>CM031235.1:728441221-729041221 GCA_018340775.1 Taxus wallichiana var. yunnanensis
CCACGAGGCTGTAAAAGGTATTGTCTTGACTTTTAAAGGTTTTTACAACACAATAAACCAAAAGGGGATAGGAGACCAAAAATAAAAGAATATGGAGTATTGGCAATAGGTCACCATGGCAACACATGTATTCATATGTTGTATGTTGTTGTAGTTTTTTTAGGAGGTCATCATTGGGGGTGACCTTAAATGTGACCTTGGGAATAATTGTATTTTTCTGTGTTGTGAATTTATTTAATTGTGAGTTATTGTATTTTATTAGTATGTGGAGTCACTTTTATTAATTTTTTTCAACACTCCTCTTAAGTTAATTAAAAGTGTTTAACTAATGCTAATTAGGATGTGACAAAAGGGGGAAATAAATGTTATTTGGTAGCCTTAATGTGTGTTGGTGTGGAATGATTTCATTTTGTTTTGGGGTAGTGTTTACTCAATCTTCCTTGTGAAATTTGGATTTTGACCTTCTAGGCTATTTTGGAGACTTGTGGGACAAGCTAAGCTTGTTCCAAACCTCTTAAAATAAACCACCTACTTGGCCTATGATGGGAGGGACATATTTTAGGTCCTATTTGGCGTTTTAATGAAGGAAATGAACAATTAATTGCACTCTTCTTTCATGGGTATTTAAATTTTATCCTTAAGGGGTGTGGGTTGGGTTGAGTGTGTAAGAGGGTGGTTATTTCCCCAACCACCAATTTATTATGTTTTGCGGTTTGGGTTTTTTTGTTATCCAAATTGATTCTCCTTGAAACCGAGAAATATCAAATATTTAGGAAGACACCGAGAGACAAACAAATCTTATTATGAGTCGCTTTTGTAGCCGGGAGGGGATTTTTCTAGCTCTTTATCACTCGGCATTAGAGAAATGGATAGAACCAAGTCATTAAGGATTTGATCTATCCTCACTACTTTATGTTGTGCCTTTTGACCAGGTGAGAGGACCCATTTTGTAACCTATGTCGATGAAGGAAAATAAAGATATCCTTCTTTGCAAAAATGAAAGGGGACTCGAGAAAATATGATCAATGCACCACAATTTAACCCTCACAAGTTGTCACTTCTAAAGAATGTTGATATTTCCTAGACATGGCTAAGGTTACTTAAGACATTATGGAATCTTGATTGCTTATGCATATTTTAGTAGTAGAATTTATACATTTACAGACACTCGGAGAAAATAGGGGTAGTTCAGATGGATTCATTTGTTTTGAGTAATTTTTGTGGGAGATTAAGCAAGATAAAAGTGATTATACCAGATATTTGAGAGACCTCACAACAATTAGAATGCTAAATGACAGAAATCTTCGAATAGCTAAAATATTCCTCCAACAAGAAAGGTGTTCATCAATGGAGGCCTAGATTTGCACGGTTTCACACAATCTCCAAGAATTTAACAGGAAGGCTTGAGCTAAAGACTCAATTAAACATCAAAGACCATTGGTTCCTCATGCCTAAGACACATTCAAAGGCTTAAATACAATCTTTTCAACAAATGATAGTAAATTGATTTTAAATTGTTTATCTCATTGCAGGATGAAGGCTCTTCTTGAAATGAAATTGTAAATGCCACTAAACTGTCACAGGACGAGATCCTATGTGATTCAGAGGGAATTTAACACAAGATTGCAATAGGAATAAGAAAAACTACTTACAAGACATTCTAAAATAAAGCAGACACAAATTGCTCCAAGATTGACACAGATTAACTTGAAATTGATTAGATTCATCAGCAGGGGAAAGTTTCTTTGAACAATCTCAGAGCTTTTCAATGGTTGTACACTCACAACCAACTTGACGTGATTAAAATATAAAACACAGGAAATTAACAGTTTATTAGATTGGTCTCTTAGAAAGACGGTCTCTCTTAAATTTGTTGTTTAGAATTCAACCCCGACCTTTTGCAAGAGTATTCGATTGCATTTATACATTTCACGTGCTCACTCATCCCAAAATTTTCCCCAAATAGAATATTTTCTCGAGGGACCTTTTCTTGTTATCAATTTGTCTCGTAAAGTGACGTTTAACAAATTTGCAATAAAAAGTTTCCAGCTTGAAAAATCTTGAACCGATCACGCTTTCCCAAAACTCGACTAATGACTAGGATGATATGTCACAATGTTTTGGCAGTCCTTTTAATCATTCCGATTCTATCATGTGAGAAATCTTCATTTTAATCATTTTCCGAGGCTCAGTATAGCTAGATCTCGATGGTAATCCTTTTCACTCTCGAGGCAACACCTTTTGCATCTTTTCCACCTATAACCTCCATCACTTCATCCTTTTCTCTCTCTTTCATCCATATTCTCTGGTAATTCACGTTTTTGCAAGTGCCCGAGCAATTCCAGCTTCACAATCTCAACCTTTACAATCCTTGGACTCAAAAATTAAGTTCTAAATCCATTCAATAGCACTTTGTAGACAAAAATGACATGAAATTTCATCAAAAAAAGATGAAAAACTGTGCGTATTCGCATCTCTAGGAGTCTTGGAGAAAAAATGATGGAAACATAGATGCAATTAATAGCAACCGTTGATTCTGCCCCTTCTCAACTTTATATTAGAGTTGTCCACGTGTTTTCTTGGCACAAATTCAAAGGTGAGCTATAGAGGCTAGTTTCCAAACAAGCGCGGGCCTTCCACATGCTTTGGGCCCAAGAAAAATGACTTTTGGCCTTTGATAAGATCTCAGTATAAAAAGGAGCCAGTGAAAGCCTCCACGTGTCTTAATGGCACACTTTGAGATGGTCCCAAAATCGAGAGACAACAAGCAAGCGTGGGCTCATCGTGTGTCTCACCTGTAGAGTTGTTTGAAAAATTTGAAGGACCAGTGGAAGGCGCCATGTGTCTAGGGTCCGAGATAGTTTTCTTTGGCCGTTGAAAAGTCCAAGCAAGGGCAGAGTGAGTAGAAGCCTCCAAGTGTCCTCCTAGAACTTCTTCAAAATAAAACTTAGGGGTAGGTCCCCAAACAAGTGTAGTCCCTCCACGTGTCCCAAGCCTTTAAAAAGTTGTTGAAAATTTTAGTATAGAGAGGATCCGGTGGAATCCTCCATGTGTCTCCTGGCGCAACTCTAAGGTCAAACCAAAAGGTGAATTTTCATATGAGCACCGGCCCTCCATGTGGACAAGTTTTGAATTGAAGTGTGCCTTAGAATTTCAAAGTGCCCTACCGAGCCACATCCAACTAGAAAGGAACACATTTCCACAGATGCTTAGATATAAATTTGACGAGGAAAACACACCCATCAAACCATAAAATGTAAGAAAATCACCATTTGTGCTTGGAAATGAATCTTTCTTCAAGGACAAAGAATTTGGAAATGATATAAGGCCCAAATGTGATCCACCAAGCCGCATCTAATCAGAAAGGACAACTTTTCCATAGGTATTGGGACAAAAATTGACAGGAAAACAAAACGTGACTATGGAAAAATGGAAGGAAGGGAAAAAACCTGATTTTATGCCCAAGTTACAAATTATTCCACATGGACAAAGCAATGAAAAATAAATTATGGACTAAAAGTGAACCCCAACCAAAGGAAGGGACTAATCATGGCAACCAAATGGAGGACAGAGTTTTCATGCATCAATATGGGGAGATAGAAAAGATGAAAGAGCCCGCAAACTAAATAATTTCAAGGAAAAATGGGGCGAGATCAAATTGAGCACCAACATCAGCTCCGACTTAGGGATGGGTACTCCCGTGAAAGCCATGAGAACAAATAGCAAACCAAGTGCCAAAAGTAGAACATTGGGTGACAGAGTGAAAGAACAAGCTTGCAGAGAAGAACAATAATAACTAACTCCCCCAAGGACGAACCGAGAAACCAACAAAACAGCCACAAAGGACCAGGACAAACAAAAATAGAAAAACAAGAAAGCAAAAAGAAACCAAAAGACTATACACACATAATGGAGTATACCTTGATTATGAAAAATTATTCAAGGAAATGTTTCAAATGCCTTCCATTAACAAGAAATTCAAGAAATTCCCCATCTAAGTCTTTTAAGAAGAAATTATGTTCATGAATTCGAATGTTAGTTAAATAAGGGTCCATCCACAATACATCAAGTTTTCCATGTTTTCCTTTATCTTCGTGCCTGTTGTCCGATAGTAACACAAGATCTCCGACACTAAAATCTCTTGGAGTAACCTTTTTATGAAACAACTTAAATTTTTCTTTGAATTTCACATGCCTCTGATGGGATGCCCTTATTTCTTTATCTAACTCAACAATATGATTTATGCAAGCATCATAATGGCTAACCTCTTGATCTTCCAGTTGTTGAAGACATTGAAAAGGAGAAAATTACATATTTAGGGGAATATGAGCTTGAGTTTGATACACCAACTCAAATGGGATTTTTCCAAAGAGTCTCGTTTAATAGTGATTAGATCAACCCAAATAGAAAACTTCAACTTTTCACCCCACATCCTTTTGTTCAACTCCAAATTCCTTTTAATTATCTTCAACAAATTTTTATTTCTGGACTCTGCTTGTCCATTTCCTTAGGGATTATAATTGGAAGCATATGTCAAATTGATCCCATATTCATGGCACATAGCCACCAAATTTTTAGTTCAAAATCTCATGGCATTATCAACAACTATTTTGGCAAGTCCCCCAAATCTACAGATGATATAATTCAGGATAAAATCCATGACAATTTGGTGAGTTGCCTTCTTGGTGGGGATTGCTTCTACCCACTTAGTGAAGTAGTCTGTGGCCACTAGTGTCCATTTATGACTTGCACTTGAAGGGTCAGAAATTTCCCAAATGAAATCCATTCCCCATTGCCTAAATGGTGCTTTAATTGATACAAGTTGCAAAGGAAGGGAGCCTAGAAGCTTTTAGTCTTCCAGAAAAGCATTGGCAACTTTCACATTTCCTTACCAATAAAGTTGTATCTTTGAAGAGGGTTGGCCACTAGTAACCAACCCTTAAGATCTTATGGGTTGTTACTCTCCCTGCAAAATTCCCCCACAAAATCCTCCATGGAGATCAACAATTATCTTAGGGGCTTCATCTTCAGTAATGCATCTTAAGAGAACTCCCTCAGGGTTCTTCCAAGCTAACCCAAAATCAATAATGACATATTTTTGGGAAGCTAACTTAAGTTATCTTTTCTTATTCTTGCTCAAATGTTCAGGGCATTGTAGATGTTTGAGATAAAAAATGATGTCCTTGTACCATTTAGAATTTATCAATTTTTCAAGGACATTCAACCTTTCTTCTTCAACTTCATTTACCTCAATTGTTTACAAATTTCTCTCTCCATAAGTTTTGTCGCCCAAACCTCTTATCAATTTCATGGTTTGGATATCCATGTCATATTCTTGTAACTTGTTTACCCATCTGCATATTTTTCTTGAGACCTCCATCTCTA
Source organism: Taxus wallichiana var. yunnanensis (assembly GCA_018340775.1). NCBI lineage: Eukaryota > Viridiplantae > Streptophyta > Pinopsida > Cupressales > Taxaceae > Taxus > Taxus wallichiana. Next base: position 728,446,607 of record CM031235.1, read on the forward strand.
TTAAGATATCTTTCACCATGGTGTGGGGAACATAAGCAATAAATTTAAATCTCAAGATGTAAGGTCGTAAAACCTTTGTTTCTTTCACCAAGGATGATGCTTTCTTCTCCATGATGGTGTATTTCAACTCAGCTCCTTACAATGCCTTACCGAAAAGGTAATTGGTCTTTTAGCCCCTTCATCATCCTTCTACAACAAGATAGATGCAATGGTGTTTTTTGAAGAAAAAGAAAACATTTGAAAAGGTTTCTTGTAATTTGGAGCTGCCAAAACAAGGGCATGCTTTAATGCTTATTTGATCCCATTGAAAGCTTGAATGGAAGCTTCTTCCCATTTGATAACTTGGTCCTTCTTCAACATGCTAGTAATGGGGGTGTTTAGCTCAAACGTTTGACACAAATCTTTTGATAAATTTTAATTGTTCAAAGAAGTATTGAAATACCTTCTTAGTTCTCAGAATTGGAACCTTGCTGATGGCTTCCACTCTCTCGGAATCAATCATGACCCTTTCCTTTGATACAATGTTACCAAGCGGCTTTGCCTTTTGCACTCCAAAATGGCACTTCTTGGGATTCAATGATATGCCATAATCTCTTTAACTTAACAACATTCTCTCCAAGTATTACAAGTGATCATTTATTTTTCTCGAAAACACAGTTACATCATATTGATAAAAACAACGAAATCATTGATATAACGAAAAAACACTACATCCATTGCTCTTTGGAAAGTTGCTCCATCATTCATTAAGCCAAAAGGCATCCTGACATAAACATAAGTTCCCCAAGGAGTGGTAAAGGTAGTATTTATTCTTTTTGACTCCTTCACAACAACTTGATTATAGCCAGAGAAACCATCCAAATTGATAACAATTGTAACCAGCTACCAATCAGAAGCATATTCTCCATGTTTGGTATAGGGTAATTATCTTTCAATGATGCTTTATTCAAGTTCCTAAAGTCTACGCACAACCTTATATCACCATTCTTTCTCCTGATAGGTACTAAATTTAAAACCCAAGATGAGTACCTTATGGACTGAATGATCCCTCCATCCCTCAACTTCTTCAATTCTTCTTACATCTTCAAAAAAGGAGCATATTGATCGGTTCTATTTTTTCCCTGAAATTCTTGGCATTAGATTCAAGAGGAATTTAATGTTGGAACAAATCTTCCCTATATGTCTTCAACTCAGAGTAAGACCAAGCTAGGTAGTCTTGATATTTCTTCAACAATTAAACATAGGATTGCTTCTCTTCCTTGCTCAGATTGCTTCCTAACCAGATTTATGTTGTTTTTCTTTTGTACCTGTGTCATGTTCTTCCACATCTCTTGAAACTGACATAATTCTATTAATAATGCAATCAACATTATCAAATTTTGATTCAAGTGTCACCAAACCTCTGGGAATCATGTTTGTGTTCAAATTTGGATGATGCCTTTGCCAAATAAAGTTTCCTTTCCTTCAAGAAGCACACACCATTGGTTCCCAATCTTCATTTTCGTTAGCAAACTCACCTTGGTTTTGTAGAAACCATTTTACATGGGCATCATTATTGAACACTTACCAAATTTTAATGTTGTCATTAACAGATAGCCTTGTTAGTATTTCAACATCATACTCACAAAATGGAGATAATGTACAATTTCCAAATCTAGATCCTAGCATTGCTAACTTGTCTGCAACAACATTAAACTTTCTATCATGGTGCATGATATTAAATGAGTCAAACATTTCAATCAAATCCTAGAATGCATGTTTGTATTGTTTCATTCTCTTATTTTTAGTAGCATATAGTTCTCTATTCTACTTGACAATCGGTTCGAATCTCCTTTGATAATGATATCCTTTACACCATATTTCCATGCAATTCTCAAACCCAATAATAGTGCTTCATATTCAAAATGTTTTTAGTGCATTCAAAGTTGAGTTTGAAAGAAAAAAAAACAATTCCTAGCCTGGAGAAATCAGAACAATACCAACACCATTTCCAAACTTGGAACAAGCTCCATCGAATAACAAGGTCCAAGGAAAACCTACTTATTCAAGACATTTACATTGATCAATCTTGTGCTCTTTTCCATCAACAAATCCAACAAAGTTATCAACAACGACATCAACATACAACACTTCATAAGAATCATTGTTAGGATCTTCAATGAGGTGCAACATCTTCTTCTCTCCATATATATTTACAAGGATACCTTCAATTGGAATGGTGGAAAAATACATATCCATCTGAACACTTCCACCAACACTTGTATCCCACTTTCTTGATAATAACATGCCCCATTTGGCAAGGAAATCAACAATAACAACATCAAGTTTCAAGTTCCTACCCGGATAAGATACAAGTTGTACCACCAAACCTTTTACATATCCTACAACTAGCACCTCTCTAGAATCCATTACAAAGACACTTGCCATAAGTTTCTATCACTTTAATGTTCAATTCATTCATGACCTCTAGATGCATAACATTGCATGATGCTCTAAAATAAAACATACAATTGTGCAAAAGTTTGTCCTTAATAATCAACGTTGTGAAAAATGGATCAACATTTAATTGAGACTCAACCAAAGATGTTCTTAAGTAAACTTCAGTGGTTCATCTAGTTCTTCAAGGGTTTTTTCAACTCAAATGGTAGGAGGAGTCTCAATACTATTTACATTTCTACCTTGGGTAATATTTTCTTCTTTCAATCCCAAACACTCAAAGGCCCTGTTGGTATCCAAATTGATTCTCCCTCAAAAGTCTAAGCAACATCATTGGTTTAACAGAAAATTAGAGGCAGATTAGATCATGATGATTCATTTTATAGCTGGAGATGAGATCTAATTATCTCTTTGTCACTCAAATGTGTAAAAATGGATAGCACCCTCAAGAGGATTTGATATATCCTCACTATTTTAGGTTGTGACTTTCAACCAAGGTAAGAGAACCTATTTTGTAACCTCCTGTTCATTGAAGAACAATGATAAATCCTTATTTTTGCAAAAATTTATAGAGAAGACCTTAGGAAAATATGATCAACACACCGATTTGATTCTCATGAGTTGTTACTTCAAGATCATGGAGATATTTTCAAAACAAGGCAAAGGTTACTTAATACATTTGAGACCCCGATCGCTCCTACATGTTTTGGTAATAGAGATTATGCATTTGTATGCACACAAAATAAATAGGGGTAGTACAGGTAGGATTGGTTTTTTTTGAATGAATTTTTGGTGGGAGGTGGAGTAGGGTGAACTTGATTCACCAGATCCTTGAGGAACCTTACAAAATGGGAGGTTAAACTAATAGAATGCAACAAAATAGCTAAAATGTTTCTTTAACTAAAATATGTGCTTCAATGGAGGCCAAAATTAGCACTCTTTCACACAATATTTGAAATTCTATCACAAAGGCTCAAGTTAGAAAATCCAACAAAGAATCAAGATCTGATTCAAATCATGCCTAAGGTACACCCAGAGGATTAAAAACAATCTCTGTTAATAGATGAAAGAAAAATGATTTTAAATCATTTATTCCAATCCCATATGAAAGCTCTTCTCGAGAAATGAAATTGTAGATGCCACTAAACTGTCACAAGGATTGACACCTATGTGATTGAATCATATTTTAATACAATATTGCAATAGAAACAAGAAAAACTACTCGCATACATTCAAAAATAAAACAAACACATTTTGCTCAAGACAACATAGAATAACTCAAATTTGATAAAACATATCATCAGGGGAAAGTTTCTAGAACAATCTCAGAGATTTTCAATGGTCAGTACACTCACAACCACCTTGACACGATCAAATTTAATACAAAAAGAGATATACACGATTCTCAAAATGCTTTTAAAAAATAAGGGCTCTATCAAGCTTTTTATTAGAAAACTCACCCCGACCCCTAACACTCCAACCATTTGCACAATAAATTTGTGCCATTTATAAAATTTACATGATCCCCTTCTTCCCAAAATGATAGAAATGTTTAATACACCAAAGGATGGAATGATTTCAATGACGATTCTCATAATCAAATATGTAAAAATTCGTCAGGTGCTCGAGGTGGTAGATCTCATCAATATCTCCCGCATTCAACTCCTTCCTCCTGGTAGATCACTCTTTCTTCAATTTTCCAACCACTTCCACCCCTAATCACAAATATGTCTCCTTGTGTGCTCAGGGAGAAGAAAAATAGAAAATGTGATAGAGCACGATAATCAAACCATTTTAATGGTGAAAAATGTCTTCCACATCTTCCCACCAAACTCGAGATATTACCATTAATTCCTCTCTCTTCTTGGCGTGTAGGAAATAACAGAAATCATAAAGTCTCACACTTTCAACGTGTTTCAAGAAATGGGGGAAGCTTTAGACTCTTAGTTGCCATTGATATTTACTTTGAATTTGGGTCATCCATGTGGAAGATTCAAACTTAAAAACAGACCCGAGAACTTCCTCTGAATTTTTACAACTTTTGAAAAAATGGAAAAATTTAACATTTTATTCCACACCTCTCGCCTCAAGAAATGAGCCCGACCGGACCATGGCCAAATTCTTCCATTTCACCTCCTTTTTGGAAAAGTGAAAATTTTGCAAATTTTCCCCGTAGCTTTTCCCTTCTCGCCAGCAAAGTGCGGGGAAAACATTGACTACTTCCTACCGTGTCCTTGGGCCATTTTGATGTTTTAACTCTTTTCTCTCTCTAAAAGGAAAATTTTCCAAATTTCCCTCGAGAGTCCGCACCTCCCCATTGACTGGAGCAAGCTTTGACCTTTCCTTTATCGTGCCTATGGGGCCATTTTGATGTTTTTAGTCATTTGCATGTTCAAGGGGCAAAAATCCAAATTTCCCATGATGGTCCACCTCCCCACCCCTTTGACTTTTCAAACTGTCACATGTCACCATGGCAAACCTTGAGATGGTCCCAAAAATTTGATACCTTGAACAAGCACGGGCTCGCCACGTGTCCTGGCCAGGGAATTTTTGTTTGAATGCTTGAAGCTCAGTGGAAGGCGCCATGTGTCATGGTCCGAGGTAGTTTATTTTGGCCGTTGAAAAATCTAAGTAAAATGCAAAGTGAGCGGAGGCCTCCACATGTACTCATGGTGCTTCTATAAAATGAAACTCAAGGGCTACTCCCCAAACATGTGTGGTTCCTCCACATGTCTCCATGGTGCAATTTCAAAATGGTGCTCAAAGTGAAGACCCCGAATGAGCATGAGCTTGCCACATGTCCCTGCTCCACAAATTGTACCAACTACATAAATTTTTTCTAAGTATGGGAAAAGTAATAGAAACCTCCATGTTTCCTCCCGGCGCTAATCCATGGCCAAACCAAAAAGTAGATCTTCAAATGAGTGTCGTTCCTCCACGTGGACACATTTTAAGTTGAGGTGATTCATAGAAATTTTGAAGTACCCATCTTAGCCGCGTCTAACCAAAAGGTGCCATGTCCCTTGTTGATGCTAGGATGTAAATTTGACCGGAGAAATGCCCGTCAAACCGTAAAATACAGAAAAATGATCATTCGAGCCCGAAAATGAAATTTTCTCCAAGGAAAGAGAATTTATAAATGTTACAAGGCTCGAATATGTTTCTCATAGATACATCCATTCATTCTTCTTCAAGTATTTAGGGAGAAATGAAAAGGAAGACAAATTCCAACTGTGGAGAATGGAAAATAAGGGAGAACCAAAGTTTTTAGACAAACAGAGAATGGGAGACCCAAATTACTGAGACCTTTTCCGCAGAGGAGGAAAGAGACTAGGAGCAAACCATGGACCCATAAGTGATCTATGACCCAGGAATAAATTAAAAATGTCAACAAAGATTAACTAGGCACAACACGGGAAAAAGAAAGTGACAGAGGCCACAAATCGATAGATTTTGAAAGGCAAACTGGGGTGAGACTATTTTGAACACCAATATCAGCTCCGACTTGGGATGGGAAATCCTTGTGAGTGCCATAAGAAAAAAAAGGTAGACTAAGTGCTAAGAATATCCATTGGGTAATGGAGTTAGCTTGCAGAGCCTCTTCAAAAACAAAACAGAGAAACCAACAAAAAAAGGTCACTAAGGACCAGAATGAGAAAAAACACAAAATACAGGGAACAAAAAACAAACTATAGACTATACACAAGATTTATCCTTGTTTCAGGGGCATCAATCCAAGAAATGCTTCAAATTCCTGCCACTAACAGACAACTCAAAAAATTCACCATCCAAATCCTTCAAGAAGAAGGTAAGTTCACCAATCCTGATATCAATGGAGTAAGGGCCCATCCATAATGAGTCAAACTTGCCATGCTTGCCCTTATCTTCATGTTTGCTATCCCATAGTAGCACAAAATCTCTAACTTTGAAAGTTTTGGGAGTGACCTTCTTGTCAAAACAACTTCTTCACTTCTCTTTGAACTTTACATGCCTCTAGTGGATGCCCTCCTTTCTTCATTAAGCTCAAAAATCTGGTTAATACGAGAATCATAAGAACTTACCTCCTAATCCTCCAAATTGTTGTTGAACTGATAAGAAAATAGTTGTCATATGAAGGGGCGTAGGGGCCCGGGTCCTATATACCAACTCAAATGGACTCTTTCAAGTTACCCTCTTGATAGTGATCCTATCTACCCAAACAGTAAACTTCAACTGTTCAACCCACTTTCTCTTGTTTAGCTCCAAGGTTCTTATGATAATCTTCAACAAGTTTTTATTACTAGACTCAAATTGTCCATTTCATTGGGGATTTTAATTGAGGCATATGTCAAGTGAACCCATACTCCTTGCACATTTCCATCAAAGGTTTAGCTCTAAAGCTTATTGCATTATCAACAACAATTTTGACTTGCACCCAAACTTGCAAATGATATGGTTCAACATAAAATCCATGAAAATTTGGTGTGTTGATATTTTTGTGGGGATTGCCTCCACCCACTTGGTAAAATAATCAGTGGCTATAAGAATCCACTTATGGACAACACTTGAAGGGTCTGAAATATTTCCAATGAAATCTAGTCCCCATTGCTTAAATGGAGCTTCAATTCATACAAGATGTAAAGGAAGGGATCTTGAAGCTTTCAGTCTTCTAGATAAGCGCTAACTCTCACATATTCTAACCAAAAGAGTTTCATCCTTGAAGAGAGTTGGCCACCAATAAGTAGCCCTCAGGATTTTGTGTGTTATGACTCTTGTAGCAAAATTTTCCCCACATACTTCTCCATGGAGATAAGTAATTATCTTGTAGGATTCTTCTTCAGTAATGTATCTTAAGAGGACTCCCTCTGGGTTCTTCCAAGCCAACCCATAATCGTAGTGATATATTTCGGGAGGCCAACTTCAAATCCCTTTTCTGGTTCTTACTTAAATGTTCAGGGTAGTATAAGTGTCTGAGATAGAAAATCACATCCTTATACCACTCAGAACTCATCAATCTTTCAAAAACACTTACCCTTTCTTCTTCTACCTAATTTACGTCAATAGTTTGCAAGTTTCTCTCAGCCATAATCTTAGCTAAGCCCAAACCTCTCACCAACTTTGTGGTTTGGATATCCATGTCATATTCTTGCAACTTGTTCACCCACCTGCATCTCTTGCTTGAAAATTCCATCTCTGACAAGATGTCTTTCACCATGGTGTGGGGAACATAAGCAACAATTTTAGAACTTAGAATATAAGGCCTGAAAACCTTTGTTTCTTTTACTAAGGCAAATGCTTGCTTTTCCATGATAGTGTACTTCAGCTCAGCCCCTTGCAAGGCCTTACTAAAGAAGGAAATTGGCCTCTCATCCCCTTCATCATCCTTCTGCAAGCAGGACAGAAGTAATAGTGTTCTCTGAAGCAAAAGAGAACAGTTGAAAGAGATTAGTATAATCTAGAGCTACTAGAACTGGTTTATGCTTTAGTGCCTCTTTGATCTCATTGAAAGCTTGGATGCCACCCTCCTCCCATTTGATGACTTGGTCCTTCTTTAACATGGAAGTGATTGGGATGGTTAATTCAACAAAGTTTGATATGAATCTTCTAATGAAGTTTATCTACCCAAAGAAGGACTGAATTCCTTTCTTGGTTCTTGGGATTGGGACTTTGCTGATGACCTCTACTCTTTCTGGATCAATCATCACTCCTTCTTGTGACAGAATGTGACCAAGCAAATTTTCCTTCTGCACTCCAAAATGGCACTTCTTTGGATTGAGTGAGATGTCATATTCTCTACATCTTATCAAAATCCTCTCCAAGTGAAGCAAGTGGTCACTTTTCTTTCTGGAAAAAATAGTCACATCATCCTGGTAGACAACAATAAACTCATTGATGTAACCAGCAAAAACAACATCCATTGCTCTTTGAGAGGTAGCTCTAGCATTCATTAGACCAAAGGGCATCCTGACATAAAGATAGGTCCCCCAAGGAGTAGTAAAGTCTATCTTGATCCTTTCCGATTACTTCACCACAACTTGGTTATAACCAAATAAGCCATCCAAGGTGGAAAGCAACTCAAAACCCATCACTAACTATAGCATGTTCTTCATATTTGATAAAGGATAATTATCCTTCATTGATGCTCTATTTAGATTCATGAAATCCACACACATCCTAATGTCACCATTCTTCCTTCTTACTGGCACTAGGTTTGCAACCCAAGAATAATATCTTGTTGGATGAATAATCCCTCCATCCCTTCGCTTCAAATATTCTTGCATTTTGAGGGATAAAAGTGGATTGATGGGCCTATGTTTCTACCTGAATGGCTTTGCATTATACTCCAAAGGGATCTCATGTTGAAAAAGGTCCTCTCTGTATGATTTTAGTTCAGAATAGGTCCAAGCCATGCAATCTTGGTATTTCTTCAACAATTGGATGTACGGCTGCTTCTCCTCCTTGCTGAGATTGCTTCCTAACCAAATCTTCCTAGGCTTCTCCTTTGTGCCAAGATCATGTTCCTCAATATCCCTTGAGGCTTCCATGCATCTATTAATAATGCAATCAACATTATCAAAATTGGACTCAAGAGTAACCAGCCCTTTAGGAATGGTATTAGTCTTTAGCTGGATGATGCCCTTGCCAAAAAGGTTTCTTTTCCTTCTATTGTACATACCATTGGCTCTAAATCAATGCATTGATCAACAAATTCTCCCTTGTTCTGCAGAAATCTTTTGATTTGAGCATCATCATCAAATACCCCAATGTTTAATGTTGTTAGGGATAGAAGGTCTTGTCAATACCTCAACCTCATATTCACAATATGGGGACACTGTATAATTGTCAAAATGAGACCCCAATACTGCAAGCCTTTCTAGTAAATCATTGAACCTTCTATCATGATGCACGATGTTGAATGAATCAAACATCTCAATAAGATCCCAAACTACATGTTTATACTATTTCATTCACTAATTCTTTGTGGCATATAGTTCTCTGACTTGTTTTACAATTAATTATGAGTCTCCTTTGACAATGATGTCCTTGATACCTTATTTCCAAGCAATTCTTAAACCCAACAATAGTGCCTCATACTCAGCAATGTTGTTGGTGCATTAAAAGTTGAGTTTAAAGGAAAAAACATTTTTTTCCTAACGAGGAGAAAAAAGAAAAACACCAGCACCATTCCCAAACTTGGAGAAAGCTCCATCAAACAATAGAGTCCAAGGAGAGTCCACTTGTTCAAGAAACATGCATTCCTCAATATTTTTCTCCTTTCCATCAACAAATCCTACAAAGTTTTCAGCATCAACATTTGTGTACAATGCTTCATAAGATGCATTGTTGAGATCCTCAATAAGATGCAACATTTTTTTCTCCATACAACCTCGACAAGGCTGCCTTCGATTGTAATGGTGGTATAGGAAATATCCATTTGGACACTCCCACCAACACTTGAGTAGCCCATTTTCTTGACAGAGCATTCCCCACTTGGATGGGTAGTCAACGATAACAACATCAAGTTTTAAATATTTACCTAGGTAAGTCTGCAAGATATAACACTAAACCCTTCACACACCCTACCACTTGGTACCTCTCTAGAGTCCATAATAGTGCACTTCCCATTTGCTGTTATCAGTTTAGTATTTAGATCGCTCATGACTTCCAAGCATGACATTACATGATTCCCTTGAGTCAAACATGTAGTTGTGCAACAATCTTTCCTTAATGATTGAAGTGGTGAAGAAAGGGTCCACATTCATCTAAGAGTCCACCAAGGATGTCCCCAAATAGACCTTAGGTGGTTCATCTAGCCTTCCTCGATGCTAGTGGTGCTTCTAATTATTCAATGATTGGAGGAGTCTCCACAATATTTATATTTCTACCTTAGGGAAGTCTTCTCTTTTTCAATCCCAAGTATTCAAATGCTCTCTTTTTGTGCTTAGAATCCTAAGCAACTCAACAATTGGAACATATACTTTGATTTAACTTAAAGCTTGGGAATATTCATATGGGACATTCCTTGGCAAGGCAGTATTGGAAGGAAATCCAACACACTCATTAGGTGGTATAGGATTTTTGACAACTTGGGCATGAGGAGGGGTATGATTTTTGTTTGGAACTATAGGGATTTTGGGAGATGCATCTTTCTTAGGAGCCTCTTTAGGAATGTTTGAAATTAAGAGAGATTTTGGCTTGGCTTGAGGCCTTGTCCCTTTGACAGCCTTACTTCTTGTGTTATATTCCTTTTCTTGAGAAACAACAACATTCATCAAGAATCGTCTATCCTCCTCGATGAAATTCCTCCATCATACTTCTTTATCATTAAATCCCTTAAATATTCAAAGTCATTATCGGGAAATTCAAAATCTTGTGTAATATCTACTTCTCAAATATGAGAGAGAGGAAGGATAGGTACCCTATGAATGCAATCCCAAAAAGTGGCAGCAGTCCAGGCACTTATCACCTCAGTTGAAGTTTCCCCTTGTTGTAAGCTTGTGGAACAACCCATCATGCAAACATCATCATCATTGTCATCAAATTCTTCTTCTTGTTGATTTTCTTCACAAGGAGCATGAGGCATGAAACATTTTTCACACCAATCAATGACATTTGTCTCCTCCACCACAATAACTCTAGAAACCAAAGGATCAGGTACCATTTTGTTATCCCTAGCTTGGGACTGTCTATTTCTAAATCCAACAGGTCCCTTGCCTCTGTTGTAAAATATTTGGTGATTTGAGAACCTATCTTGGCCTTGTTTCTTGTGTTGACTTTGTGAGCTCTACCCAATTCCCTTCTCAGCCCGGGCTAGTTTGTAGGAAATCTCTTTGACAGCCCCTGCCAAAGTCTTCACAACTTCTTCCAAATCAGCAACCTTGCTTGTTTGGGGTTTTTCTGGGTTAACCAACTTTACACCCTCCATTTTTGGAGGATTTCCAATTACCTTGATGTTATTCTCTATTTGCAGAGCCATAGTGAAGGCATTCCTTAAATTTGTGGGTTGTTTGTCTCTTAAATAATATGCAACTTTTTATCAAATGAATCAGTATATTTGATCAAACATGACTCATCACAAGGCCTTATCCTAACAGGTAATCTCCTCAAGGTCTTATTAAACCTTGTGTTGAAATCATGTACTAACTCATTAGGGTTCTTTTTGATGTTTTCAAATTCTGTCAAAAGAAACCTAGGGTCAGTTCTATCACCATATTGCAATCTAAATGCATTACTCATCTCAGTCCAAGAATCAATAGATTTATCTGGCAATGCTTTATACCAATCCCTGACTTCTTCCTTCAAGGTATGGATGGAAAAATTTGATATATATATCTTCATGTTCAATCTCAAAGTCTTCCATCATATTGATAAAAAGCTTTAGATGATGATCACCAGTTATAACATTATTTCCCTAGAACTTTGGCATTTTGTTCCTTACATCTTGAGGCATTGCATTTGGATAACCAACCATTCCCATAAAATTTATAGGTCTAAAGGTTTTTACAACAAAAGGAGGTCTCGGGTGGGGGGGGTCCATGTTGATTCGAGAAGGTGACTTTTTAGAGGTGAAAAAATTGATAAGGGGTAGAGGGTCCTTGGAACACGGGGTATAACTTTCAAAATGGATACCCCAAAGATCTCGCTCTCTGGAAATCTCTATCAACCTCAAAAAGACATGTGTAGAGTGTGAAGCAAACCTTTCAAAATCAAATGAAGGCCCCTCTCCAACTAGAGAATTCAATTCGACAAAGAGGCTACCTGATTCAGAGTCACTTGAATGACAGTCTTTGATGATAGGACAATCACTCTCATCAATGAAGATCCCTCTTCTTGTCTGTTATTCTCCCACAAATCTCCAAGCTTTTCTTCCTTCTAATTTTTCTTTTCCTAGCTTTGGAAACAATGTCCAAGCAGGATCCCTAACAAAGAAAGATCTTCTTCCTTCCAGCTTTGCCAATATTAGTAACAAATATGACTTTGACAGTGTTTTAAGGTACTTGTACTCATAAAAAAATCATATCAACAGGGAGTCACCACTAAGGATTTCCACCCTAGTTGTGAAAATGCACTAAATATGATCTGTCAAATGTCTATCAATGCTAGAAACTAGAAATGGAAAGATTTGAAACTTTCTTTACCCAAACTTATCAAGTGAAAGCTAGTGCACTAGGTGTGAAAAATGAAAGAACTGAACACAACACTTGGAGAAAACAAGAAGTGTTTTACCAGGTTCTTGATTTTGAACTAAAATCCCCAACAACAACATCCGCTTAGGTGTTGACGGGCCAAATAGATATGGACTGGAAGTGAATCAACAAATTAGCCTCAGCAATGTAAATTATTTCCTAGGAATTCAAAACAATTCCCTAGCAACGACACCACTTAGGTGTTGGTATCCAAATTGATTTTCCCACAAAATTATGAGAAACATCACTAGTTTGACAGGAAACTTAGAGATAGATTAGATCATGGTGAGTCGTTTTGTAGCTAAGGATGATATCTAACTGGCCCTTTTCACTCAAATGTGGAGAAATGGATAACACCCTCAAGAGGATTTGATCTATCCTCACTATTTTAGGTTGTGCCCTTTCAACCAAGGTAAGAGAACCTATTTTTAACATCTGTTCATTGAAGAAGAATGATAAATCCTTCTTTTGCATAAAATTTATAGAGAAGACCTTGGGAAAATATGATCAACACACCAGATTTGACTCTCACGAGTTGTCACTTCTAGATCATGGAGATATTTTCACAACAAGGCAAAGGTTACTAAATACATTTGAGACCCTGATTACTTCTGCATGTTTTGGTAACATAGATTATGCATTTGTATGCACACAGAAAAAAGGGGTAGTATAGGTAGGATTGGTTGTTTTTGAATGATTTTTTCGTGGGAGGTGGGGCAGTAGGTGAACTTGATTCACCAGATCCTTGAGGAACCTTACAAAATGGAAGGTTAAACTAACAGAATGCCACAAAAAAGCTAAAATATTTCTTTAACTAGAATATGTGCTTCAATGGAGGCCCAGATTAGCACTCTTTCACAAAATATTTGAAATTATATCACGAAGGCTCGAGTTAGAAAATCCAATAAAGAATCAAGATCTGAGTCAAATCATGCCTAAGGTACACCTAGAGGCTTACAAACAATCTTTGTCAACAGATGAAAGAAAAGTGATTTTAAATCATTTATTCCAATCGCAGATGAAAGCTCTTCCAAGAAATGAAATTGTAGATGCCACTAAACTATACCAAGGATTGAGACTTGTGTGATTGAATCAGATTTTAATACAAGATCGCAACAAAAACAAGAAAAAATACTCGCATACATTCAGAAATAAAACAAACACATTTTCTCAAGACAACATGAAATGGCTCATATTTGATCAAATTTATCAACAGGGGAAAGTTTCTAGAACAATCTCAGAGCTTTCCAATGGTTATACACTCGGAATCACCTTGACACGATCATATTCAATATAAAAAGAGATATACAGGCTTCTCAAAATGCTTCTAAAAAAGATGGGCTCTATCAAGCTTTCTATAAGAAAACTCAGTCCCGACCCCTAACACTCCAACCACTTACACGATAAATTTGTGCCATTTATAACATTTACATAGAACCCCTTCTTCCCAAATGATAGAAATGTTTAATGCACTAGTGCTCACCATGATTTCAATCGCGATTCTTAGAATAAGATCTATAAAAAGTCACAGTGCTCGAGGGGGTAGATTTCATTGAATATCTCCCACATTCAACTCCTTCCTCTGATAGATCACTCTTTCTTCAATTTTCCAACCACTTCCACCCCTAATCTATCAAATCGCTCCTTGCATGCTTAGGGAGAAGAAAAATGGAAAATTTGATCGAGCATGATAGTGATCATTTTAACGATGAAAGATGTCCTCCAAATCTTCCCACCAAACTCGGATATCAACATTAACTCCCCTCTCTCTTGCGGCGTAGGAAATACCAAGAAATCATGAAGACTCACACTTCCAGGTGTGTTTCAAGAAATGGGAGGAAAAATTAGATTCGGACTCTCGGTTGTCATTGATCTTTAATTTGAATTTGGGCCATCCACATGGAAGATTCAAACTTTAAAATAAACCTGGGGGCTTCCTTGACTTTTTACAACTTTTTAAAAAATGGAAAATTTCACATTTTGGTCCACACCTCCGCCCTCGGAAAATGAGCCCGACACGTGTCCTAAGGTGGGCCCCAGCAGGACCTCAACCAAATTCTTCCATTTCATCTCCTTTTTTCGAAAAGGTAAAATTTTTGAAATTTTCCCGTAGCTCCGCCCTTCCGCCGCTTTTGTTGACGGGCAAAACATTGACTATTTCTTGTAGGGTCTGCAGGCCATTTTGATGTTTTAACTCTTTTCTACCAAAAGGAAAATTTTTCCAATTTTCCCCGAGAGTCCTCACACTCCGCAATTGACCGAGCAAGCTTTGACCTTTCCTTTATCGTTCATACGCGCCATTTTGATGTTTTTAGTCATTTGCATGTTCAAGGGGCAAAAAATCCAAATTTCCCATGATGGTCCACCTTCCCGCCCTTTGACTATTTAAAATGCCATGTGTGACCATGGTGCACCTTGAGATGGTCCAAAAATTTGATACCTTGAATGAGCGTGGGCTTGCCATGTGTCCTGGCCCGACAAAGTTTGTATGAATGCTTGAAACTTAGCAGAAGGTGCCATGTGTCATGCTCCGAGGTATTTTATTTTGGCCGTTGAAAATTCTAAGAAAAATGTAAAGTAAGCGAGGCCTCCATGTGTCCTCATGGTGATTTTCAAAATTAAACTCAAGGGCTGGTCCGTCCAAACATGCACGCAGTTCCTCCACATGTCTCCATGGTGCAATTTCAGAATGGTGCCTAAAGTGGAGACCCTGAATGAGTGCGAGTTCACCATGTGTCCCTGTTTCACTAAACTATACCAGCTACCTAAAAATTTTGTATGTCCGGGAAAAGTAGCGAAACCTTCGCGTGTCCTCCTAGCGCTAATCCAAGGCCAAACCAAAAGTAGATCTTCAAATGAGCATCGTTCCTCCACGTAGACACATTTTAATTTGAGGTGATTCATATAAATATTGAAGTACCCAACCAAGCCACATCCAACCAAAAGGTGCAACGTCCCCTATTGATGCTAGGATGCAAATTTGACCGGGAGAAATGCCCATCAAACCGTAAAATACATAAAAACAATCATTTGAGCCCAAAAATGAACATTTCTCCCAGACGATGAGAATTTATAAATGTTAGAAGGCTCAAATATGTTTCTCAGAGATACATCCATTCATTCTTCTTTAAGTATTTAGGGCGAAAAGATGAGGAAGACAAATCCCGAATGTGGAAAACAAAAATATGGGAGAACCCAAGTTTTTAGACAAATAGAAAATGGGAGACCCAAATTACAGAACTTTTATAGAGGAGCAAAGTAACCAGAGGAGCAAACCATGGACCCATAAGTGATCTATGACCTAAGAACAAATTTAAAATATCAACAAATATTAACCAGCACAACACGGGAAAAAGAAGTGAAAAAGGCTATAAATCGATAGATTTTCAAAGACAAATAGGGGTGAGACTATTTTGAGCACCAACAGGCCCTTCTCTTGTGCTCGGGAATCCTAAGCAGCTTTCAACAATTAGAATAGAAATCTTGATCGACTCAAGACTTGGGCAACGCCATAAGGAATGTATTTGGGCAAAGCAACATTTGGAGAAAGATTGAAAAACTCATTGATGGCACAAGATTTTTTCACATCTTGGGCATGGGCGGGAACACCAGTTCTACTTGAGACAACAAGGCCTTTTCTAGATGCATCTTTCTTTAGAGTTTCTTTTGGGATATTGGTGAGAACTGGGGTTTTTGGTTTGGCTTGGGGCCCTACCCTTTGAAAACTTTACTTCTTGTGTTATACTCTTTTTCTTGGGTAACAACATCATTCATTAACATCTTTCTATCCTCTTCTGATGGGATTCCTCCATCATACTTCATAATCATTAGAGCTCTTAGGTACTCAAAATCAGTATTAGGAGGTTCAAAATCTTGTACCATATCTATTTCTGAAGTATGAGAGGGAGGAAGAAGAGGTACCCAATGAATGCAATCCAAAAACTTGTAGCATTTCTTGCACTTATTATTTCACTTGAAGTTGCTCCTTGTTTTGAGCTTGTAGAACAATTCACCATGCATGCATCATCATTAGTGTTATCATCATCATCAACTTCTTCAACTTGTTTTTATACTTCACATGGTGGGTGGGGTAAGATAAGTTTGTCACACCAACCAATTTCATTTGTCTCTTCAACGAAAACAATTCTGAATTTAGAGCATCAAGCACTACTCTATTTTCCCTAGCTTGGGGTTTTCTAGCTCCCATGGGTCCTTTACCTCTGTCATCAGATCTTTGATCATTTCTAGGATGATTTACAAATATGTCTTGTCCTTTTTGCCTATGCTAACCTTGAGAACCTTGTCCAATTCCTTTCTCTACCCTAGCTAGCTTGTAAGAGATTTCTTTGATAGCTCCAACCAAAGTCTTTACAACTTCCTCAAGATCCACAACCTTACTTGATTGAGGATTCTCTGGGTTGATCAGTTTAACACCCTCCCTCTTAGGAGGTTTTCCAACTGCTTTAATGTTGTTCTCAATTTATAGAGCCATGGTAAAGGCCTGCCTCAAAGTTCCAGGGTTCTTATCCCTCAAATAGTAAGAAAATTTCTTATCAAATGCATCTGAATACTTTATCAAACATGATTCATCACATGGCCTCAAATTAATAGGCAGTCTTCTCAATTTTTTGTTAAATATTGTATTGAAATGATGCAATGATTCATAGGATTATTCTTAATATTTTCAAACTCTGATAAAAGAAACCTAGGGTCTACTTTATAACCATACTACAGTTTAAAAGCATTATTCATTTCTATCCAACAATCAATGGAATTATTTGGCAAAGATTTATACCAGTCCCTTGCATCTTCTTCTAGAGTATGGAAAAAAAATTTAATGTACACATCCTCAAATTATATTTCAAATTTCTCCATCATATTGAAAAGGAGCTTCAAGTGTTGATCACTAGTGATTTCATTATTTCCTTGACACTTAGGTAATCTATTTCTTACATCTTGTGGCACAACATTTGGATAGCCAGCCATAACTCTAAAATTGATGGGACCAAAAGTATTAACAACAAATGGAGGTCTGGGTGGAGGATGAACCATATTATTTTGAGGAGGTGACCTTGGAGGAGATGTAAACTGATGAGGAGTGAGAAGTCTATGTGGTAAAAGGATGCAATTCTCAGAATGAATGCCTTCTAAAGGCTTTGTTTCTTGGAAAAATATATCAAGTTTGGAAAATACAGAGGCATATTGAGAATCCGAATTTTCAAAAACAAATGAAGGCCCCTCTCTAGATGGAGAAATCAATTCAACAAAGATACTACTTGATTCAGATTCACTTAAGGAAGTATTGCAATCTTCAATCATAGGCTGATCAGTTTCACCAATGGAGATCTCTTTTCTTGATGCTTGATCTCCAACAACCTTCCAAATTCTTCTTCCTTTTGATTAGACTTTCCCACCTCTAGAAACAACCTTCTACTAGGGTCCTTGACGAAGAAATATCTTATTCCTTTTAGCTTTGCAGATATTAATGACAAATCTTACTTGATATATGTTAAGACACTGGTATTTATTAATAATTTAAACAACACAGAGTCGCCACTAAGTATTTTAACCTTAGTTTGTTAAAATGCACTATGAAAGACCTATCAAATGTCTATCAATACTAGATTCATGAAAATATTACAAGATCTACTCTTCTTCTACCCAAATTTGTCAATGATGATACAAAATTTAGTGCAATAATTGTATAAGCTAGAAATATTGCACTCAGAACTTACAACTTTGAAAAATTCTTACAGATCTAAATAGATAATGATGTTTCAATAATGTATTAGCACACAACATGTGTAAGAAGTATTACCAGGGTCTGTATGTACTACATTTGTAAAATACTTCAAAGAGTCCCCTACAATAGTGCCATTCGGGTGTTTGTTGACGGGCCAAATAAATGTCGATCTAAAATAATCCCCGACAATGCTAATATGTCCCCAAAGAACGATGTCATTCTAGTGTTGTTGACAGAAAATAAATCTTGGAGCTCAAATAATCCCTAGCAACGCTAATAATTCCCCGACAATGGTGCCATTTTGGTATTGTTGACGGGCCAAATAAATCTCAGAGCTCAAATAATCCCCAACAACGCTAATAAGTCCCCAAAAATGGCTCCATTCTGATGTTGTTAATGGGCCAAATAGATATGAACTGGAAACAAATAAAAAAATCATCCCCAACAACAGTGTTATTCTAGTGTTTTTATCCAAATTGATTCTCCTTGAAACCGAACAACATCAAATATTTAACAAGACACTGAGAGATAGACAAATCTTATTATGAGTCATTTTGTAGTTGGGGAGGGGACTTGTCTCAATCTTTTTCACTTAAGCATTGGAGAAATGGATAGCACCTTCATCAAGGATTTGATATATCCTCATTGCTTTAGGCCGTCCCTTTTGACTAGGGTGAGAGGACCTTTTCTCAGTAACATCCGTCGGTGAAGGAAAACAAAAATATCCTTGTTTGCACAAATCTAAATAGGGACCTTGAGAAAATATGATCAATGCACCAAATTTAACTCTCATGAGTTGTCACTTCTAAAGAATGGTGATATTTCCTAGACAGGGGCTAAGGTTACTACGAGACATTATGGAATCTTGATTGCTTCGCATATTTTACTAGTAGAATTTATACATTTGTGGAAACACAGGGAAAATAGGGGTAGTTCAGATGGATTCATTGTTTTTGAGTAATTTTGGTGGAGGTTGTTATCCTGTAAAATTGACAAGGAAATTTTATAGGTAACCATGCCAAAATTTCATTTTGGTCCCCTGAAAAGGTCTATTAACATTCAAAATGGCCTAAAGGTTCCCTTCCAAAATCAAGTTTTAAGAACTTAGCCTTTTTTCAGCCTTTTTGAGCTGGGCACAAAAATTGTTGTGGCAACATCAAGAAAAGTGTGCCCCTTTGAAGATCCTTTGGTGCCCTAAAAGGCATGTCAACATGACAAGAGTTATGCCCCTAAGGTGCTAAGAGTTACATGCCAGCATCCTCAAACCTCGCATTAAAGAAATGCACTTAAGGCACGAAAATTGATGTGTCGACACAAAAGAATGTGTGCCCCCTTTTCTCCTTGGGTACTGAAAACATTATGTTGACATCATCTTAAGTGCGCCATAGGTTCTGAAACCTCCGTGTCAACACTTCACCAACCACGCCAAAGGTGGTTGGTTGCACAATAAATGCACATTTTTCTATAAATAGGCACATTCAACTCCGTCATTTTCATAAATTAAAAATCAAGAAAAATATTTCCTCTGCGCTTGTGAGTTATCCTCATCAGCCTCATGTGTCATTCCTCATGCTTATGGATCCCACATCTGTCCTTCGTCATTATATATATCCTGGTAAGTGGCTTATACCCATCTTGTTTTTGTTTGTGGTTTTTATGTCATGTTAGGTGATTAGGATTGTATGTTAGAAAAAATAAAAAAAGAATTCAACAAACCAAATCAGCCAGCTGAAAACCCCTCTTCCCACTCCTTCCAGATCTGCAAATCTGGGAAGGCTCGCTCTAAATAAACCATCCATTGTCCGAGAAGGCTCTTCCTTGCTGAAAATGCTACCAACCCTCTCTTTGACACTTTGTAAAAATTAAAAAAGGAGAGAAAAGGGTCATGTAAAGGGAAAAGAGATCAGACAATGCATAAAGTAGTATTTTTTTCTTGGTGCACTATCCTTTTATGTTGTAAACCACACATTCACACCATAGGCGCACTTCCCACCCATGTAGCATGAATCCTTCCTGGGCATAGAAAAAATATTTGAAAAATCACGGGTCAAGGCGCAAATACCATAACAAACAACATTATATGTTGTGTAAACCAAACTCGTACCACATAAGGCAAACCTCCTTGATGCATCTAACCTATATGCAACATCTCTTAAGGGGGCACTAAGGCGCACCAAAAGAGCATGTGACATCAAGCAAATCTACACCTTGTCAAAACACTTTCCTAGGGCGCTGGCGCAAGTTCCTCAACACCAAAATTACCTATTATGTATAGCTAATCTACGCCCTGCCCCTTTTGGCGCTGCCTTATATAATGCAACACCCCTCAAAAGTGTGCCTTGCTAATTCAAGTCTTTGCAACTTGTAGTGAAGCTGCGCCTTGCACCCAAAGGATTTTAAATTTATCAGTTCCATTCTATAAGATATATTATGAATAAAATGACGGCTAACATGGCTCTTCTATGTTGGACTTCTTTGATTCTCCATGTAGAACAACAACAGCCATCCTCGAGCTCACACATGTCTTCATCGAGCAAGAAGCCAACTAAATCTAAAGGAAAAGCTAAGTTGACAGAGCAAGAAATGAAATACAAATATCAGAGAGTCAGGATGCTTGAATCACTTGTAGAGTGCAGTCTTGACATCAGGGACTCAGAGCTTGGGCACATAGATATGGATGACTTCTGGGAAAGAACCACAAATTTTATCGGTGGCCCATGGATGGACAAACTAATAGGTAACGGGCTACACTTTGTAGCTGGACTCCCAGTAAGTGCTATAAACAATGAGTTCATCATGATAGTGGCCCATTACAATAAAGACACAAGATGTGTTGAAGACAAGAAGGGAAAGGTGGTCATTAATCTCACAAATCAAAGACTTCAAAGTCATGTTAAGCATTCCTCACCATAGCCGATGTATGTGGCGAGAAGTTTCGAGAAGACCGCATAAAGACTTGGACCGAAAATGAGGACAAGTGCATGTAGATGATGAATGAGGTTTACCCGAAGAACAAAAGGTGGTGAGCAGATGGCCACAGACCATCCACCGCAGTGACTTCTCGAGAGGAGCTAAGTGATACCATCACTTTCCTCGAGAGTTTTCTCGACTTCCCGATGCCCATTACTTTCACAAATGGATGCTTAGGTACTTAGAGACCATAAGAAAGAATGTACTTGAGCAATGTTTCGGGGGGAGAGATTATTTGTGATACTATGTCGCAGCAACTCCAAAGAGGTTTCAATTCTTACTCGGGAGGTTTTATATGAACTCCTATGTCGTATATGCCACCGCTCGAGAGAGAGTACCAGGACTGATTCAAAGTAGGGTATGACCTCGTGTCAAGATATATGAGTACTAACAGAAACTAAGGCTCAAGCCGTACGCCCAATTCAAAAAGATCAATAATGCCTTCTTTTATGAGGTGATTTGCCTAATGAGGCCAAACATGAGGCGTGGTTGGACCAAAAGAAGTTGGGGCTTTGTTTACACAATTCCCCACCTTCATATATCTCGTAGTTGCTAACTTCCCGGGAGAACTAACAAGGTTGCCAAGGTATGCAGGGCTCAAGGTAATCCTTTTTGAACTATCAAGGAAGCTAATTACATATCATGAAAAATGTATGAAAAGGAAGAAGGGTGGAACTCCTTTCCCCCTCATGGTTGGTAGATACACACCGTGACTCATTGGGAAAATCTTGGAAAATGTTTACAGAGCTAGAATTTCTCAACCTCAAGCATGATTTCCGGGAAAGGCCAACCTTCGACCGCTGTGTTTACCTCCCTAAGGTAAACATCGATCCCATCCATGTCCCAAAGATTTAGGACATATGGATATACATCAACCACGAATTTGAAATCAAGCGAAAGGATCACTCCCAACTGGCACTAGAAGAGATCATCCATTATGGAGTTGCCATCATCCCAAAATATTTCCAAGAAACTGATCAGGAAATTGATGAGGTTTACCAAGACATGGATGGGGATGATTGGCCATTTGTAAGCATCGATAGGACCAAGGCACCCAAGACCATAGAAGAAAGGGTCCATCCCACGTTGCAATGCACCGAACATTGGTGCAAACGAAATGGTCTCATCTACCTTGGGGTGGATTTCACTACTTCCCCCTTAGGAAGAGCACCTCCAAAGCCAGATCACTTGCCAAAGGGAAAAGGAAAGGATGAAAATGGAGAATAGAGAAAGTAGGAGAAAGCTCCTGTTAGCCCTTCTTTTGCCTCAAAGCAAATAGTGGACTTAGTGTCCCCAGGAAAGGAAGAAGCAACAGATGTTCCAATGGACACATCCACTTAGGATGTTGTCACAGCTACAACTATGGAGGTTCCCTCCATTCCCTCTTCTTCTCCTCTCCCTCATCCTCCTCAGATAACCACTCCTTTGGTTGTTTCTTCTCCTCCGTCTTCCTCCATTCCATACCCCACTTCTTCCATCTTTTCCTCCTCATGCGGATCTCGCCGCTTGTATTCCCTCCATCCAACTACAGATCCCTTCCATCTCCACCTCCTTCTCCTCTCTTGTAGTGACTCTGAGCCCTGTAAACACTAGTGCATTAGACTCTCTATCCATGCCACCACCAAGTGTTTCCACATTCTTCCCCGAGTCCACTACAGTTGCTCCCCCTTTCACCCCCATTTCCTCTTCTTCTTCTGATCCCGATCCCCTAAGTTCTGGTTGGATCTCTGACCACCTGAGTCAATACAAGAGGAAAGTTCTTATTGTAGCTATGGACTTCTATGTTATTCTGACATAGGGGCCCAAGAAGAAAAAATAATTAACTCACTTCTCAAAAAGTGCCTCAGGAGAAAGGGTCATGGAGATAGCTTATCTGGATCCCATAAAGAAGAAGGAAGATCTGTCACACAGACTTCACAAAGACTTAGGTCACAATGGGAACATCATCTGAAAGCCTACAAGGAGAATCCTTGTTAGCCATTAATGCCCTTTGCAAGAAGCCTCAAGAGGCCAAAGAGGAGAAGAGAGTGCTCAAAAAACAAAACAAACATCTCCACTAAGCTTTGCGAGAAGATGGGCGAGATCTCCTTCAAGAACTACCGCAGAACCTGTTCAAGCTCCCAAAGAAAGAAAAAATAGATGACTACATAAATATTGTTGAACACGGTACATCTATGTCATCCTACATTGAGAAGATCCTCCAGGATGGTTAGGTTATAATTAGTAGGTTCATGTTACTGCACCAAGATATAACTTGGGTAAACAAAGAGCTACAAGTAGTAGCGAGATCCCTTTCTGAGGAGTTGGATAACGCTAAGTTACTGAGAAAGGAACATTCCAAACCATGGTCAATCGTTTGGCTAATGACATGTTAAAGGTCAGCATTATCAATCACCCGCAGGCACATTATAAAGCTCTCACTACTTTAGATTACCGGGTCGATCAAATGGAGTTCATCCTAGAAAGAATCGAAAAATTCAAGGAAGAAGCCTTGGATGCACTACACAACATGGAGAAAATAGTTGCAAAGATGTCTCCTAGACTTCTCAGTGCATCTTATGAGTTAAGAGAAGTAGATGACACATTTCAGCACTTCAAGGCTATTGTCTCTCAAGGTCTAGCGCAAGAGGTCACTTTCGATCGAGAGTCCATCAACAACCTCTTAGCTTGCTATGACTTTATAGGCTCTTTGATTGATGCAAATGAAGAGTACGTTGATTTGCCCGACAAGCTCAAAAATGAGAAAGAGACTTGTGAAGTGATCCACGACCATTTCAAAGGTCCTGATTAGTATCAACTTCAAAAGATAATCAGCAAGTTCGCAGAGTATCGGGTGTAGTGCCACATTGACTCTCCTGAGCCTCGGCCCGGAAGCTAAATTCGAGATGAGAGATGATGATGAATAGCTTCCTCCTAATGGATTTTCCATTTTTTTTGTAAAATATTTAAAAGCATGTTGGCACCCACGATGACATCATCCATGTTGCACCATGGGATGATGTCATCCTAAAATTGCCCCAAAGTCAACTTTTGACTTTTAGATATTTTGTAGATATTTTGTAAATAAGTGGTTGGATTCTTTTTGTCTTCTTTTCTCCTCCTTCTTCTATAAATACTAGAATACTTGTATTCCGGGTGGTGGACAGTTTTGTATGAAAATTAGAAGTGAGGAGAGAAAGACTTTGTACTTTCTTGTAACAAAAGAAAATATTAATACATACATTGAGACTTTGTGCTTAATTTATGTGTTATGTGCATTGGATCTCTCTTAAGTTAGATTTATGTTTCTTTTCTATTGGATTCTTTCTTGCTTCTATCATTTGTTCATTAGTATTGCTTTATTTGTTTATGCAAGTAAGTTTGGCTCTGTTTACTACTAGCCCAAAGCATAAACCTTCTGGACCATTCTATCTTGGAATTTATTTCTTTTCTCCCTTCAGATCTATCCTTCCTCCATTCATCCCACATTTCCATTCATCATTCAGAACTACCTCTACTGGGATGAGATCCCAAACCCCCTGAAGGTAGAAAACTGTAAGACTTGCACAGTTTCGCTTTGGTAGAATAGCAATAAACCAGTTTCGCTTTGCTTTATCTCAAAGCGGGGCTATATGCCCTACACACCTTTGTTGGCCTATTTCACCATGATCTACTCATCCGATGATTTTGAAACCAACAATTTTTTGGTGACTTCACTGGGATCGAACTAAGGAAATAATTAAAAACATTGAAAATCACTGCTAGATTGCAAATTTTAACACTTTGTTGAAAATTAATTTTTTTGCAGAAATGATCAAAATAAAAAATTCCTCATACAAATCCATAGATCTCGGACCGATTAGGAGCTTTTAGTTGATTGATTTTTACAAATTTTTTATATTTCTATAGATCTCGAGAATCTGATATTTTTAGATATTAAAAAAACCTTGCAAAACTTAGTTCGAAGATCCAAAAATTAGCTTTCTAACTAACCCACTTTTTATCCTTGCTAATCTTTGTCAAAAAACCACAATCGGTTGTTATTAAAGAGGATAAAATTTTAAATATTAAAAAGGTACATGCTACTGAGTTTTTCCAGAAAAATCAGAAAATCAGCAAGTATAAAAAAAAATATTATTGTAGATCCATTCTAAATTATTGCAAATCTAAACGGCTACACTGGCAGGTGAACAATTTACTTGCGGGAGAAGAGCTCATGGAGAAGTTGATCCAATATTTGATCTACTTCAAAGGCACAATTTCAGTATCACACCAGCACGATTCACATCATTAAGTTTAGTGGATCGATCACCAAGAAGTGCCTCACCTCCATGAAAGAACCAAGTTTCACAAGGTGCTTCGACATCTATCTGCAGTGATCTTTTGTTAAGTGGAACCTCGCTCCCGATCATGTTCTTTTCCCCGCATTTCAAATGGTAGTACCATGGGGAAATTCCATGGGCCCTCTTGCACTGCCGCATCCAGTACATGTCCTCCCTCATGGAAATTGCAAGAATTTCCCAAAATTTGATGGGAGTGGAAATCAAAGCATGGATGCACATATTCCTGCATTTATTATGTCATGCAGTATTCTAGATGTAACTCACAAAGATGTATCTGTGTGTCTCTTTCTCGAGACCTTGTAAGGGCCTACATCAGAATGGTTCCGCATTTACCAGCTGGATCCATCACCAGTTGGGCCACATTATGAGTTGCATTTGAAGATAGGTATAAGCCTTCAGAAGATGTGTTTGTGTTACTATCAAAGATCACTCACTTGAAGAAAGAAGCCAATGAAACTATACATGATTTTATCGCTCGCTTCAACTCATTGATCAACTATGTGCCACCTACCATGTTGCCAACCCCAGAGAATCAAAAGTGTTTCATTGTGAACACCATGAGTTCAAGAGTAAGTTTCTTAATTTTACAAGAACAAATCACCACCTTGGTCCTCACTCAAGCTGCTGAGCCATTCGGATAGAGGATAACCTACTTATATCTAGCGAGTTAAAATGAGAACCATCCAAATCAAAGGCTTCAACTCCTTCTCAAGCCACCTCATCAGATCCGGCATTCCAGAAGATGGAAAACGACTTTCTCGCATTGAAGAAGCAATTAGCTCAAGCTTCGCCTAGTACTCCATATTGGGATATCCCATGGAGGAACTTCACTCCCAACAATGCCCTTCAAAGGAAATGCTTTTCCATTGCTGCTCCAAGGTTAGCACTTGAGGCCCCTCCGATTAATGCCTTGGTCAAGATCGAAGAAGATGAGAAAATTTACGAAGAACCTTCGTCGCAAGGCAAAGATGATCAAGATGTCGGAGAACCGACTAGCAACTCTACAATCGGGTATATGGAATTTGAAGATGAGGAATCTAATGAAGAGGAAGGTACCCAAGGGTATGTAAGTGGACAATCATATGTTGTTTTCACCCACTCACAAGGAAAAGAAGCAGAAGTTGCTTCTAAGATATAAAAGGAAAATGCCGTATTAAATACACCTCCAACCATTGCTAAAAGAGGTAATCCCCTTCCTTCTCAACCTCTTATCAAGCCTTTTGTGAAGAAATATTTTCCTCCTATTTCTCCTCCAAATCAACCTCCCTCTAGTTCCATAAAGACCAGTGCCACTCCTCTATCATCGTGGAATGAAGGACTCATTCCTTCGTTAGCGCAACCCTTAGTCACATTCAATATAGTTGACTATGCCAAAAAGACTCATTCTTTGCTACTTGGTATGCAAGCTACAAAGGAAAGGGGAATCAAGAATTTGAAAGTACAAGGTGATGCTGAGCTAATTGTCAATCAAGTGAAAGGCATATACCAAGTGAAGAATGATAGGCTCAGACACTACCACAACGTAGTGTGGGACAACATCGAGGAGTTTGACGCTTTCTCAATCAAAGCAGTTCCGTGGGCTCAGAATGACATGGCTGATTCTTTGGCTGTCTCGGCCTCTCTCATGCTCCCTCACCCAGGGTTAAAAATAGACACATATACCATTGAGGTAGTTTTCCACCCAAGTGTGCCAGATAATTCACAACACTGGCAGGTATTCAACAATGATAATCAGCTTATCACTTTCCTAGAGAAAGCTGAAAATTTCAAAGAGCTCCATTTCGATGGATCGACTTCTGTGTGTCGTGAGTCTCTCACGGGCCAAGTGCGCAGGAATTGACAAAAGATCAAGGCATATGTCAGCTCAAGGGAAATAAGATCCCGAAAGGTTTAGTTTCCCTGGAATGATTATTTGATAAGCATGACCATTTTTTCAAGAAGAGGCAATAGGATGATCCCAGCTCTTCTCCAGAAACCGAATCTGTCAATTTGGGCACTACAGAACATCCTCGGTCTGTGAACATCGGGAAGTGTTGTGCACCCGAAGAAAAGCAGAAATTTGTCAAATTGTTGAAAAGATATATGGATGTATTGGCATGGTCTTATGCCGATCTGAAGTCATTTAAGCCTAAGGACATTCAGCATGACATACCGCTCAAAGACGACGTTAAGCCTTTTCGTCAAAAGCAAAGGCATTACAATCCTAAAATCTCAGGTACTATCTAGGCTGAAATTCAGAAGATGTTGGATGTGAGAATTATTTTCCCCATTCATCACAGTACCTGGGTTACTAATATTATACCTATGCGGAATAAGAATGGTGAAATAAACATATGCGTAGACTTTCACGGCTGAACCGAACCAGCATAATTAAAGGACAATTATCCACTTTGCCCATAATGGATCAAGTTCGCAAGTAATAACCATTCGAGATGTTGTCCATGCTTGATGGTTTCTTGGGCTACAATTAGATTGAGGTCACACCTAAAGACCAATTCAAAACAACATTCACCACTCCATGGGGCACTTTCACCTATAGCAAGATGTCATTTGGTTTAACCAATGCCGGTATAAATTTTCAACATGGCATGGACTTCGCATTCAAAGGTATAATGGGAAAGGTCATTGTAGTATACCTAGATGACTTAACCATGTTCTCTAAGAAACGAAGTGATCACTGTGATCATTTGGAGCAAGTCTTGATTAGATGCCAAGAACATGGAATTTCTCTAAACCCTAAGAAGTCAGTTTTTGGGTCACCAAAGGAAAATTGCTGGGACACGTCATCAGTAAAGAAGGCATAAAGATAGATGTTGAAAGAGTTAGGGATATTCAGAGCCTTACCTTGCCCACAAGCAAGACCGGTGTTCACTCTTTCTTGAAAGGTAAATTTTCTCAGGCACTTTGTTCCCAATTTTGTTGAGAAGACTCGTCATATATCAAATATGATGAAAGGGTCACAAAAATTCTGATGGAGTGAAGAAGGCAAGATGTCATTTGAGGATATAAAAGCCTTTGTTGCTCATGCACCTATCCTGGTATGTCCGGACTTCTCCAAGGATTTCATTATGTATAGTTATGCATTTGCACATACTGTATCGGCTATCTTAATGAAAAAGAATTTTGAGGATGTTGAATCCCCAATCACTTTCATGAGCTCTCCTCTCAAGCCTCATGAACTAAATATGTCACAACTAGAAAAGCATGCCTTCACCATAGTAAAAGTAGTCAAGAACTTTCGCTACTACATACTTGAATTCTCATACAATAGTGCTAGTTCCAGACACGATAGTTAAGTCTATCCTGACTCAACAGGAGTTAGGGAGCCTACGAGGGAATTGGATTGCAAAGGTCCAAGAATATGATCTAGACATCAAACCAACCAAGTTGGTAAGAGGTAAGGGCCTATGTCAGCTTATGGCTGAAAATAAAGACCCAGAGGCACCTAAGGAGCAAGTTACTCATGTTGATAAAGAACAGAGTGAACTGGAGAAAGTGGATTCTTTACCCATGGTTCTGTTTGTCGCAACCAATGATGAATGGTATTCAGACATCACTTTCTTTCTCACTTATGGCGAGTGTCCAGGCCACCTAACCACAAAAGAAAAGTGGATGGTGAAGCTCAGGGCAGCAAGGTATGTCATTTAGGATGACGGGTTGTACAAGCACATAATTGATGACATCTTCCTACGATGTGTTGACAAGTTGAAACAGGTAAAATTACTAGAAAGCTTTCATGACTCAGCCTGCGGTAGTCATTTTCCTCTTCCGTCACAACACATAATATCATTTGGGCTAGGTACTACTAGCCAACGCTATTTCAAGATGTAGCCACCTGGGTAGTGAAATGTGAACTCTACCAATAGTTTGTTGGCAAACCAAAGTTGGTTGCTTTTCCCCTCAGGCTTGTCATTATTGACGAACCATTTAGGAAATGGGGAATTGATTTTATTGGAGCACTACATCCCCTATTAAGTGTTAGACATAGTTATGTCCTAACAACAATGGATTACTTCACCAAATGGGTGGAGGCCATACCTATCAAACATGCCACTTCTGATGTTGTTTGTAACTTCATCAAGAAAAATATCATCGTGAGATTTGGCGTTCCACACAAAATCGTTGCTAAAAATGCTTCCAACTTCTCTTCACGAGAAGTTATTGGTTTTTTCTACGGATACGAAATAACTTTGGCTCATGCCTCTGATTACTATCCTCAGGGAAATGGTCAGGCAGAATCTAGCAACAAGAACCTGGTAACCATCAAACGGAAGCTAGTTGATGAAAACCAGCGGTCCTGACACAAGTCATTATATTATTCTTTGTGGACGGATCATATCACTCCAAAGAGATCTCTCAGCATGTCACCTTTTTAAGTATTATATGGGACTGATGCTGAAATCCCTATCTCCATGGAACTTCCTGCTCTATGCTTGGCACGAGCTATCGAAGATGAAACTTTTCAAATTTCTCTGGAAAAGAGAATTATGTACTTGATGAACTTGAAGAGAAATGAGTAAAAGTGGTCGACAAGATCACCAAACATCATAATCAAGTCAAGAGGTTGTTCGATAAGAAATCCAAGCAGAGAGATTTCCAGGTAGGGGATCTTGTCCTTCTGTGGGACAAATGAAGAGAACCAAAAGGTATGCATGGAAAGTTTGACTCTCTTTGGAGAGGGCCATACAAAATCAAGTAGCTCAATGGAGAGAATAGTTTCTATCTCTCGTATCTGGATGGAACTAAGCTCCCACTCCCCTATAGTGGGAAACATCTAAAGCTCTTCAGGAAGTAGAGCTTCCTCTCTTCTTTGTACAAATTTATTTTGTCGTGTGTTTGCTTTCTGTTTGTTGTGTGTTTCCTTTCTTTCTTTTTGGTCACCCTTGTTTTTGACTCTTTGTAACCCAATGGATAGGCACATGAATATTGGGATTCTCTACCCTTAAGTTTCACTTAAAGATAGTCCCCAGACAGAGCCAACTGTTATCCTGTAAAATTGACAAGGGAAATTTTACAGGTAACCCTGCCAAAATTTCGTTTTGGTCCCCTGAAAAGGTCTATTAACATTCAAAATGGCCTAAAGGTTCCCTTCCGAAAATCAAGTTTTAAGAACTTATCCTTTTTATAGATTTTTTTGAGCTGGGCACAAAAATAGTTGTGGCAACATCAAGAAAAGTGTGCCCCTTTGAAGATCCTTTGGCGCCCTAAAAGGCATGTCAACATGACAAGAGTTGCACCCATAAGGTGCTAAGAGTTACATGCCAAGCATCCTCAAACTGCGCCAAAGAAATGTGCTTAAGGCATGAAAATTGATGTGTCAACACAAAAGAATGTGCGCCCCCTTTTCTCCTTGGCACTGAAAAAGTTATGTTGACATCATCTTAAATGCACCATAGGCATTGAAACCTCCGTGTTGACACTTCACCAACTACACCAAAGGTGGTTGGTGGTGCAATAAATGCACATTTTTCTATATATAGGCGCATTCAACTTGTCATTTTCACAAATTAAAAATTGAGAAAAGTCTTTCCTCTGCACTTGTTAGTTATCCTCGTCAGCCTCACGTGTCGTTCCTCATGCTTGAGGATCCCACATCTGTCCTTTGTCATTATATATCCTGGTAAGTGGCTTATGCCCATCTTGTTGTTGTTTGTGGTTTTATGTCAGGTTAGGTGATTATGATTGTATGCTAAATATAATGAACCTAAAAAAGAATTTAACAAACCAAATCAGCTAGCTGAAAACCCCTCTTCCCACTCCTTCCAGATCTACAAATCTGAGAAGGCTCTGCCTCTGAATAAACCATCCATTGTATCTGAGAAGGCTTTGCCTTGCTGCAAATCCCACCAACCCTCTCTTTGACACTTTACAAAAATTAAAAAAGGAGAGAAAAGGGTCATGCAAAGGGAAAAGAGATCAGACAATGCAAAAAGTAGTCCTTTTTTCTTTGGCATGATGTCGTTTCATGTTGCAAACCACACAGTTGCACCATAGGCGCACTTCTCACCCATGCAGCATGAATCCTTCCCGCGCATAGAAAAAATCTTGAAAAGCATGGGCACTGGTGCAAATACCATAACAAAAACATTATATGTTGTGTAAACTAAACTCATGCCGTGCAAGCCAAACCCTTGGTACATCTAATCTATATGCAACATCTCCTAAGGGGCGCCAAGGTGCACCAAAAGAGCATGCGACATCAAGCAAATATGCACCTTGTCAAAACACTTTCCTAGGGCACTGGCGCAACTTCCTCAACACCAAAATTACCTGTTGTGTATAGATAACTTACACCCCACCCCTTTAGGTGCTGCCTTCTATCATGAAACACCCCTCAAAAGTGCGCCTTACTAATTCAAGCCTCTGCCTGATGCAGTGAAGCTGCGCCTTGCACCTAAAGCCTTTTAAATTTATCATTTTCTATTCTACAAGCTAATATTATGAATAACATGATGGCTAACATGGCTCTTCTATGTTGGACTTCTTTGATTCTCCATGAACAACAACAACCATCTTTGAGCTCACACATGTCTTTTTCGAGCAAGAAGCCAACTAAATCTAAAGGAAAAGCTAAGTTGACAGAGCAAGAAATGAAATACAAATATCAGAGAGTCAGGATGCTTGACTCACTTGTAGAGTGTAGTCTCGACATCAGAGACTCAGAGCTTGGGCACATAGATATGGATGACTTCTAGGAAAGAACCACAAAGGTTACCGGTGGCCCATGGATGGACAAACTGGTAGGCAGTGGGCTACACTTTGCAGTTGGACTCCCAGTAAGTGCTATAAACAATGAGTTCATCATGATAGTGGCCCATTGTTACAATAAAGACACAAGATGTGTTGAAGACAAGGAAGGCAAGGTGGTCATTAATCTCATACCGGCACTTCAAAGTCATGTTAGGCATTCCTCACCATAGCCAGTATGTGGCAGTAAGCCGAGAAGACTGCATAAAGACTTGGACCGAAAATGAGGACAAGTGCATGCAGATGATGAATGAGGTTTACTTGAAGAACAAAAAGGTGGTGAGCAGATGGCCATAGACCATCCACCGTAGTGACTTCTCAAAGGAGCTAAGTGATACCATCACTTTCCTCAGTAGATTTTTCAGACTTCCTGATGCCCACTACTTTCACAAATGGATGCTCAGGTACTTAGAGACCATAAGAAAGAATGTGTCTGAGAAACGTTTTGGCTGGGGAGAGATTATCAGTGATACTATCTTGCAGCAACTCCAACAGGTTTCAATGAATGGGAGGTTTTATATGAACTCCTATGTCGTATATTCCGCTTCCTCAGAGAGAGAGTATCTCGGACTGATTCAAAATGGGGTATGGCCTCAGGTTAAGATATATGAGTACTACTCGGGAGCTAAGGCTTGAAGCCAGTATTGCCCAGTTTAACAAGATCAATGACACCTTCTTTTATGAGGTGATCTACCTAATGAGGCTTACATGAGGCACGGTCGGACCAGCATGAGTGTGGTTGCTTTGCCCACAAAGAAGTGGGGGCTTTGTTTACACAATTCCCCACCTTCACATATCTCAAAATTGCCAACTTCCCGGGAGAACCAACAAGGTTGCCAAGGTATTCGAGGCCCAATCTGATCCTTCTACGGAGCTCTCAAGGCAGCTAGTTACATATCATGAAAAATGTATGAAAAGGAAGAAGAGTGGAACTCATTTCCCCCTCACAACGGTTGGTAGATACACTGCGCCTCATTGGGAAAAGCCCGGAAATGTTTGTAGAGTTGAAATTGCTCAACCTAAAGCATGATTTCCTAGCAAGGCCAACCTTCAAATGTCGGGCTTGCCTCCCAAAGGAAAATATCGATCCCTTCCATGTGCCGAGATCGAGGACATATGGATAGATGTCAACCATGAAGTTGAAATCAGGAAAAGGGTCACTCTCGGATGGCACTAGAAGAGATCATCCACTATGGAGTTTCCATCATCCCAAAATATTTCCAAGAAACTGATCGGGACATTGATCAAGTTTACCTTGACACGAATGGAGATGATTGGTCTGTTTTGCAAGCATCGATAGGATAAAGGCACCCAAGACCATAGAAGAAAGGGTCCAACCCACATTGCAATGCACCGACCATTGGTGCAAACGAAATGGTCTCATCTACCTTGGGGTGGATTTCACTACTTCCCCCTTAGGAAGAGTGCCTCCAAAGCCAGATCACTTGCCAAAGGGAAAAGGAAAGGATGAAGTTGGAGAATCAAGCAAGCAGGAGAAAGCTCCTGTTAGCCCTTCTTCTGCCTCAAAGCAAATAGTGGACTTAGTGTCCCCAGGAAAGGAAGAAGTGACAGATGTTCCAATGGACACATCCACTCAGGATGTTGTCACAACTACAACTATGGAGGTGCCCTCTGTTCCCTCTTCTTCTCCTCTCCCTCCTCCTCCTCAGATAACCACTCCTTTGGTTGTTTCTTCTCCTCTATCTTCCTCCCTTCCATCCCCCACTTCTTCTATCTTTTCCTCCCTTACGGATCATGCTTTGGTATTCCCTCCATCCAACTACATATCCCTTCTATCTCTCGCCTCGTTCTCCTCTCTTGTAGTGACTCCAGCCCCATAAACACTAGTGCATCGACTCTATATCAATGCCACCACTAAGTGTTTCCACATTCTTCCCCAAGTCTGTTATAGTTTCTCCCCCTTTCACCCCTATTTCCTCTTCTTCTTCCGATCCCGATCCCTAAGTCTCGGTTGGATCTCCAACCACTTGAGTCAACACAAGAGGAAAGTCCCAATTGTAACTATGAACTTCTCCGTCATTCTGAAAAAGGGACCCAAGAAGAAAAAAGCATTAACTCGCTTCTCAAAAAGTGCCTCAGGAGAAAGGGTCATGGAGATAGCCTATCTGGATCCCATAAAGAAGAAGGAAGATCTGTCCTACAGACTTCATAGTGACTCAGGTCACAATGGGAACATCATCTGAAAGCCTGCAAGGAGAAGCCTTGTCAGCTGTTGATGCCCTCTGCAAGAAGCTTCAAGAGGCCAAAGAGGAGAAGAGAGTGCTCAAAGAATAGAACAAACATCTCCTCCAAGCTTTGCAGAAGATGGGAAGAGCTCCTTCAGCAACTACTGTAGAACCTATTCAAGCTCCCAGCCAAGAAAAAATAGATGAATACATAAATATTGTTGAACAGGGTATAGCTGTGTCATCCTGGATTGAGAAGATCCTCTAGGATGGTCAGGTAATAATTGGTAGGTTCACGTTGCTGCACCAAGATATAACTCGGGAAATAAAGAGCTACAAGCAGTAGCGAGCTCCCTTTCTAAGGAGTTGGATAATGCTAAGTTACAACAGGGAACATTCCAGACCATGGTCAATGTTCAACTGACGACTGTTAAAGGTCGGCGTTATCGATCACCCGCGGGCACATTATAAATCTCTCACTGCTTTTGATTACCAGGTTGATCAAATGGAGTTCATCCTAGAAATAATTGAAAAATTCAAGGAAGAATCCTTGGATGCACTACACAACATAGAGAAAATAGTTGCAAAGATGTCTCCTAGACTGCTTAGTGCATCTTATGAGTTAAGAGAAGCAGATGACAGATTTCAACACTTTAAGGCTATTGTCTCTCAAGGTGTGGCACAAGAGGTCACTTTCAATCAAGAGTCCATCAACAACCTCTTAGCTTGCCGTGACTTTATAGGCTCTTTGATCGATGCAAACGAAGAGTATGCTAATTTGGCCAACAAGCTCAAAAATGAGAAAGAGACTTGCAAAGTGATCCACGATCATTTCAAAGGTTTTGATCGATGATCAACTTTAGAAGATAATCAGCAAGTTCATAGAGTATTGGGTGCGGTGCCACATTGACTCTCCCGAGCCTCATCCGAGAAGTTAAATTCGAGCCGAGAGATGACGATGAATAGCTTCCTCTAGATGGATTTTCCATTTTTTTGTAAAATATTTAAAAGCATGTTTGCACCCATGATGACATCATCCATGTTGCACCATTGGATGATGTCATCCTTAAATTGCCCTAAAGTTAACTTTTGACTTTTAGATATTTTCTAAATAAGTGGTTGGCTTCTTTTGTATTCTTTTCTCCTCCTCCTTCAAAAAATACTTTGGAATACTTGTTGTATTCCGGGGTGGATAGTTTTGTATGAAAATTATAAGTTGGGAGAGAAAGACTTTGTACTTTCTTGTAATAGAAGAAAATATTAATACATACATTGAGACTTTGTGCTGAATTTATATGTTAAATGCATTGGATCTCTCTTAAGTTAGATCTATATTCCTTTTCTGCTTCGATTCTTTCATTCTATTTTCATTTGTTCATCAAGTATTGCTTGATTTGTTTATGCAAGTAAGTTTGGCTTTGTTTACTACCAGCCCAAAGCATAAACCTTTTGACCGTTCTATCTTG
Source organism: Taxus wallichiana var. yunnanensis (assembly GCA_018340775.1). Taxonomy (NCBI): domain Eukaryota; kingdom Viridiplantae; phylum Streptophyta; class Pinopsida; order Cupressales; family Taxaceae; genus Taxus; species Taxus wallichiana. The sequence continues at coordinate 728,482,643 of CM031235.1, forward strand.
GAATTCATTTCTTTTCTCCTTTCAGATTTATCCTTCCTCCGTTCTTCCCCTCCCACATTTCCATTCATCATTAAGAACTACCTCTACTGGGATGAGATCCCAAACCCCCTGAAGGTAGAAAACTATAAGACTTACACAGGTTCCTGCTGGTAGAATAACAATAAACCATTTTTTCTTTGCTTTCTCAAAGAGGGGCTATATGCCCTGCACACTGTTGGCCTGCTTTTCCATGATATGCCCATCTAACAGATTTTCAAACCAACAGAGCTTAAGCAGGATAAAATTTATCATACCATATCTTTGAGAGACTTCACAACAATCGGAAAGCTAAATGACAAAAATCTTTAGAATAGCTAAAATATTCCTTCAACCAGAAGGTGTGCATCAATGGAGGCCCAGATTTGCATGGTTTCACACAATCTCATAGAATTTAACACAAATGCTTGATATAAATACTTAATAAAACATCAAAGACCCCTAGTTCCTCATTCCTAAGATATACTCGAAGTCTTACAGACAATCTTTATCAATAAATGACAATGAAGTGATTTTAAATTGTTTATCTCATTGCAGGCTGAAGTCTCTTCTTGAAACGAAATTGAAAATACCACTAAAATTTCGTAGGGATGAGATCCTATGTGTTTTAGAGGGAATTTAACGCAAGAGTGTAATAAGAATAAGAAAAACTAGTTGCAGACATTTTGAAATAAAGCGAGACAAAAATTTCTCTAAGATTGACATAGATTAACTCGAAATTGGTTAGATTCATCGTAATGCGGGAAAGTTTCTTTGAATAGTCTCGAGAGATTTTCAATGGTTGTACACTCACAACCAAATTGATGTGATTGAAATATAAAATAAATGAAATTAATAGGTTTCTCGGATTGGTCTCTTAGGAAGATAGTCTAACCCAAATTTTCTCTTAAGAATTCAATCCCCAACCTTTTAAAAGAGTATTCTATTGCATTTATACATTTCATTTGCTCAATCATAAAAATACTTCCCCCAAAAAAGAAGAATATTCAAGGGAATTTTCTTGTTACCAATTTATCTCGAAAGTGACATTTAACAAATCATGAACTAATCATGTTTCCTAGACCATCAACTAATGACTAGATGCCATGCCACAACATTTTCACAACTTCCTAATCATTCCGATTACGTATGTGAGAAATCCTTGTTTTAATCATTTTCCAAAGGCTCTGTCAGATAGCCTAATTGGATCGACAGATAATCCTTTTCACTCTCGAGGAAACAAATTTTTCATCTTTTATGCCTGTAACCTCCATCATTTCATCCTTTTCCCTCTCTTTCCTCTACAACTCTGTCCCACATCCATCTTCTCTGGTAATTCACATTTTTACAAGTGCCAATGTAATTCCAACTTCAAAATATTGACCTTAACAATCCTTAGACTCACAAATAAGTTCTAAATCCATCCAATGGAACTTTGTAAACAAAAGCGATAAGGAATTTCATGAAAAATGATGAAAATAGTGCGTATTCGCATCTCTAGCTTGATCTTGGAGAAAAAATGGTAGAAAAATGATGCAATGCACAACAACTGTTGATTTTTCCCCTTCTCAACTTTAGATTAGAGTTGTCCACTTGTTTTCTTGGCATAACTGCAAAGGTGAGGTATAAAGGAAAGTTTCTAAACAAGCGCGGGACTTCCATGTGCCATGGGCCCAAGAAAAATGCCTTTCAGCGTTTGAAATATTCTTAGTATAGAAAGGAGCCAGCGGAAGCCTCCACGTGTCTCAGAGGCACACAATGAGATGGTCCCCAAAAGCATAGAACCCAAGCAAGCGCGAGCTCACCATGTGTCTCATTCGCGAGTTATTTGAAAAATTTAAAGGACCAATGGAAGGTGCCATGTGTCTAGGGTCCGAGGCAGTTTTCTTTGGCCGTTGAAAAGTCCAAGTTAAGGCAAAGTGAGCGGAAGCCTCAAAGTGTCCTCCTGACGCTTCTTCAAAATAAAATTTAGATCTGAGCTTCCCAAACATGCGTGGTCCCTCCACGTGTCCTAGGCATTTAGAAAGTTGCTTGAAAAGTTTAAGTATAGAGAGGAGTGGCGTAATCCTCCATGTGTCTCCTTGGTGCAACTCCAAGGTCAAACCAAAAGGTGAATTTTCAGATGAGTGCCGGCCTTCCACGTGGAAAATTTTTTAATTGAAATGGGCCTTAGAATTTCAAAGTGCTCCACTAAGCCGCATCCAACCAAAAAGGGCCACGTTTCCACATATGTTGAGATATAAATTTGACGGGAAAACACACTCGTCAAACCATAAAATGCAGGAAAATCACCATTTGCGCATAGAAATGAATCTTTCTTCAAGGACAAAGAGTTCTAAAATTATACAAGGCCCAAATGTGATCTGCTAAGCCACATCCAAATAGAAAGGACCACTTTTCCATAGGTATTGGGAAAAAAATTGACAGGGAAAACAAAATACATTGTGGAAAAATGGAAGGAAGGGAAAAACCCAATTTTATGCCCAGGGTTACAAATTGTTCCACATGGATAGAGAAATGGAAAAAAATTCTTGATTAAAAGTCATCCCTGACCAAAAGAAGGGACTAATCATGGCAACCAAATGGAGGATGGAGTTTTCATGCATCAATATGGGGAGATAGAAAAGACGACAGAGCCCTCAAATTGAAGAATTTTAAGGACAAACAGGTGAGATCAAATTGAGCACCAATAGGTTTGACCTTCGTGATGTGGGATGGAAAAGAAATCATGTGGCATCCTACATGGAGCGATATCATCTTCCTCTCCTTCTTTTCTACTTATTGGAATTTTTGTGAGGTTTTGGGGATTACTTGCTTTGTTTTTTCTCTTCCATGTTTTTGGTGGTGCTTGCTTTTGGAGTGCTTTTTGGAGTTTAATATTTCTTGGAATTTCTTGGGCTTGGAGAAATTTGGGAACTTTCTTGTGGAGTGGATTATTTCTATGGCAAGGTAGGGTCTTCACCGTTGGTTTCTTCTCTTTCTTTGTGTGTTTATGTGTTGAATGAATGTTTTATTGCTTGATGTTGTTGGGTAGTGAAATGGATTTAGGATGTGTATGAGAAAGTGAAATGGGGACAAATTTTGTTGGGAGGCATAAGAGTTTCTCTTTGGTATTTAGGAGGAGTGGATTGGGTGCCCCACCTTATTCTCATTTTTTATTTTTCTTCATTGTGGGAGACATAAGAGTGAGAGAGGCATACGATAAATTTTATTTTTAGGGAGGCATAAGATATTTTTGGGTTTTGATGGAGTTTTGGAGGTTTTTGAGGTGAGCACCCAAACCCTTGGGAGGGAGAAAGGTATCTGTATATTCCTTTGTCTATTTGGCTTGTATTTAGAGCCAATGTTTTTGGGAAGTTTATGTCTAGAAAAATGAATGTTTGATGGTTATTTTCTTGTGTGAATGTTGTTTGAAATTAAATGTGAAATCTTTGTCTTTTCTTGCCAATGGTTGTCAAATATTCCATATTGTTTCATTGTTAGGGCTTAGGGGCCAATGAGGAACTAGGATTCACTTCCTCATTGGAGAATTATTGGGTGGAGAGTGTTGCCTACTCCCCCTTTTTTTGGTTGTAGTATTGATCTTGGTAGAAGGTGGAGATCAAAGGAGGATTCATGTCTCTTGTTGCATTTGGAGGAAAGGACCAAAAACGCATTTTCAATTGTTTTTTCATGTTGTCTCCATTGTGTATGGAGGGTTGTAAACTTGTATTCCTAAAGTGGAGTTTTTAGTTGCCTTATTTATTGAAATTGTAGTATTAGTTTTCATAGGAAATGAAAGTAAAGGATTTAGTATTGCTTCATTTATTTTTGGGAAGAGAAACTATTTTAGTGTAACAAGTTCTTGATGTGATGGAAATGTGATTGAAATGAAGATAATTTTACTTTCAATTTAGTAGTTTCATTACCTTCAAGAAGTGTGTAGTTCATTTTTAAACATATTGGAAAATATTGTGATAACTATCTATTTGAAATGGTTGGTAATTTGCCTATTGTGTTAAAATAAATAGTTACTTTATTTGTAAAATTAAAGGCATGTGGTAATAGTTAGAATATATTTTCCTTTTTGGGTTATTGAGAACAATGAAGAAATGGTAATTTCTTATAATGAGGAAGAAATGTGTGATTTCAAATCTAAATAGACTAAGTAAGAAAATCATACCAAAAAAAAAAAAAAGAAAACTTCATTTTTACTTTTACATGTAGAGGTGGATCATCTTAAAATTCTCATGTATTATTTACCTTGTCAAATAATATATTGTTCATTTAAATCTAGCAAGCAAGGAAACTACATGGTTTGCAAATCATGCCATAGATCTAATTGATTATATAAATTTGTTGTTAAGTTAATTTTATTTTATTTTCAATCAAATATTAAATAAGGTAATGATGGATAAAGCAAAACTATAAATTAACACCTTATAATAATACTATTAAATTATAAAAAATTAAGTAGAAGATTAAGGTTAATATACATAATTAATCATACTAATATGAGTACTCTTTGATAGCCATAATAATATTAACATATTAATAATATTATATATATATATATATATATATATATATATATATATAACTATATTTTTATTTCAGGTATAAATAAAATAATTTTTTATTTAAAATACATACATATATAAGTGTATATATATGTATATATGTATGTATCTATATGCCTTGTGATGCGTAATCACAACACCCTTGAATGTATGCAACTTGATGGGTTGAGACTCTTAGTGTGATTGCATAACATGGAGCTTTTCCCAAAGTGTGGGACTTTGAAATTGGGAAAGCTCTCTAGATGAAGGTTGGTTCCTATTCCTTTGTTCAGATGCACACATTCATATTGTAGAGGATCTATCCTAAAATCTACTCTAACTTGCCAATGAGATAGGGTTAATAAGATCCAAGAAATTAAACCTATTCTAATAGAGGTGATGCACCAATGGAATGATAAACACATGCTTTGTAAATAAACTCAAACCATTAAAAATGTAATACAACCACCATGCATAGATAACCAGGATTGCAATGAGAGATCACAAAGATATAATGAACATAAGAGATGCTTGAAATCATCAACATACTTATTTTATTGCTCGAGAATTTGATACATGACCCATTACAATGGCCAATAGGCAAGGTTGCATTTACATTTTAAATGGGTGGTTTGAACTCCAAAAATCTAGTTACGACTAGAGAAGAAGGGAGGATGCAAAGACAAATTATCCAACCTCTAGAAATATGCCCCTACTTACAATATATAGGAAGAATTAGAGAAATGAGAGAGTAGAATTTGAATTCTGATCCAACCACCCTAGAATGCATTGAATTCACCTACAAAAATTATGGGTTCCATGACCAAACCCATACCTCTATGTATTATTATTTATTTATTGGAAGAAAGGAATCACATACCTTCATTATTGGGGTAGGTGGGAAGCTTTGAAACTCAAACACGAAATACTAAAAGTCTGAAATTTTGGACTTTTGGGTTTCAAAGTTTTGAAGGTTGAGGTGTGATTTTATGTTTTGGGTCTCCAAAATTCCAAAACTCCGAAACCCTGAAACCTAAAATTCTTAAATTTTGGACTTTCGAACTTGGGGATTTTAGACTTTACAACTCTCTTTTTCGAATTCACTATACGAGATCTCCGAAACCTTGAAACCTAAAAGTTTGAAATTTCAGACTTTCAAACTTTGAGATTTCTGAATTTTTTGGGCCATTTTTCCAATTTTGCACTGACAACTTTGAAACTTGAAAGTCTGAAATTTCAAACTTTCAAAGTTTCAGGGTTCAAAGATTTTTATTTTCTTGAGCCCCGAAAACCGTTTAGCATACCTCTGAAATGCTCCACCTTCGAAGTCCGAAACCTAAATTTTTAACTTCTTATTTTTATGAAATCTCTGTGACTTACTCGGGCCCGCTTGAACCATTTGGACTAAATCCAACATGAAATCTCTCTTGATGGGTCAACTCCTCCGTTATCATTGCATGCAGTTCTATCTGTCCAATTTTTTGTGAGGGGAAAAATTGGATAACAATACCCATGTGTGTATATACACTATTCTACCTATTTCGCTAAAATAGGGAAAAATCCATAGGTCCAATGGGGATATATATATATATATATATATATATATATATATATATATATTCTTTTAAATAATGAAAATATTTGAAAACCCTAGATGATGGTATAAATGGAATCCCCAAGAAAAGATAATTTTTGTTCCTTCATGAGCTTGAGCTTGTCGACATGGCTCCCCTCCTTTCTCCCCCCCAACTTCCAAAATAACACCAAAATAAAAATTAAACAATAAGAAAAATGAATTGAAAAAGAGTCTATCATAACCAAGTTTAGGGTTAAATGGATCCCTAAATCCAAGGGCTCCAAATGAATCCATCCAATGGATGAGATTCATCCCTACAAAAAGTAGGTGGGAAGTGGGTGAGATAATTTTTCAAATTTAAAATACATGGGTAGGATTTAATTGGGGCCACTTAAGTGGTGTAGGGGTGATTAATTTTAATTTTCTAGCATAAATGTTTTACTCTAGACTTTATTTCAATGTAATCTTTGACCCCTTTATGGGTGTAGTAAAACATTATTATTTAAATAACTAGACCACAATACCTTTGAAATTAAATTGATCAAGTTTAAATAAGGTTGAATTTATTTGTACTAAAACAAAAGGGAGGGGAGTCTAAGCCTTGCTTTAAACTAATTAAATTATTAATGGTATTGAGAAAATTTCTTTTTTTTTAAGAAGGAAGCTAAGGGGATTGTGGACCTCATTTGGAAATTAATAATATTAATTAAATGTAATTTTAAAATGAGAAAGTGTTGATCATAAATTTGAACATAATGTCGTGAGTGGGTTTTACAAAAAAATTATTCCATAATTTTTCTAGTATGACCTATGTTTGTCTTGGGTTTCGTGTGGGTAAATTTGTGGGCGTTACACATAGTGACCCACCATTTTTTGTTCCATTTACGGGAATCTTCGTCATTGAAGAAAAGAGAATGTAATTAGTAACGATCATAACCTCTATTTTTAAATATAAAAATTAATGTACATACCTCGAAACTCTAAGGGGAGATACATATGTAAAATCAATTAATCGATAACATCAAGTAAATATCCCTTAGAAGATTCCAATTTCAACACCCACGAGATAGAAAATGAGAAAGAATTTGAACTTAAAACTCGTGTATTACACAATCTCTTTACTGAGACATGGGTAATCGGGAAGAACATCGTCTCTCAACGAAATACACCGATAAAATTAATTTTCACCTATCCAATTCTCTTAGATGAAGAAAAATATGCCCCTATGAAAAATATATCTCCATCTATTTTTCCCGCCTTTATATAAATATCTTTGTATGACCCGAGATCAATTCATTTTTGAGTTCAAAATAATATGCCAAACATATGACTATAAAAATAACAATCAAAATCTTAAAATAATTCCTTGCACTCTTAATGACTCTACTATGAGATGGTGTATGGGTTTGGAACCTAACTTCATCCACTCCTAAGAGGAAATGGAAACGTGAATTCTAGAAACACACTGGGAATGTTATAGGGAAGAGATTGGAAGGAAGAATTCTATCAAATCAAATGAAAAGAAAAGAAAAATTCGGTAGACTATTTATGTAGATATCTTTTATTCCATATAAGAAGTGGATTTGATCTCAATGAAGAAATAAGTAAAATAATATTTCTTAAAGGACTTGATGAAGAAGCAAGAGAGTCTCTTAATTTGATGGGAAGAGGTGATGTTAACAAGCTTACCCTCTAAAAAATTGTTGACTTTACACAAATTTTCTCTATACTAAGAGAAAGTGGTGGGAAAACCAAAGTCATGTGAAACCTTCCTTTGATAATTTTTAGCTAATGGAAGATTTTTCTTACATGAAAACTTATATCCTAAAACAACTTACCTATACCTTATATGGGTTGAAAACTAAACACAATGCTGCCAAATAACCTTTGAACATGTATTGTCCTAGCTATAGGAAACGCATCGCTTAAAAGACTATCTTTTAGATCACACATACATGTTATTGATTTGTGATGTCAATGAGCATGACACTAATCATTGTACCTTTCTTCTTGGTTTGAAATAAATATTTAAAAAATTGATCAACCAATAGTAGAGACAAAATATGTGCATAGGAAAAACAATAAAAATCTTTCCTTCCTTCCTAGACCTACTCGATACTTCAAAACCTTGGATAATGCGGTGGACCAACAAAAATTTCCATCGAATTGGGGTAACTGATTGAATGAAACAAAATTTTATGATTTTTCCAAATCAATAGCATTGGGTGTCTCAATTCAATCAACGGAATCGATGCAACAAATTAGTCCACAACCATGGAAAACTCAATAATGTTCTTTGAAAAAAACCTTCAATAAGCTAATAAATTTTCAAATACAATAATATTTGACACCAATACCACAATAAAACCCACAAGAAGGAAAAGCAACTCGAGAGACAATTACTTTGGTAAACCTATATAAAATTAACAAATCAACATACAACCTCAATTAATGAAATTAGAAAAGAAGGTATGATACATGTGACTTCCATGAATAAATTTTGCACACATTTAATTTTCCTTCATATGCAATTGTTGTTTGCAAAGCTACAACTTGTGGAGTGAAATCCCACAAGGACCCTAGCTTCGGTTGTGAGAGATCCATCCCTAGTTAGTAGGGCATTCTTCGGTAGTGAGATATCTACCCTAGTTGTCATTTTGGAGCCGCTTTAAGCTTCGAAGGTGTCTTCATCTATTTCCAACCGCTTTTCCAAGCTAGGCAACTTGCAGCCTTTATTTGGTGGGTTTCAAGTTAGCCATGTCCGGATATGAGAGTTGAAATATAATTTCCTATATTTTTTAATGTTATTTCCAAATTCTCATAATTTTTTCTCTTGTGTTTCGAGAATTACGAATTTTAGAAGTTTTCCAGCTGTCTAGGACATGCTGTAATTTTCTAGTAGCATTTTAATCTCTGTAAAATTTCAAAAATAGTTTTCTTATGTCCTTTATAATATTAGAAATCTCTCTCTAAATTTTTGAGTAATTCGGGTGGGTATTTTGGGAGATATTAACATTCTTTAGTTCGCTGCCCTAACTATAAAAATATGCAAAAATCAAGATTTTTATTTAGCTGCAATTTTTAAATATTTTGTGCATTTTTAAATGGTATCCCACTAGGAATATTTTAGTGGTATCGAGCGACATTGTTTCTCTAGCCTATTGGGATTGAAAGATGGGGGCAGAGACAATGAGGATATAGGTGTAGATCTGATGAAATAGTTTTTACCAACATGGTAAAGCGGCGGAGACTACCAATCTCTATTTGAGCCAACTCACCGAGAGATTAGCGCAAGAAATGATTGATACTCATGCAAAAAGAGGATAAAATATCAATATGGGACAATAGTAGGTGGACATTCAGGGCAGCGGTCTCCCCATTCTTCTACCAGGCCATTGGGGTTTCACGAACCTTATTTCTTGAAGGATCTGAAAGTTTCATAGGTACGGAAGCCAGTGGATATTGTAGATGAGGAGTCTTGTTGGGAAAGGTACCATACCCTAAGTGATAGATTTCATGACAACATGCCATTCTAGGAATATTGCAAAATGAAGATTGGCATAAGGTCTAGGAGAGATCACCAGGTACAAGTACATGAGATGTAAAAGAGGTTAGGACAAATTTCTTTTCCACAATTCGATGGTTCTAAGAAGTGTACTGCACAGTCTTAGGTCCATAAGTTGAAGACATAATTTAACTTGAATCCTATGCGTGAGGAAGATGTAAATAAGTTTGCAATCTTACATCTAGAGGGAAACACTCATGATTGGTGGCATCATGGGTTGATTACACAGGGACACATATACATCATTACTTATGTAGAGTTCACAAAGAGGCTAGTGAGCAGATTTGATAGGAGGGACCCCGACAGGTATTTCGAGAGTTGAATCATTTGAGGCGAATAGTTCCTTGGACCTATATATCACATATTTTTAGAGACTATTGGTCATGGTACTCTGATGTTATAGAGATGAGATTGATTTCCTTATTCACGAGGTTTGAGAAATGCTCTTGTTGGATTTGTAAAGGCATTTGATCCTTATTCTTGCATGAGGCTATTAGGAGAGCTCGTGACTTGGAGTTATCCACTTCTAAGTCAAGGTTTCCACCTCGTGTGTAACCTAAGGGTTTTCCTTCTTGAACCGAGGGTGCATAGCCAAAGGTACCTCAACCTAGGAAATATATAGCCTGAGGACCATTCGGATATAGAGAGGAATTGAGGTGAAAGAAACTATGTTTTGATTGCCACACACCTTGGGTTCCAAGATATGATTTCAAGGGTAGAGGGAGGGCCAAATTCATAGAGGTCTTTGAGGAGAGTGATGGTGATGAGGAATTAGACACACAGGGATTAGAGGATGATGATGATGAGGCATTAGATAGTGTAGGTGTTGAGAAGGATAGTGAGACTTTTCCCCAGGAGACAATTGCCACCTTGTCTAGTAACCCGAGGTACAAGGCATTTAGAGTTAGGGAAGTTTTACAGGGACATCGAGTAGTGGTACTCATTGATAGTGGGGAAATCCACAACTTTATTGATGCCTCATTGGTTAAGAGGATAGGGTTATGCAGACAGATGAATTTGAGGGTTTCAACATGGTTGTAGCTAATGGAGATTCTATGAGATGCACATGATGGGTTCCCCAATTGAGCATCACAACAGGTAACTATATAGTTACCAATGATTTCTATATTGTTGGTATTAGAGAGACCGACATAGTTCTTGGAGAACATTGGCTCCATTCGCTTGGTGAGTTTCAGACTAACTTCCAGACGATGGAGCTGAAGTTTAAGTCTGAAGGGAGGAATGTGATCTTGAGGGTTTTATCTTCGAGAGGCACCCGAGTTTCCATGGCCAAGAGGATTGAGAGGATCTATAGGCACAAAGGGGTGGAATAGGTAGTACATTGTTTGGTTTCGACCAAGAAATTAGAGAATGGACAACATGAGTATCATGTGGATATACAGGGCTTATTGGATAGACATAGTGTAGTTTTTGGTGACATACCTCCAGGCATACCTCTAGATAGGGGATTTGAGCATGTGATTGAGTTCAAGGATGATAGACCAGTGGTTACTTCTCCTTCCCGTCATCCCGAATGGTTTAAGGATGAGATTGAGAAGACTATATAGGAGCTTATTGGTATGGGGCATATTAGACCGAGTTCCAACCCTTTTGCTTCTTCTGGTGGTATTGGTGATGAAGAAGGATGGGAACCGACGGATGTGTATGGACTGCCATGCCTTGAATAAGAAGACAATAAAGAACAAGTATCCCGTACCACGCATTGATGAGTTTCTAGATGGGTTACATGGTGCAATCTATTTTTCGAAAATAGATTTGCATTCGATATCATTAGATCAAAGTCATGGAGTAGGATGTGCATAAGAAAACTTTGAGATGCCATTATAGTCACTTTGTGTGAGTTCTTGGTGATGCCTTTCAGATTGTCTAATGCACCAGCTACATTCCAATCTTGAATGAATCATGTGTTCAACTCGCCACTTGCGGAAGTTTGTATTGTTTTTCTTATGATATTTTAGTCTACAACAGGACTTGGGAGGACCATATCAAGCACCCTGGTCGAGATATTTGGGATATTAGAAGCTAATTCATTATATGAGAAAGCCTCTAAATGTGAGTTCAACATGACCAAACTTCTATATTTATGATATGTGATTGGTGGGGGTACAGGTGAAGGTGGATAGAGAGAATATACTGGAAATTCTAGATTGGCATGAACCTAGGACACCGACACATTTGAGAGGATTCGTGGGTTTGTGCACATACTACCGGAGATATGTGAAGAATTTCTCTTAGTTGACTGCTCCATTAACCAATTTTACCAAGAACAGGGATTTTCTTGGTGAAATGTAGCACAACAGGTTTTTGATCACCTCAAGGAGGTGATGAGTTTGTGTCCCATCCTGGCACTACTAGATTTCTCCCACCCATTCATTCTAGAGTGTGATGCATCAGGAGAGGGTGTTGGATTAGTTCTCATGTAGGATAGGCATCCCATTGCCTATGAGAATTGGAAATTGAAACTTTTGGAGAGAGGGTATTCAATTTACGACAAGTACATGTTTGTTATTATGTATGCTTTGGCCAAATTCGAGACAATACCTTGTTGGAAGCAAATTCTGGTTCGTGATCTTGATCACAACAACGGTTCTTCTTGGGACAGAAGGAGCTCAATGATCACCAACAAATATGGGTGAACAAGGTACAAACATATGAATTTGACATAGAGTACACTAGAGGTAAGAATAATATTGTTGTTGACACTTTATCTAGGATGCCTTACCACACTCCTATGCTTAGTTCTATGTCTGAGATTTTAGCGGATTGGAAGGCTCATATACTTGTTGAGTATTCCAAAAATTAGTTTGCATGTGTGATCATGGATGGAATTATACTAGATGAGCAATACGAGAATAGTGGATGATCTCATTTTCTACTAGAATAGGATTTTCCTTGTACCAAGATCAAAAATGAAGGAGAAGATCCTTCAAGTAGTACATGATACAACACTAGCTAGACATCCCGGTATTTCAAAGCATACAAGTTTACCAGGAGAGATTTTCATGGAAGGGGATGAAGGATGATGTCCTTAATCATGTCGCGAGTGTATGGTTTTCCAAAGAAACCAAATCGAGAAGTCTTTTCCAAAGAAGATTACTTGAGCCTCCCCATTACCGAAACGAGAAATGGGAAAGCATATCTATGGAATTTACTACGGGGCTTGTTGGTGAATGGGCATAGTTGCATTTATGTTGTAGTTGATCGATTAACTAAGTATGCTCATTTATCTTCCCTACCCAAGGGGCACGAGGCAATGGATGTGGCTTGGATCTTCTATATCGGTATTTTTAGGCTACATGGGTTGTGTAAAAATATTGTCAATGACAGGGACAAGATCTTCATGAGCACCTTTTGGCAGGACATCTTCAGACTAGTAGGTACAAAGTTGACTCCTAGCACTAGCTACCACTCATAGATAGATGAGCAGACAGAGATATCTAATAAGTGGATAGAGGGCTACTTGTGGAGTTATGTGACAGGACATCAACGGGCATGGATTAAATGGTTACACATGGGTGAGTATTGCTACAATACCACATATCAGATGAGCATAGGTATGACTCATTTTTGAGCCTTATGTGAGTAGAACACCGGGAAATTTGTGGATTTGGTATTACTAGATAGCCGAGCTCCTAAAGCTCGATATTGGTTACAGGAGAACTAGGATATTCTGAAGGCTCTCAGAGAGAATCTTTAGAAGGAACATAATCAAGAGAAGGTATATGCATATCGGCGTAGGATAGAGAGATCTTTTGAGGTTGGGGATATAGTATTCATATGTTTACATCCATATAGGTAGTCCTCACTGAAGTAGAAGGGTGCGAGAGAAATTGAAACCATGGTTTTATGGTCCATATTGGGTAGTTCGTTGAGTTGGGGAAGTTGCATATGAGTTTGAACTACCGGAGCACACTAAGATACAAAATTTCTTCCATGTTTCTGCCTTAAGAAGGAACTCGACAACATATTGTAGAGAATCTATAGATTTACTTGCCACTAGATGAGGAGGATAAGTTGGTGTTGGAACCGAATCCATTATTGAAGAGAGATAAAGGGGGCTCGGGAGCGAGTAATCATTGAGTATTTGGTGCAATGGAAGGGATTGCCACTTGAGGATACTACTTGGGAGGGAGAACAGATTTTACAACATCCTAATTTGCATTTTCTTGAGGACAAGCAAAATTTGGGAAGGGAGGACTGTAATGTCCCCTTTCCTATGCCAAAGGCATAAGCGTCGAGTTGATTCTAAGCCGTGGTCATACCCAAGGGTTTGTGGACGCCGAGAGCTATTGGGAAGGGGCCTTGTGGTTCTAATATTCAAGTTTTACGTTTAGGGGTCACTTTCGGGACCATGACGACTTAAAAAGGAAAAAGTGACTTTAGTTACTTTTATTTTATTAGCCCCTCCATGGAATGAAATGCCTCTATGCTTATTGGGGCTCTTTTTCCATGGAGAAGTATATAAGAGTGGGAGAGAAAGAAAAAGGACTTTTGGATATATTTTATTTTCCTTCACATGTAATTGTAGTTTGCGAATCTACAACTTGTGGAGTGAAAACGCATAGGGACCCTAGCTTTAGTGGTGAGAGATCCATCCCTAGCTAGCGGGGCATTCTGCGGTAGTGAGAGATGTACCCTAGTTGTCATTTTGGAGCCACTTTCTAGGCTGTGTTATAGAGATATTAAAGAGGTTTTAGAGGAAGGATTTTGTGGGTTTTAGGGGCATTTGGGGAAGATAATCGAGGGTTTTAGATCCGATTACGATAGCCATTTGGGCGGGTTGATTCTTGCTTTGAAGGCATGTTCATTTATTTCCAACCCTTTTTCCTAGCTAGGAAACTTGCATCCTTTAATTGGTGGTTTTTCAATTGGCCATGTCTAGATATTAAGGTTGAAATATCATTTCCTATATTTTTTGATGTTATTTCCAAAGTGTCATAATTTTTTCTCTTGTATTTGGAGAATTACGATTTTTAGAAGTTTTCTAGTCATTTGTCTAGGGCACGTGTAATTTTTAGCAACATTTTAATCTCTGTAAAAGTCCAAAATATTTTTCTTACGTCCTTTATAATATTAGCAAGCTCTCTCTAAATTTTCAAGTAATTTAGGTGGGTGTTTTGGGAGATATTAAATTTCTTTAGTTTGCTGCTCTAACTTGTGAAAATCAGTAGAAATCGGTGTTTTATTTGGCTGCAAATTTTCAATATTTTGTGCATTTTAAAGTGGTATCCCACTAGGGATATTTCACCCCTTTCCTAAAAGATTGAAGGAAACATCTTCCCAAGAATATTCCACATGGATGAAGGAATTAAGGAAATTAAATATTGAGATTCAACTCTTGAGAGAAATAAGATATATTTCATAAAAGTGATCAAAGGCCTCTTTATAAATACACTAGGGAGAAAGAAATAATATTTAATAACAATTCAGGTTCTATGAAAAATATCTGATTTATTGTCAAGAAAATTAATCTTACCTAAATATTTGGGTCCAATAATTCTAGTGATTTACATTGCTATATATGGTGAAACCATATATAATGTTTTGTATATCTAGAATCATTTATAAAAGTAATGCCAACATATACAATGAATCTACTACCTTTTGCAAGATTCCAATCAGCTTAAACTATACTCCAAATGACATGCTTGAGTCCATTGTTATACGAGAGGGAGTCATAGGAGATGTAATGCTTCATGTTGAATCATGGGAGATCCAAAGAGATTCAATGATCTTAGAACCTAAAAAATAAAATATGATTATCTAATTATTTTGGGAAGACTTTGGTTTTCTATTGTTGCTACATTTATTTTGGGAAGACATCGCTTTTCTACTATTGCTGCATTTCTAGTTGGTCTAAAGTAAATAAAATTTCACTTTAGTCTCTAGGTCAACCATACTTTGAAAATTATTAACATTTCTAGATTTATGGTTCGATTAGGACCGTATGAGCCCCTCTTATTTAGAAATGACTAGATTAAATAAAAGTGTGATTGAAATTAAAGAAAATTATAGGAGTTTCGATGAAAAGTAGAATATGCTTCTGGAAAGAACCATTATTGCTTTGATAATAACCATTTTGGATCTAGAAAGAGCCACTACGGCTCTACAAAGAACTATTTTGGCTACAAAAATATCCATTGCGCATCCAAAAAAAATCATCCTCGCTATAGAAATAATCATTTCAGATATAGAAATAACCATATGAGCTACTTAAAATGAAAGTAAGGCTTTAAAAGAAGTTAATATTTGATGCACCAGAATTAGCAGGAAGTTGACAAGGTCATAACTTGAGTTCCAGGTGTCCGTTTGAGTCCGTTTTTTTGAAACCACGTGTTTCGATGAGACGAACGCAGCAGCAACCCACCCTACTAGTTGGGGCAAGTTTTCGACACATTTTCGGGCCCTAAATCCGCCATCTTGAGGCCGAAAATTAGGATTTAAGTTATAGTTCAGTTTTTTCCTATTTTTGAGCATTAGTTAATTTTAGTCTATTAATTGCATTATGAGTTAGAAAGTTGGCAATTCCTCTAATTTAGGGATGTAGAAGATGCGTGGCAATTTCTGTGCCCATAGGAATAAGCATGCGAACTTACTAAGAATAACAGGTTCTAGTAAACTGCTAAAAATAGTAATTTCCGCCACCTAGAGTAGATTTAGTCAGAGTTAGCTAGAGTTTACATGGAAACTCGAGGTGGGAGTTGTTTTCCTATTTAGGAAACATTGTAATTCATTATTTGATAACAAAGAAGGAGATCTATTTTCTTTTGGAGTTCATAATATTTGCAGCATATCTGGTTTGTTCTTAATTTAGCTACATTAATATTGAAATACATAACTAAGATCTTCTTGAACCATGTCATTATCGTAAAAATTAAATGTCAAATGATTTTCATTTTCCTCTATCTAGAGTCATGTTTTGTAGAAATACAATAATCTACAACCCCATTTTTTCCTTTTAATTCTATGGTGAGTGAAAATAAGAAAGAAAACCTACATGCCACTAAGAAAATATCTATTTAGCCAATTAAAGAATATAAAATTGGTATAAATATAAATAGTGATCAAGAAAATGAGCTTATTAATGTCTTGAGAGATCATTCCATGGAATTTTCCTAGGATTATACTTTTTAGTTGTTTTGAGGATTCAATTTTACTTTATGAAATAAATCAATAAAACTTAGATTAGGATGGGTTTGATGAAACCTACATGGATGATGATGAAAGATGGTGGATTGAAACGCATGCAAAAGCTCCTCTTCTAAATAAATAGAAACCTGCATAGACATAAAGAACTTGAAAATATAGATATTAGATAATTATGATGCAAGTTTCATGGAAAAGGTTTATTGAAGGAACCAAATGAATTTCTTTAATGTACGTAAACTCACATTTAGAAAATCAAACCAAGAATAATCAATAATAAGATTACAACTAATAATATAAAGTGAAGTGGATAATAAAGTCTTGATCGATAATGTTTGGATGCTAGGATTCAATCAACGTCCGACATGATAGGCCGAGGTGGATTGAAAATGTTGTGCATGTGAAGGTTGGACTCGTCATTTTTCTCAAGGATAAGATCTAACTATTTAGGAATTTCTTCTAGATTATGTGTATTAATGAAGATGACACATATTCTCATTTCATGGTTGATATCATATTCTTCCCGGTGAATGGTTGATGGACTATGGAGAGATGGAATCGTCATCTAATGCCATACTTATGAATAGGATAAACATTCGTCATGATGGTGTATTGTAAAAGTGCTGGTGTGATCTTAAGTTTCTTATGGAATGGTCATCTAATAGAGAACCATACTTATGAATAGGATAAACATTCGTCATGATGGTAAAGTATTGTAAAAGTATACTAAAATGTACCAAAATGTAAAGTTGGATACTTAGACAAGAATTGACTTCAATTTTAAACATCGGTGTCAATATGAAAAGATCGATGTCGATCGTTGTGTATAAAATTACAAATCTTTAACAAAGTGTATTTTGAGAGAGATGGGATTGCTTTGGGGTTTAGATACTTTTTAAATTATAGAATGTTGTTATTGAACTTAAATACAATGAATTTTCAAATGAAATGGTATACTTGTATGCTTTGTAGGTGACTACTCGGATGGTCAAACACCAAAGAAGTCTTTTCCAAAAGAAGGTTAGCATAAAAAAGAGCTTTATTCCTTCAAACCAATAATGAACCTCATCTTAATTATATATATGTTTTTCCAATGGCCATGTAACTTGAATAAAAATTTATATCCTTTGGAAATAACTCCGTATCAAATTTTATAGGATAGATGTTATTTCAATGAATCGATAACAATCTGCACCTATCGGTATGGATTACAAAGATCAACATTGATTTCTATCTTTTTGAGGAAAATGGTTGAATTTTGTTCCAAACATCTCTTTTTCTGGGTTTGAATGGTTAATAACAATTTTTGAGTTATTTTGAATTCGTGGGTAGTTTTTTAGGGGTTAGGGTTATTTAGGTTGTTTTTTTAAATTTATTTTTGTTGTTACTACTGGTTATAGGTGGTAAAATGGTTAATATATGTTAGTAAAAGGGGTAAAGTGGTCATAAAGGTTTATGGAGGGAGGTCCTATGGTAAGTGCATAAACATAGGAATTATAGTGAGTTAGTTGAATTTAAATTAGATAGGAGATTCTCCTCAAAATGGGGATCATCGTGTGACACCATGATGGTTATTGGTTTGAATGGATTTTTGGATGAATAAACCCAACAACATGTAGGTTGTACATGTACATAAATATGCTCTATTTAAGGTTCCCAAGATATGGCATGAAATATACTTCCACAAGGGTGTGATGGTGTGACCGAGAAGTTAAGTGATAGGGGAGCCAATGGGTTCTCAACCTATAGGTATATTACTTATAGGAAGCGTCGAAATGGTTATCGAGATGATGTGGAATTGAGGGTGGGTTGGGAAACATAGATTCATTATGAATAGGATATAATATTGATTTTTTAGGTCCTTGGGGACAAAAAAGAAGCATGAAATTAGACAGTTTGTACTTTATACATGATTGTTATCAATTTATAGGATTGGTATCGACTCTGTGGAATAGACGTCAATTGGTGATAGATGTCGATTGAGGCAAGGTAAGCATATAAGTGTGTCCCATTTTTATGCATTTTTTTACCTTTATAAACATGATTTTTAAGTGTCATTGAAATTATAGAGGAAATACCCACAAATTTTTACACATCCATGAAAATCCATTAACTAATAGAATGTTGTGTTTAGAGTGTATAATGCATGTAACTTTTTTATTTTATTTTTTAGAAAAATGGTCCCTTTATTATTTTTGTTCATAGGTTGTTTCTTATTTTATATTAGATAAACAACCTTTTAACGTTTTGTTTTGTAGTGAAAACTTATTTTTTCACCATGAAATTATATATATATATGTTCTAGATTTGAATATCGAGTCTCTCCGAATTTTTTTTCATATTTTTAAATTATTTTTTTGAGTGAATATATTTCAAAATTAAGCGACATAGGTTTTATTAAAAGTATGAAGAAGACTTTAAAAATGGTAAAATTATTTATAAAAAAATTAGACATATTTTACTATTTTTCATGTTGTGTAGAATGTGTACTACTGATTTTCATAAAATAACATACATTGGGAAAAAATGAAAAATAATAAAACATAATTTCAAAAACTAAAAATTCTATTTTTAATAATAAATTATAGTATAATAGTATAAATATTTAAAATTTAATTAATTAATTAATCCTAGATAATTGGCATCTTTGTGGAACATTTTGGCCTATAATTATCCTTCAAATGGATTAAGGAACAAAACATGCCACATATGTGCCATATTGATTCCAACTAAGGGTGTTCGCGTGAAGGGGTGTTCACCAAAAGGGGTTTGAGTGAACCGCCTTCTTGTGAACAACCCTTCATGCTAACACCCATAATTCACACCCCATGCCCTCTATGCCACCCAAACACAATATAGTTTTAAATGATTATAAGTTTAAAGCATTATTATTTAATAGGTTGATTAATTTATTTTAGAATATTACTATAATTTTATTTTAGAGTATAGCTTTTAGTAATTATAATTTTATTATCATTATTGGTAAATGGTTTTGAAGGGGACCATACCCCAAAGTAAAAAGAGGGCTCAAAAGCTATAAGAACCAAATCAACCAAAGTTGTTTTTTGACAAGTGAGGACCACACCCCAGGAATAAAGCCAAGAAGACAAAATAAAGAGTTAAAAACAAGGGAAGAGGACAATATGTTAGCAAGAAACAAAAGACAACAAAAAAAAACAAATTAGATGTGAAACCACGAGACACATGAGGGAAGAGGAGTGAGAGAGATAAAAGTAATAGAATAATCTCCTTACCCAATCACGAGAGAGATTAGACACATGAGGAAGAACACTTTTTAGATTTCCTAGAATTCACTTCTTGTCATCCCTCCTCTTCCAAAGTAATGAATCTTGTGTCTTGATTCCAAACATATTATGGATGTATTCCTAATAAAAACACCCTTCCCAATAATCAAGGATTTATAGTTTATCGGGGTTGTAAGATTCCTTTATTTGTGGTCAATGAAAATCTTCAAGATCCAGGATTTTCAATATTTAACACTACTTGAAGCAAGCCTAGGGTTGAGTGGATACAAAAATATGTGTATTCTTCTTCTTTTTCATCCCCAGTCTTGATAGCTAATTCATTTTTTGATGAGTTTTAACTTTCCTCGGGTTCTTCTTCGGATTATTTCACCTTTTCATTCAAGTTTTTATTCAATTCCTCCTTATATTCATCCCCGTCCACATAGTTTTTGTCCCGATTAGTGATAGGAGGAAAAGTATTGATTAGATCTATCTCCCTAAATTTGTGTTCAACATGAGGAGGTTTTTCCACCGACTTATCCCCAATTTGACTGACTTAATTACATTGAGGAACATAAATAGGGGGCAGCCTATCACCCAACCCCAAATACGACAACCCAATAATAGGGGAAACATTAATAACATTCTTAATCAGTGATTTATTTTCCCGTACATGTGGTACAAACCTCGAAGCCAACTTAGGGTTAACAAAAATGGTGGTCATTTCAGCCACCCCTTTCTTTACCCCCACAATAATAGTTATGTGCATAAAAAAAAGATAAGTTAAGGTTTTGAAACTATGTCGGAGTATAGAAACCTACTCACCCCATGTCCAACACCTTGACATTTGCTGCAAAAAAATGGAGAGCTCATGTATTCACATACTTACTCAAAATTACCATGTGAAGAAATAATTCAAATGGATGGGGTAGAGATTTACTTAGATTCACATTAACACCCAATCTTGCCTCAATCATTCTTGACTCGGAGAGAGTAGTGGTGGGATGGTTGGATCAATAATAAGAAGATCCCTTAAAGCCTTAACAATCCCCATCAGACATCATTTTCACAAAACTCCAAAGGAAGATCTTGGAGCCTAACCTAGACAAGGAAGGCACAAGGCTCAAACTTCCCAAATCGAACCCAAGTTTCCATCTAGAAAGATGCAACATTTCAGTTCTAAAGAAATGGGGTCCTCCATTAATGGCTCTAAGGAACTCTTCTTCAACTCAAAACTTAAATAGAAAGGATTTGTTGGCTACAGATTCCACTTGAATGCCTCTAAGGGGTTCCTATTTTCTCTTGTGCTAGGCTCGAATTGATGTTCTTAACATCCACATTCACACACAAGGTTCTGTTCTAGGTTCATTTTCTTCACCTTTTACACTTTTGCAAATTTAGCCTCCACACTCCATCTTTTTATCACTCAACACTTTATCTAGTCCCTCAACAAATTTTCTACATCACCAATATGGATATTAGACACACATCTCTATCTACTTTATGTTACTTGATCTTTCCTCTCACTGAATAAAGTGGTGGCAAATATAGACACAAAATCATGTAATTATCTAGTCCAGATTACATACTACTATTCATGTGATTGTTAAGTAAGAAAGTTACTAATTAACCCATGTCTTTGGATACCTTTCTTTCCAATCTATAAATTTTCTTGGTCTTACACCTCAGCTTGCTCAATCTACCTTTTTCATCTTTGTCATTTGTCATCCTCGACACCAAAGGTCATAGACCAAGACACAAGCGCTAGGTCCCCTGCGTCTAATCTAGGTGTCCTGTCCTCTTTGTACTTTACTAAAAAAAATTTAATCCTTTCTATCCATTTAAGCATCTTATCATTTTTGTAGTCAGCATTTTCAGGGGTTAAATAATAAATTCAATTGAAGGAATCACATTAAAAATAAGTATATGTGATCATAATAAGAGACCAAGCACTAAGTATCTACTATCTCCACATAAGGTTGTATCCATCAAAGATATCTATAGCTCTAATTACATCCATCTAGTTGCATCACAAGGGACAAAGGCTGGTTCATCTACATCACACTTCATAGGAGGGGTTTGTATTGTTTCCATACACACATTATTTAAATTCTACATCTAGTTACTTGCTCGCTACTCAAAAAGTGTGACACGCATAAGAGAAACCTAGGAAACAATTCTCCACACACATAGAGAACTACATTGGGTATGAGATGTAGTACAACACTCAGTAGTAAGTCCATCATTACGACATTGACAACATTCTAAACTCTCATTTTACATCTTTATTTTTTAGGATTTGATGTCTATTTGAGGGTTTTACAGGTGCTTTTGTCATTTCGTATTTATGGGTACCTCGGAGATCCAAGTTTAATATATATGCAGAAAAGGTGAACAAATGTGAACCTCTTGTGATACCTCAGAAGATGTTTTATGAGCATATATGTAGTCTAGAGAGCCCAAAAAGAAGACCAAGGTTCCCACAAACACCCCTATCCCTCTATAGGAACCTCATTCAAGTAAAATCTACTGGATATATATTTTTGTAGGCTTTTTTTTTTTATGATCCTCCATCTCTATTCAGCCGCTCCACCTGCGGCATAGTCCAACAACATCTTTGAATCAGCTAAGGACCTTTTAACCATATTTATAATTAGGGTTTCACATATTTTTTTATTAATGATGAAAAATGGTTAATCTCCGACCCTACCCAATACAAAAGGAGGAGAAAAAGATAAGAAATTGAGGAACACAAAGATCCAGCCTTTACTAGCGGCAAAAAAGATAAAAAACATCAGCCACACAAAACCAACAACAAAACAAAAAACACCAAATCAAAGCCCCTTCCCTTTAGATCTAAGTTGCATCTTAATGGGAGAGATTGTGCCTTTATTTTTTTGATTGACAACATTTTAACCTTCATCTAAATTTGGATTTACATTTTCATTGTTATGGATTAGAATCAAAACTTCAATATTTTCTATAGAGCTAGCGGATCCATGTAAGTGATCCGATACATTCTTACATACTTGTTACACTTCCATCTCTTCTGGGTCAACTAAGTCCTAAAAATATTACATTGAATCACACTTCAAAGGATCATTCACAACCATGTGGTTAGAAGTAGAGTTGTTCCACCACGAGCTTCTGCTTTTAGCATGTTTTCCAACCAGCTAACAATTTGTTGCTAAATGGCCAAGAGAAAAGCATGTTCTACATGTAAAGGGAAACCCTTTATAATTGAAGTTTTGAACCCAAGTTGTATCTTCAACATTGAGTTCAATTTTGGCGAGGAAGTGCACAGAGGTATCCATATTAACCAAGATTCAAGCATAGATTGTGTGCTAAAAATATTTGGTTTTAGGATCAATAGCTAAACATTTCCTTAATGTGTTACCAATAAAAATAAGACATTTCTCCAACCAAAATTAGAGGATCAAGTAAGGTAGCCAAATCCATACAGTTTGACTTAAAAGGTATCGAGAACAAGATTAAAATAAGGAAACTAGGGCTTCATGAAAATAAAATGGGAATCAAAATCCTAAACTTTCCCAAAATTGAAATCCCTATCAGAAGCACTTGGAAATGCAAAAATGAAAAAACCACGTGCACTAGGAAAATTATTTAGCCTACTATTGGTACCCAAATTTGTTCTCCTTTTCACCGAGCAACATCAGAGATATGGCATGAAGCTTGAAGTTAGATACATCATGATGCGTGTTATTTTGTAGCCGGGGAGGTGATCTAACTGGCACTCAGATTTGTGGAGAGATGGATAACACTTTGAAAGGATTTTAATCTAATCCTCAATATTTTAGGTTGTGCATTTCAAATAGGTAAGAGAATCTATATTGTAACCCCCAAATGGTGAAGGAGATGAAGATATCCCTCAATTAATGCAAATAGTATGAAAATGCCTTGGGAAAATATGATCAACACTCCAAATCTGACTTTCACAAGTTGTCACTCCCAGATCATGGAGATATTTTCAATGCAAGGCAAGGGTTACTGAAGACATTATATAATCCTGATTTGCCTTGTGCATTTTTGTAGATGGGTTAGATCCTTTTGTTGACACACAATGCAATGCAGGGGTAGTATGGGGTAGGATGGGTTGTTTAGAATGATTTTTTGGTGGGGTATTGATAAGAAAAATTGAGATATATAAGATCTTTGACAACCTCTACAATACTTAAACAA
The DNA here is from genome assembly GCA_018340775.1 of Taxus wallichiana var. yunnanensis. Taxonomy (NCBI): domain Eukaryota; kingdom Viridiplantae; phylum Streptophyta; class Pinopsida; order Cupressales; family Taxaceae; genus Taxus; species Taxus wallichiana. The sequence continues at coordinate 728,506,949 of CM031235.1, forward strand.
CTATCGATAAAATGCTGAAAATAATCGTGATACTCTTTCAACTAGAAGAGGCATAAATGGAAGCCTAGGTTGCACTCTTCACACAATCTTTGAGAACTTACCACAAAATCTTGAAGTAAAGAACTCAATTAAACACAAAATCCTTAATCAAACCGCGCCTAAGGTGCCCCCAAAGGCTTACAAACAATCTCTGCAGCTTAAGGAAGGTAAAGTGATTTTAAATTTGTTTATCTCCTTATCAGATGAAGGCTCTTCTGGAATATGAGATTGAAAATGCCACTAAACTATCAACCGAAATGGAGATCTTGTGTGATTTCTAAATACTTTCAATGCAAGATTGCAACAAGAACAATGAAAACAATTTATAGGAATTTAAAAATGATAATGAGACACCATATTTCCAAGAAAAACAAGCTTGTTAGATTCATCAAGAGGGGAGAGTTTCATGAACAATCTCAGAGCTGTGTGATGGCTATACACTTGTAACCAACTCACACACATGAAGATCCAACACAAAAGAAATTATCCTATTCCTTTGGTGGGTTTCTCAGAAGATGAGATTTCTCTCGGGAATTTGCTCGTGGTTTTCAATTTTTTCCCAACCCCTTTTACAATTTCTCCAAATTGCATTATATATCTCATGCCACATTAGAGCCTTATTTCCCAAGAAAATAATATGCCATGAGAGAAAGTTTTTACAAAACAATCCTCATGATTCAATGAAAATGACATCAAACAAAAAAACATTCGCATGTTGCCAGGTGTGCCCAAAAAGATTAAATCATTACAAATATCTGGATCATTATCCATCCTAGAGGCATTTTTTTCATCATTGAGGGATGCAAACACCCTTTACTCATCATTTTCACCTTTTTACCTTTTCAAATTACCTCAGCAACTTTTAATTTTGTCATTTCACATGTTTTCTCGGGTTGGGGAAAAAAACTACTTCAAAAACATCTCGGATTTAAAGAATTAAGCCATGAAAGTGATGATAATGATCCTGGAAGGCCAAGACGACATAAAATCACTATAAATTTGATGAATTTTGATGTAAAAATCATGATTCCAAGCTTCCTGGAGCTCCCATGGCAGTCAAAACAAATGGATGCACAACAACCATTGATCTTATCCATCTTTTAATCGTGGCCCTGCACGTGGAAGATGCGAACTTAGAAATAAGCTTAAGTCACCTTTTAAATTTTTTTGATAAGGCCAGACACGTGGCAAAAATTATTGGAACCGAAATTGGGATCAATTTTGACTTTTCCACATTTTTTGGAAACATGGAAAATTTTAACTTTTTTCTCCACCCCTCCGCCCTTGAAATTTGGAGCTAACACATGGCACATGGTGGGTCCCATTGCGATCGTGTTTCAATTCTGCACATTTTGACCTTTTTTGGAAAATTGGAAAATTTTCACTTTTCTCCCCGTGGACCCGCACCTCTGATTTCTCCCTTGCCGCGTGTCACTTCTATCACTAAAATTTTCCGGCCCAATTCTCATTTTAACTCCCCTTTTTGCTAAGGGAAGAAATTTAGTTTTCCTTCCGCCGGGCCGCCTACTCGCTTTGCCTTCGCCACATGTCTCCCCGTGATTCGTCGCGGGCCAATGCTCCAAATTTTACTTTTGAGCCCCTTTTTGCAAAAGGGTGAAAATTCCTCCTACCTCTCTGCCACCCCCACCGACCCACTCTTGTCCTCTGCCACGTGTTGCTCAATGATTCGCTAGTGGGCCAGCGCTTCAAATTTTGATTTTAACTCCTTTTTCCAAAAGGAAAAAATCCCCATTTCCCTCCGCGCACGCACTTCCCTCTAACCCTTTATGGACATGTGTCCACCTATGATTCATTCATGGGGGCATGCTAAAAATTTTCATTCTGAACTCTTTTGCGAAAAGGGAAAAAATTCCCTTTACCCCGCCTCGACTCCGCTTCTGCTCTGCCGTGCTGCCACGTGTCCTCCTCTGATTGGAGTGGGGCTAAAACTTATTTTGAAACTTTAGAGAATTAGAGCTAAAAAACTCTAAGTCCCCCCTCGGCCCACTCCTCCCTTTTTGGTTTTTTAGGACACGTGTCCACTCCGGATTAGGTCATGGGGCTTCGGACCAATTTTTGACTTTAAATTTTTTTGCAAAATAAATTTTAAAAACTTTAAGGGAATCTGACCACCCACCATCCCGCCCGCTAAGGGAACCTTAAGGGAATCGAATATGCCACGTAGGCAAATTTGGAAAAAATGCGTCCCTGGGCCCGAAAATGCCCCAATTTCTTGAAATGGCGAAAAATGAAAAGTTACAACACCTCCCCACATTTCCTTGGCCAATGAAAACCCGCCACATTGTCAATACCTTCTGAGGATGAATTTGATGAGAAAATGATGCCTGGCTGACCGTCAAACATAAAAAATTCCAGGGATGCCCTAGAATTCAATTTTTTCACCAAGGATGGTACATTTTTTTATTCTCAATTAAATCAAACATGATTTCCTGGATACTTTCAACCTTGGGATAGGATTTTTCCATTGCATACAAGTATGATTTGATCAATTTTGATTTTTCCAAAATTTAGCAAAGGGAAAAATGACATAGCCCACAAAATTGGAAAAACTAGGGCACAAAAAAGGGCAAACTTGGATTATTCTTTCAAATTAGGGCAAAACAACAAGTTTGTGAGCATTTTTAAAGCATTTCAACTGGAGGGGAAGAATTACAAACCATCAAATCAAAGGATAAAACATTTTTGAGCACATACAGATTTGGAAAATTAGGGCAACATGGTGCAAGCTCAAAAATGGCACCAACATCAGCTCTTGCTTGGGGATGGGCACTCCCAGTGAGTGCCACAAGGACAAAACGTAGACCAAGTGCCAAAATAATCCATTGGGAAAAGGATTCATGAGCCAAAATCACCAAAAATAGCTAAGAACCTGACAAAAATGGTTGCCAAGAACAAGGGAAAACCACACACCAACAAAACAACAAAAACAAAGCAAAAACAAAGACTATACAACTGTACAATTGGTGCATACCTCAGATTTGGGGATTAATCCAAGAAATGCTTCAAATGCCTACCATTAATAGGTAGTTCCAGCAATTCCCCATCTAATTCCTTGAGAAAGAAGGTATGTTCACCAATTTTGATATCAATGGCATAAGGGCCCATCCATAATGCATCAAATTTGTCATGCTTTCCCTTGTCTTCATGCCTACTATCCCATAAAAAAACCAGATCTCCAACATTGAAGGCTTTAGGAGTGACCTTCTTGTCAAACAATCTCTTCATTTTTTTCCCTAAATCTGACATGCCTTTGATGGGATGCTCTCCTCTCCTCCTCAAGCTCAATAATTTGATTGATCCTTGATTCATATGGGCCAAGCTCTTGATCTTCCAACTATTGGGAAAACTGAAATGAAGATAGTTACAGGTGCAAGGGCAGCAAAGCTTGAGTTCCATACACCAATTCAAATGGGCTTTTACCAGTAGCTCTTTTAGGAGTTATCCTATCAGCCCAACCTATAAATGTCAATTGTTCACCCCATTTCTTCTTGTTTTTATCCAAGGTTATTCTAATGATCTTCAAAAATTCTTATTGCTTTGGACTCATCTTGCCCACTCCTTTGGGGTTATAGTTTGAAGAATAAGTCGATTGATTTCATATTCATTTACACATTGTCATTAAAGGTTTGGCTCTAAAGTGCATGGCATTATCAGCTACAATCTTGACTAGGAATCCAAATATGTATATGAATTGATTCAACAAGAAGTCCATAACTATTTGGTGTGTTTCTTTCTTGGTGGGGATTGCATCTACCCACTTTGTAAAATAATTAGTGGCTACAAGGATTCACTTATGGCTAGCACTAAAAGGATCTAAAATCTCACCAATGAAGTCCATCCCCCATTGCTTAAAAGGAGCTTTAATTGATACAGGCTGAAAAGGAAGGGAGCTCAAGATTTCAGTCTTCCGCACAAATGTTGAAACTATCACATTTTCTAACCAATCAAGTTACATCTTTGAAAAGAGTAGGCCACCAATAACCAGCTCTCAAAACTTTGTGTGTCAGTAACTCTTCCAAAGCAAAGTGCCCTCCACAAACTCCCCATGCAAATTAGTAGCTAGCTTGGGAGCTTCATCTTTAGTTATGCATTTCAAGAGGACACCTTCAAGGTTCTTCCAAGCTAGCCCAAAGTCAGTGATGATGTATTTCTAAGAAGCCAGATTGAGGGCTCTTTTCTTATTTTTATTTAAATGATTAGGACAACAAAGGTGTCTGAGGTAAAAGATTATATTCTTGTACCACTCAAAACTTACCAATTTTCCAAGAACATCTACCATTTCTTCTTCTACTTCATTCACTTCCACAGTCTGCAGGTTACTCTCAGCCATGAGCTTAGCAAGACCCAAACCTCTTACTAGCTTTGTGGTTTGGATGTCCATATCATAATCCTACAGTTTGTTCACCCATCTACATATTTTACTTTATATCCCCATCTCTGATAAGATGTATTTTACCATGGCATGGGGAACATAAGCAACAACTTTTGAACTTAAAAGATAAGACCTGAAAACCTTTGTTGCTTTCACCAAGGCAAATGCTTATTTTTCCATGATTGTATACTTTAACTTAACAACTTGTAAAGCCTTGCTAAAGAAGGAAATAGGACTCTCGGTCCCATTCTCATCCTTTTACAGCAAAAAAGAAGCACTAGTATACTCGAGGTAAAGGAAAAGATTTGGAAAGGCCTCTTATAGTTTGGGGCTGCTAAAATAGGTGCATTTTTAAGTGCATCCTTAATTCCTTCAAAAGCTTGAATGGCAGCCTCCTCCCACCTGATAACTTGGTCCTTCTTTAGCATGCATGTAATTGGAAGAGTCAACTCAGTAAAGTTTGAAACAAACCTTCTAATAAAATTAATTTGACCAAAGAAAGATTGGATGCCTTTCTTGGTTCTTGGGATAGGTACTTTGTTGATTGCTTCCCCTCTCTCAGGGTCTATCATAACACCATCTTTTAATACAATGTGACCAAGCAGCTTGGCCTTTTGCACGCCAAAATGACACTTATTTGGATTAAGAAAAATGCCATACTCCCTACCTCCTGATTAACATCTTCTCCAAGTTCTGCAAATGATCATCTCTCTGCCTTGAAAACACAGTCACATCATCTTGGTAAACTACAATAAAGTCATTGATGTAACCAAAAAAAGTAACATCCATTGATCTTTGAAAAGTGGCACCAGCATTCATCAAACCAAAGGGCATCCTAACAAAAACATATGTTCCCCAAGGAGTAGTGAATGTTGTCTTAAGTCTTTCTAATTCTTTGACAACCACTTGATTGTATCTGGAGAAACCATCCAATGTAGAAAGCAACTCAGACCCTGTCACAAGCTGCAACATATTTTCCATATTTGTCAAGGGATAGTTGTCCTTCATGGATGCTTTTTTTAGATTTCTAAAATCCACACAAAGTCTGATGTCTCCATTCTTCTTTCTAACTGGCACAAGGTTTGCAACCCAAGATGAATATCTAGTGGGCTGAATAATACCTCCATCTCTCAACTTCTTTAACTCCTCTTGCATTTTCATGAGAGAATTGGATTAATTAGCCTTTGTCTCTTTCTCTCGAATGGCTTAGTCTTGGCCTCAAGAGAGATCTCATCTTGAAACAAGTCTTCTCTATATGCCTTTAGCTTGGAATAAGACCAAGCAAAGCGCTTGATATTTTTTCGAGAGTTGGGCATAGGACTGTTTTCCTCTTTACTTAAATTGTTTCCCAACCAAATCTTTCTTGGTTTACCATTAGTGCCCAAGTTATGATCTTACACATCCCTTGAGGTAGACATGTTTCTATTTATGATGCAATCAACACTATTAAAATTTGACTCAAGTGCAACAAGACCTCAAGGAATGGTGTTTGTTATTAATTGGATGATGTCTTTCTCAAACAAATTTTCTCTTCCTTCGGTCATGCATACCATTGGCTCCTAATCAATATTCTGATTTGAAAAATCACCTTGGTTTTGTAAGAACATTAGCACTTGAGTATCACCATTAAAAACTTGCCAATGTTTCACATTATCAGGGACAACTGGCCTAGTTCCCACTTCCACATTATACTCACAATAAGGTGAAATGGTGCAATCTCCAAATCTTGACCCCAACACTGCCAATTTTTCAGCAGTAGCATTAAGACCTCTATCATGATACACAATGTTAAAGGAATCAAACATTTCAATTAGATCCCAAACTACATGCTTATACTGTTTCATACACTAATTTTTTGTAGCATACAATTTTCTTATTTGTTTGACAACTAGCTCTGAGTCTCCTTTTGCAAAAATATATTTCACTCCATACTTCCATGCAATTCTTAACCCCAAAAACAATGCCTCATACTCAACAACATTGTTAGTGCATTCAAAATTAAGTTTGAAGGAAAAAGCAAACTCTTCCAAACTAGGAGAAAGCAGAACTATACCAGCACCATTCCCAAATTTGGAGCAAGCTCCATCAAATAGCAATGTCCATGGAGAACCTACCATATCAAGGCACTTTTATTTTTCCATCTTATTTTCTTTTCCATCAGCAAAACCAATGAAATTCTCAGCATCTACATCAGCAAACAACACTTCATAGGAAGCATTGTTGGGATCTTCAATTAGGTGCAACATCTTCTTCTCACCATAAAGTTTAACAAGGCTGCCCTCAATTGGAATGGTGGAAAAAGACATGTCCATCCCGAACACTTGCCATCAAAACTTGCAACCCTTTTTTTTTTTGACAAAAGCATACCCCATTTGGCAGGGAAGTCAACAATTACAACATCAAGTTTTAAATTCTAACCCGGATAGGCTGCAAGTTGCACTACGAAACCCTTCACATAGCCAACCACCGGCATCTCCCTAGAATCCATGGCATTACACTTCCCATAGGTAGATGTCACTTTGATATCTAACTCATTCATGACTTCTATATGTATAAAATTACATGATGTACTCGGAATCAAACATACAATTGTGAAGTAGCTTATCTTTTATGAGCAAAGTTGTAAAGAATGGATCAACATTCAATTGGGAATCAATGAAGGATGTTACCAAATACACCTCAGGTGTCTCTCCAAGATCTTCTACCGCTGGTGGTGTTTCAAGGTTAACAATGATCTGAGGTGGAGTTTCAACAACATTAACATTTCTTCCTGGAGTAACCTTATCTTCTTTCAATCCCAAGTACTCAAATGTTCTCTTCTTATGCTAAGGAATTCTAAGCAACTCAATGATTGGAACACTCAATTTAATTTGGCTCAATACTTGGGCTACATCACAGGGGGACACTCTTGGGAAAAACAACATTGGAGGGGAGACAAGAAGATTTATTAGATGATAGTGGATTCTTGGCAGCTTGGGCATGAGGAGGATTGTAATTTTTGTTTGGGAAAACAAAACTTCTGACAAGTGCTTCTCTCCTAGGAGATTATTTTGGAATGCTTGTGAGAAAGGGTGTTTTAGGTTTGGCTTGAGGCCTAACTACCTTAACAACTTTACCTCTATTATTATACTTTTTCTCTTGACCAACAACAACATTCATTAGCAACCTGTCTATCTCCCTCTAAAGGGATACCACCATCATATTTCTTAATCATCAATACTCTTAGGTATTCAAAGTCATTGTTTGAAATTTCAAAATCTTACACTACATCAACTTCAAGAGCATGAGCGGGAAGAAATATTTGTACCCGTTTGATGCAATCCCAAATTTTTTAGCTATCCTAGCACGTATTGCTTCAGATGAGATGTTGCTCCTCCTTGTGAGCTTGAAGAACAACCCACCATGCAAATATCATCATCAGTTCCATCCTCATTTTTAGATTCATCAACTTGTTGGTCCATTTCACATGGAGGATGAGGAAGAAAACATCTATCACACCAATCCATATCAGCAACTTCATCAACAACAACAACCCTAACAGGTTAGAGGGTCGGAACCAATCTATTTTCACGTGCTTGGGGTTGTCTATTTCCCCCTCCCATAGGTCCTTTACCTCTATCATCTTGTCTTTGATCACCCCTAGGATGATTTCAAAATCTATCATGGTTTTGTGCTTGCTTGCCTAGGCTGACCTTGTGAAGTCTGCCCAATTCCCTTCTCAACTCTTGCCAACTTGTATGAGATTTCTTTGATAGCCCCTACCAAAGTCTTCACAACGTCTTCTAAATCAGCACCTTTGCTAGCTTGAGGTTTTTCAGGGTTTATCAATTTTACACCATCTCTCTTAAGAGGTTTCCCAATTGCTTTGATATTGTTTTCAATTTTAGTGTCATGGTGAAAGTTTTTCTTAGATTGGTAGGGTTCTTGCCTCTTAAGTAATAGGTCGCTTTTTTATCAAATGCATCTCGCATATTTGATTAGACAAGATTCATCACAAGGCCTCAAACCAACAGAAATCTTCTCAAATTTTTGTTAAACCTTGTGTTGAAGTCATGTATTGATTCATTAGGGTTCTTCTTGATATTCTCAAACTCAGACAAAAGAAATCTAGGATCAGTCTTGCCACCATATTGCAACCTAAATGCATTTTTCATTTCAGTCCATAAATCAATAGAATTATCAGGTAGATCCTTGTACCAATCCCTAGCATCGTCTTCTAGGGTGTGGATGAACAATTTTACATACACATCTTCAAACTCTATCTCAAAATATTCCATCATGTTATCAAAAAGTTTGAGATGTTGATCACCAGTAATGGCATTGTTACCCTAGAATTTTGGCAACCTATTTCTAAAATGTTGTGGGAAAACATTTGGGTAACCATCCATTCCTCTAAAATTTATAGGACCAAAGGTGTTAACAACAAATGGAGTTCTAAGCTGAGCCATATTTTTTGATGGAGGTGATCTTGGAGGAGAAACAAAATGATGAGGAGTGAGAGGTCTTTGGGGAATGGGAATGAAAACTTCAAAATAGATCTCTCTTAAGGGCTCTCCTTCTTGATGATCTCTAACAAATTTAGAAAATACAGGAGCAGATTTAGGAGAAAGCCTTTCAAATGCACAAGAAGGTCCCTCACCTGATGGGGAATTCAAATCACCAATACAATTGTCTGAATCAAATCCACTTGAAGAAGAATTGTAGTCCTCAATAACATGCTGCTCACTTTCAAACTCAACAATAGGGATCTCCTTTCTTGCAGTCAAGTCTCCAACAACCTTTCAAACCTTTCTCCCCTCTAGCTCCGAGTTTCTTGAATCTGTAAACAACTTCTTAGCAGAATCCTTGATGAAGAGGGATCTTCTTCCCTCCAGTTTTGCAGATTTGAGCAACAAATTATAAATGACAGAGAGGTAAGACAACTGGTATTTTCAATATCAAATCATCATGGATTCGCCACTAAGGACTTTCAAATCTATCAAATGTTTGCTAGCATTAAAAACTTTGCAATGCCTTATAAATCATATCTTCTTCTTCTTAAATCTATCAATCACAATGCACCCAAAGTGTATGAATTGCTAGGAAATGGAAAAAAGGGTAGACAAAACTTGAAACCCTTGTTTAAAACTTGCAGATATAAAGCATAGAATAATTTTTAACAATGTAGAAGCTCAAATACTCGAATACGCAAATGATCAAACTCTTCAAACACTTCAAAAACACCAAGAAATTACGAGAACTCCCCGGAAATGGTGCCAGAAGGTGTTGGTACCCAAATTTGTTCTCCTTTTAAGTATGAGAAGCATCAGAGATATGGCATGAAGCTTGAAGTCATATAGATCATGATGCATGCCATTTTTTAGCCGGGAGGTGATCTAACTGGCACTCAGATTTGTGGAGAGATGGATAGCACTTTGAAAGGATTTTGATCTAATCCTCACTATTTTAGGTTGTGCCTTTCAACCAAGGTAAGAGAACCTATATTGTAACCCCCAAATGGTGAAGGAGATGAAGATATCCCTCAATTTATGTAAATAGTATGAAAAGGCCTTGGGAAAATATGATCAACACTCCAAATCTGACTTTCACAAGTTGTCACTCCCAGATCATGGAGATATTTTCAATGCAAGGCAAGGGTTACTGAAGACATTGTATAATCCTAATTTTCCTTGTGCATTTTTGTAGATGGGTTAGATCCTTTTGTTGACACACAATGCAATGCAGGGGTAGTATGGGGTAGGATGGGTTGTTTAGAATGATTTTTTGGTGGGGTATTGATAAGACAAACTGGGATATATCAGATCTTTGACAACCTCTACAATACTTGAACAACTATAAGATAAAATGCTGAAAATAATCAGATACTCTTTCAACTAGAAGAGGCATAAATGGAAGCCTGTGTTGCACTCTTCACACAATATTTGAGAACTTACCACAAAATAATGAAGGAAAGAACTCAATTAAAAACAAAAATCCTTAATCAAACCATGCCTAATGTGCCCCAAAGGCTTACAAGCAATCTTTGCAGGTCAAGGAAAGTAAAGTGATTATAAATTTTTTATCTCCTTATCATATGAAGGCTCTTCTCAATATGAGATTGGAAATGCCACTAAACTATCAACCATAAATGGAGATCTTGTGTGATTTCTAAAGACTTTCAATGCAAGATTGCAACAAGAACAATGAAAACTATTTGCAGGCATTTAAAAATAATAAGAGACACCATATTGGCCAAAAAAACAAAGATTAACTCAAAAGTTTGTTAGATTCATCAGCAAGGGAGAGTTTCATGAAAATATCGTAGCCGTGTGTGATGGCTATACACTTGTAACCAACTCACATACATGAAGATCCAACACAGAAGAAATTATCTTGTTTCTTTGGTGGGTTTCTCAGAAGATGAGATTTTTCTTAGAATTTGCTTGTGATTTTCAATTTTTTCCCAACCCTTTACAATTTCTCCAAAATGCATTATATATCTCATGCCACATTGGAGCCTTCTTTCCCAAGAAAATAATATGCCATGGGATCAAGTTTGTTACAAAACAATCCTCATGATTCAATGAAAATGACATCAAACAGAAAAACATTCGCAGGTTGCTAGGTGTGCCCAAAAAGATTAAATCATTACAAATATCTGGATCATTATCCATCCTAGAGGCATGTTTTTCATCATTGAGGCATGCAAACACCTTTTACTCATCATTTTCACCTTTTTACCTTTTCAAATTACCTCTGCAACTTTTGATTTTGTCATTTCACATGTTTGCTCGGGTTGGGGCGAAATAATACTTGGAAAACATCTCGGATCAAATAATTAAGCCATGAAAGTGATGCCAATGATCTTGGAAGGCCAAGATGACACAAAATCACTATAAATTTGATGAATTTTGATGTAAAAATCGTGATTCCAAGCTTCCTGGAGCTCCTATGGTAGTCAAAACAAATGGATGCACAACAACCGTTGATCTTATCCATCTTTTAATCATGGCCCTCCATGTGGAATATGTGGACATAGAAATAAGCTTAAGTCACCTTTTTAATTTTTTGGTAAGGCCGACAAGTGGCAAAAATGATTGAACTGAAATTTGGATCATTTTTGAGTTTTCCACATTTTTGGAAAAAGGAAAATTTTGACTTTTTTCTCCGCCCCTACGCCTTTGAAATTTGGAGCTGACACGTGGCACATGGTGGGCCCCATTGGGATCGCGTTTCAATTCTGCACATTTTGACCTTTTGTGAAAATTGGAAAATTTTCACTTTTTGCCCCGCGGCCCGCACCTCCGATTTCTCCCTCGCCACGTGTCACTTCCTCTATCACTAAAATCCACGGGCCCAATTCTCATTTTAACTCCCCTTTTTGCTAAGGGAAAAATTCAATTTTCCTTCCGTCGGGCCACCTACCCACTTTTCCTTTGCCACGTGTCTCCTTGTGATTCATCGCGGCCAATGCTCCAAATTTTGATTTTGAGCCCCTTTTTGCAAAAGGGAAAAAATACCCTCCCCGCCTCCGCCGCATCAAGTTGACCCGCTCTCCGTCCTCCGCCACTTGTCGCTCAATGATTAGCTAGTGGGCCAGCGCTTCAAATTTTGATCTTAACTCCTTTTGCCATAAAGGAAAAAATACCCATTTCTCTCTCGAACCTTCATGGACATGTGTCTACCTATGATTCGTTCATAGGGGCACGCTAAAATTTTCATTCTGAATTCTTTTGCGAAAAAGGGAAAAATTTCCCTTTTACCTCCGTTGACCTGCTCTGCGCCTGTCGTGCTACCACATGTCCTCCTTTGATTGGAGCGGGGCTAAAACTTATTTTTAAACTTTAGAGAATTAGAGCTAAAAATTCTAAGTCCCCCCTCGGCCCACTCCTCCCTTTTTGGTTTTTTAGGACACGTGTCCACTCTGGATTGGCTATGGGGCTTCGGACCAATTTTTGACTTTAAAATTTTTGTAAAATAAAGTTTAAAACCTTAAGGGAATCCGACCACCCGCCATCCCACCTACCAATCAGAACATGTCACGTAGGCAAATTTGGAAAAAATGGGTCCTTGGGCCCGAAAATGCCCCATTTGCTTGAAAAGGTGAAAAATGAAAAGTTACAACACTTCCCTGCTTTTCCTCAGCCAATGAAAACCCGCCACATTGCCAATACCTTATGAGGATGAATTTGATGGGAAAATGATGCCCGTCTGACCGTCAAAACGTAAAAAATTCTAGGGATGCCCTAGAATTCAATTTTTCACCAAGGATGGCAGATTTTTCAATTTTGAATCAACTAAAGCATGATTTCCGAACATTTTCGACCTTGGGATAGGATTTTCAATTGCACACAAGTATGATTTGATCAATTTTGATTTTTCCACGATCTGGCAAAGGGAAAAATGACATAGCCCACAAAATTGGAAAAACTAGGGCACAGAAAAGGGCAAACTTGGATTATTCTTTCAAATTAGGGCAAAACAACAAGTTTGTGAGCATTTTTAAATCATTTCAACTGAGGGGAAGAATTATAGACCATCAAATCAAAGGATAAAACATTTTTGAACACATACTGATTTGGAAAATTAGGGCAGCATGGTGGAAGCTCAAAATGGCACCAACACCTTCCATACAAGGGTGCTAATGGCTTGTAATCTAGGCATGAAGCACCTGGTAGACCCATGCAAAAGTTGTTAAATTTGTAAATCGACCATTCCTCTTGAAAACAAATTTTGAGAATTAACCACGTCTTCTCGAAAACTCACAGATGGGACAGATTTAGCATAAGCCATAGGCTTACTAATCCTTGTCTCCCATGAACCCCTATTCATAATAGATCCGCCTTGTATGACAACATCCTTGAAAGACATCTTAACATTGGGATATTTTCCGGGAGACAGGAATCTGTCCATACACAACCGAGCTCCCACAAACCGAAGATCAAGAATCATGAACACGTTTGGATCCTCCAAGAACAGAGCCAAAATTTTCATTCTCCTTTTTATTAGGGTATGAACACCTTCCTCAAATTTTCAACAATGTCATGGTTTGAAACCCCAACATGACTATCGATTACATAGATTTCGGTGAAAAAAACCCCAAAAAATCAAAGGATTGATAGCCATGTATGCCAGGGAAACATTCTTATCGGGAAAGGGGCGGCCGAAACCTTCACTTCCTGTCAAGCTACGTCCCCTAATTGTATCCAAAACATATCTCGTCTCAAAAACTTTATTTGTCTAGCCAAAACAGAAACTTAACTGCGTCACTTTGAGCAAAGCCTCCCAAGCCATTATTTGTCTAGCCACAATGGAAATGGCACCACACCCACGACCAAATCTTGAACTAGAGTTCAGCTGCGAATGTTAGGGTTAGGGAACCCATCCATCACGAGAGCTCGAGTCTACATACTCAATAGTATCTATTTCGCTATTATGGTTTCACATTGTTATTTTTAGTGGCTTGGGAATTATTTCAGTATTTTCACATTCAATTATTTATTACAAACTTTCATTATATTAGGCTATTATTTTACATTTTAGCTTAATCAATTAAATTTTTTTGCATCCTTAGGTGCGCTTAGGAAAGAACTAGAGCATTAAATTGTCCTATATTGAAAATGCAAAAATGATTTTCAAGTACGAATGGATGATAATTAATATTTAGATTTTCCTTCAAAAAATTATTAAAAGAAAAAAATAAGTCATCAAGAATGGGTATTAACATGGTGAACAAATGAGGTGTGAGTGAGAGTGGTTATGCTAATATCTAGGATTACAACTATATTTTAATTAAATTATAATGAATGTTTTATTATTATTTTTGTGTTGCTTTATAACCATATTTAATTTACCATTGTTACATTATGTGTTTAATTTATATTTGCATTAAAATATTTTAAAAAGTTATAATTATTATATTTTCATTTTTATGTATAGAACTACAATTACAATTAAACATAAAAATATATAATTGCACTTATATATTAATTATAAATTTATAATGTAAGAACATATATTTATATTTAATTATATTCGTTACTTATATCTACTCATGATAGTTAAAATCAACATTAGTGTTGTAGATAAGGTCATAATTAGTGTCACAATTAATTTCAAAGACAATGCCACAATCAAAATGAGAGTTCAAGTGAAAGATAAAGTTGATCCTAAATATGAATATAAAGTCAAAACTAAATTTGAAACTAAAATGAATTCAAATATTAAGTCATGAATCAAGCGTGACTCAATGCAGAAATTAAGCCCAAATTAAGGGAAATATTTATCGTAACCTATGGCATGAATTAATCATGAGATAAGCACTATTTAAGGTTGACTAAAGTCACAACTTAAGCCCGAATTTAGTCATGAATTAATCCTTGTGTAATTCACAACTTAGTCCTAAATCCTAACGTAAATCTTGAAGTTTTAAAATATTTCATGAAAATTTGTACTTAAATTCTTCCCTACAACCTTAAATCTGAATTTCATGATCGGATTCAGAATTCAAAGCATCATGTTTGGAAACTTGAAGTCAACTTAAGGGTGATTTAAATTGTCACTTATATCAATCAAAACGTTGTAGTGTAATTTGACAAAGTCAAGATAGGGCAAGTACGATGCCCTGATGTGTCCCACTATTTACCGTTTTTGTATCATAGAAAATATTTTCCACAAATTATACTTGACAAAGCATGTAAAATGACTGAACATATGATTTAAGTATTTTGAATATATAAATATGGAGTACATGAATAATTTACATTAAAAATAAAAAAATTAAAACATTTTCAAATATTTATTTACTAATAAATTTTAAAATATTTTTAGTTGTTGAATAGGATATCTTGAACTAACAAAAATATATAATGAGATGCTACAATTCGACCTTGAAAATTTCATGATGCATCACTTTAGACTTCCACTCAATGGGATTTATACACAAAAATATCTCGCTAAAAGAAAAAGAATAATATATTTTTAAAGTCATAATAGAGTTTGCCAAAAACATATTGGTATATTTGAAATGATAAATTTCTTTTCGGATGAATAAGTTGAATGTTCATATTTATGATATCTCAGCATGGACATTCAAAATTTGATATTTTGAATTACTTGTAAAGGAAAAGTATGATCCATGCACTTCACACCTTTAGAAAAGAGTGTTATTTTTGAACCATACATAATGGGTATGAATAATGAGAATTTAGTAATTGATTGAGTTGGTGTGTTTGATATTTGTGCTTAATCACAAAGACATGTATTTATTTCATACTTGTTATTGATAAGTATTCGTATATCCGACATGTGTATTTAATAAAAGATAATTCTATTCAAGTGATTTTAAAATTTTTGTAATTTAGGTTTTAAAATTCTAATTAAGAAGCAACAATTTCGAGAATATTAACTGAAAGATTTGAAAATAATGTTAAATATTTAGTTAATTACTTTAAGGTATTATTTATGTAGAGTGACATATAAGAAATTTTACATTAACTTACATATCACACTAAAATGTGGGTGTGAGAAATAGCGCATAATACTTGAAAGTTAGGCTAAATATATGTTTAAACATAAAATAACCGTTATCCAATTTGACCCCTCAGAAAAATTGGAACAACACGACTTTCGCACAGAGAGAAAATAGAGGGATTGATTTTGTCATGGGAGCTTGCATTTTGGGCTCGAGACAAGCTTGAAGTCAGCAGAGCTTTCAGACTCGGTGGCTCAAAATTCTAAATTAGCGAGCTCAAAAATTTTGTCGGTAATCAAATATGAAGTTCAAATTTTGGACTTTGGACATTCGAGAGTTCGGTGTTGGAAACATGGTCGAGAGATGAACAGGGCCATGCAGAAGGAGAAATGTCCAAAACCCGAAGTCTAAAATTGGGACTTTGGGCTTTTTGGGTTTCAGAGAAATGCATCGTTGGATGAACAAACAACCCCCAAAATCCTAAAACCCAAGACCCCTGAAATCCCAAAATCGAAAACCCCAAAAACACAAAGGTTCGAAACTCAAGTCCGAATTTCAAACTTTTCATGGTTTCGCAATTTGAACATCAAGCCCCAAGCATGTAAATCATAACCTGAAGCCTAAAACCAAAAGTCTAAATTTTAAACTTCGTGGTTTCGACATTTCAGAGGTTTCATGAACTGAGGTAGATGAACAATAATAAAGACCTCCTAATCTTAAATTCCCAAGCTTTAAATCCCGAAAGTTAGAAATTTCAGATTTGGGAGGGTGTGATGCAGGTGTTGTATATATCTTTTCCCAGGTAGATATAGACAAGCGTAAGAATATGGAAATCAAGGCAGCTCAAACCCCCGACATTTATTGTGTTGTCAACCTAAGGGCGCACGATAAAGAGGTGTCGACATGGAAAAAGTCGCGCCAAGGCGCAGGTAAGAGGTGCACAACAAGAGGTGTCGACATGTAAAAAGTCACGCCAAGGCACAGGTAAGAGGCGCACAACAAGAGGTGTCGACATGAAAATGGATGCGCCCATGGTGCAGGTAAGAATATGTCAATACGCCAAAAGTCGCACCCATGGCGCGAGTAAGAGGCGCACAGAGAGAGGTGTCGACATGGAAAAGTCACGCCAAGGTGCAGGTAAGAGGCGCACAAACAAGAGGTGTTGACATGGAAAATTCACACCAAGGCGCAGTAAGAGGTGCACAAAGAAGAGATGTCGACATTCAGTGTCGCGCGCAAGGCGCAGGTAAGAGGCGCACAGCAAGAGGTGTCGAAATGAAAATGGATGTGCCCATGGCGTAGGTAAGAAGATGTCGACACGCCAAAAGTCGCGCCAATGGCACAGGTAAGAGGCGCACAACAAGAGGTATCGACATGGAAAAAGTCACGCTAAGGCACATGTAAGAGGTGCACAGCAAGAGGTGAGGACATGAAAATGGATGCGCCATAGTGAAGGTAAGAAGATGTCGACATGCCAAAAGTTGCGCCCATGGCACAGAACAGTGGCACACATAAAGAGATGTTGACATGAAAATGGATGCACCTATGGCGCATGTTAGAGGATGTCAACATAAGGATGGATGCACCAAGGCGCACCTTCAGGAGGCGTAACATTTTGGGTGCCGACAGGAAGCAAACCCTGGCGCAGATATTCAGATGCCCATAACTTTTCATAGGAGCTCGATTCACGCAAGGTTGAACTTTTTCAAATATTACGAGGTCCTTTGTCCAACTACGACTGGATATCTTTAATTGGGTGAGAACAAATTCTTAAAAATTCAAAATACAGCTCGCCACTTTTTGGGTTTGCTAGGGTTCTCACCTACCACCATAATGAGATGAATTAAATGGAACCTAGAGGTGGTTGTGGTAGATTTAGCTTTCCTCTCTCTTGCTTCTCTCATTCTTCCTATAAATTGTAAGGAGGGGCTTCTTTCTAAAGGTTGGACATTCTTGTTTTGCCCCTCCCTTCTTCTCTCTGGCAGGTGAATTTGTGGAGTTCAAACCTCCCATTTAAAAAATGTAATGCAACTTTGCCTCTTGGCATTTTGTAGTGTGTTGTATCAATCTTTGGAGCAAATAATGCATGTCTATGGATGATTCTCAACCCTCTCTATGTTCATTTGCATCCTCTTAATCTTTCACTGCAAATCTGTTATCTCAGTGCATGATCTTGCATTGCTTTTTTGGTTTGTGTTTATTGGCAAGATAGGTGTTCTTCATTCCTCGCATCACCTTTGTTAGTTTAGGTTTTATTTTATGCATCTTCTTACCCCGCCTCCTTGGAAAGTTAGATTAGGTTTTGAATGAACCCTCTGCATTTTTATCTCGTGCATCCGAACAGAGGGAATAGGAACCGCCTTCATCCGGAGAGCTTTTCCGATTTCGAAGGTCCCACACTTGGGAAAATCTCCATGTTATGCAATCAAACCGAGAGTCTCAACCCATCAATTTGTAGACATTCGGTGCTTTGTGATTCCCCATCAACAATTTTGGCACGCCCGGTGGGACAAGAGGTCATTCCACAAGATTTGAAGGAATTTTCAAGAAATTTGGACTAAAAAATTGCAAGTTTTACAATTTCAGATTTTTCACCTTCTAGGCTGAACTTTGAAATCGATTTTCAAGGACTTAACTAGCTCGAAACAAGTCAAAATTTCACCAGTTGATAGATCGGGGGATAATATTTAAAAAGGTTATTCTTAGATTTTGATATTTTGACTTTCAAAATTTCATGGTTTTTAGTATTTTGGGTTTTCCCAGTTGCCTTGCATGACCTGAGTTTCACCTGTACCTTTCGGGGATTAGTAACTACACAACAATACCCGATAACCGAATTGAAGAACTGTATCTTTTGGGTCCTTCAAAGTTTTAAATTATTTTTTAATATTGTCAAGTTTGGTGTGTAACTTGGCAGAATCTAGCCTTTTGAGGCTCACTTTCTAACACATCTGGCGACTCAAGGGGATAGAATTCAATGGTTTAGCAGCAAAAGTTGCCCAGGCATATGAGAAGAATTCGAACCAGGTCTGATACTCGAGAAGAGGGGCTATTTTTCCACTTGCAACTATCACCAGGAGAGGAAGGAGAGGAAGAAGACCACAAAGATCACCATCTCCACCTAACAAGACTTTATCAACCCCTCCACCTTGGTAGACCTTTCATCCAATCAACAAGGGTTCTCAGGCCAATCAAAATGGTGCAACCACCGAATCCCTTTGTCAATTTCACCAGCAGCCCACTTTCCCTCAATGCACAAAATCTAGTTCCAATTGCAGCATTGAAGAACATTCCATTTTTCACTGGAGAAAATCATACCACTCCTGGTGATCATGTCAAAGACATTGCTAACGTTTGTGCAATCCATGAGATAAATGAAATGGATGTTGCTGTCAAATTGCTGGCATCTTCATTCAAAGGGAAGGCATTGCAATGGTTTAGGAGCCTTGGAGCTGGTTCTATCCAAAATTGGAATCAGTTATGCATAGTCCTCCATGAGAAGTTTGGGGAAAAGGGAGACAATTTGTCTCTACTAGAACAATTGACAACTATCAAGAGAGCTCCCAACGAGCAACTGACTGACTTCAACTTCAGATTTCAAAGGTCTTGGGATAGGATTCCAGTGGCCGTCAGGCCAACAGCTAAAGGTGCTTTTCTATATTATCTTAAAGCTTTGAATTCTGATATTTCTATGTTAATTCAATCTATGGGAGACACAACCTTACCTGTTGCTTATAGCATTTCCATTAGGGCTGAAAACTATCTTATTCAAGATGGTAAACTAGCTCCTAGGCCCCCCATGCCCTTGTATCCAAACTTAGAAAATCCAAACACTAGTCAAGCACCCACTTTGGCTCCTATTCCCACTCCTAGAAATCAAAGTTCAAATGAAACTTCTACTTCATCCTCTAGTGCTTTAAATGAACTCCAAGAGGTCATGAAACAATTGCAAAATTTGGGAAATGAGTTGGTTACACTTAAAAGACAAAGAAGCTCAAATTGCTAGACCGTATCAGCCTCAAGCACAGTACAAGGCTAGGTCACCATACCAGCCCAATAGGCCACCCAATCTAGCTGCAAATCAAAGCCAAGTAAGGCCTCCCACCAATAGACCATTTCAGCCCTATAACCCCAATGTTGCATCTCGCTTCTAAAGCATTAGTGCCAGGCAAAAACAATATATCTCAAGAGTATGATTGGTGTTTCCCGTGTAATGAACCTCACAACCAATCTATGTGCTTCAATGGTTCTTTAACCAAGCCTTGATGGTGAAAAATACTTTGGTGTAGAGGGTGAAGTGAGTCAAGAAACAAATCAGCAACAAGGGACATCTCAGAGAACACGGCTCCAAATGATACCGCACTTGTGAATTGGCAAGTTTGAGGATTTTTGTGGCATGAATCAAACAATTTCTCGAGTGTAAGTAGCTAACACAAGATCAAAGAAGAGGAATATTGGTGAAAGGTAGTCATTGGCTCCAAGTGATCTACAACCTTCCATCACTCCATAAGGTTTTGGTAGGCAAAATATAGTTCCAAACATGCAAGGACAGCCCAGCACCACTTTCTAAGCCAACTCAAATCCTAGCTATTGCTACCCATTCGCAAGACAGAATATGTGGCCTAAAGGACAGCAAAGAGATATTTCATCCCCATTTAGCATCATTGAACAAATGAAGAAGACAAACGTGAATATATCAATGTGGGAATCTTTATCCATCCCAGGCCAAAGATATCTTCTACAAGCTACCATGAAGAATTGGTCAACTTCGAACCAGCAGGTCCATATGCAAGAGAATGTCCTCACAAATGTTGCTCAGCCTGAAGGGAATCATGGAGGACAACAAGGTAAAGTTTTGAAGCCCCCTCCATTCTATGTTTCATTAATCATTGGCAATAAACTAGTACACAATTACATGATTGATTCTAGGGCAAGTAGTTCTGTCATGCCCAAGCAAATAGCTGATCAGCTGGGTCTCCAATATGAAGTCATATCAAAGGGGGTAGTGCAATTGGATGGGACAACAAAGAGCAATGGTGGGAGTGATTAAAGGTTTGAATCTTACCTTGCATGCATGCCCCAACATTACCGTTTTGCAAGATGTGTCAGTGATAGATTTTCCACCACTCTTTGCCCTATGCTTATCAAGGGATTTTACGGCTAAAATTGGAGGCTACTTATCTGCTGACTAGTCACACATGTTGTTCAGAACAAGATATGGTACGAAGGTCACAATCAGATCTGAACCAATTGCAAACTTTCATATTGAGCCTCATACTCCAAGCCAAATCAATGCCAACTGTTCAACATTTGATCAAGAAGATTATCAAAGCATAGATGAAGCTGACACCAAAGTTGGAAGCATCCCAGATTTGACTCTTGATGAATGGGAAAGAAAGGTACATGATTTTGATCCCTACCAAGAAATAGAAGAATCTGAGCTAGGAGTCTATTATATACATGAAGAAAACCAGCCTATTCCTAACATCACAACAAAAGACCATAAAGATGACAATGAGGTATGGCAATTATTTTTCGATGGATCAAGGAGTAGGGAAGGTGCAGGAGGAGAAGCTATGCTTGTTTCACCTCAAGGCATCAAATATTATTCAGCTTTTCATTTCCAGTTTTCCTGTTCAAACAACACAGCTATAATATGAGGCCTTGATTCATGGACTTCATTGGGCCAGGAAAAAGGGCATAAAGAACTTGCAGGTGTTTGGGGATAGCAAGTTGATCGTCAATCAAGTCAGGGGAAAACATGTTACAAAGAATGACCTGTTGAGGAACTACAAGAACAGGGTATGGGACCTCATTGAGGATTTCGAAGCTTTCAACATCGTGTCCATACCTAGGAAGAAAAATGAAGCCACGGATAGGCTCGCAGTAGTTGGAGCAACATTTGATGTGGTTGACAACATCAGAAGGAAAAAACACAACCACATATCCATGTGATTGTGAGGCCAACAGTTCCAGATAATAACACAAGTTGGCAGGTGTTTGAGAACGATCAACAGATCGTCAATTTTTTGCAAGAAGAGGCTGAATTCTCAGCTAGGAATCAGGATAGACTAGAGAAGTAGTACGGGGATCAAGTAGTGCAGTTGCAGATAAACAAGCTTCCAAGGGTTTAGTAACATTGGAGTCTATCTTCAACCCTAACGACCAGTTCTGTAAGGAAAAGGCTAACATACAGGTCAAGAGAGAAGATTTAGAGCCAATTCCGGTTGGGGAAGGCAAGACACTTCAAATTGGCAAAGTGGCCACTGAGCAGGAGAAATCAGATTTCATATAGCTTTGTCAAGAATTTCCAGATGTCTTCGCTTGGAGCTATGAAGACTTGAGAGGATTCAATCCGAAGTTGGCACAACATACCATAGATTTGGATCCAGATGCTAAGCCCATCAGGCAGAAGTAGAGACCTGTTAACCCTCACATTGAGCCTCTAATGAAGAAAGAGCTAAATAAGCTAATAGAGGCAAGCATTATATTCCCGATCAAGCACTCAAGCTGGGTTGCAAACTTGGTTCCGGTCAGAAAGAAGAGCGGAGAAATCAGGTTGTGTGTGGACTTCCGAGACCTAAACAGGCATCTCTCAAAGACCATTACCCACTTCCTTCAATGGAACAAATATTGCAAGTAGTATCTGGTTCGAAAGATTCTCTCTCCTAGATGGCTACTCAAGGTATAATCAGGTAATGGTGAAAGAAGATGACCAGTTCAAGACGGCTTTCACCACCAAATGGGGCACCTATGCCTACAAGAAGATGCCATTTGGGCTATCAAATGCTGGAGCCACTTTCCAAAGGGCAATGGATATGGCATTCAAGGGATTGATCAATAAAATAGTTCTGATATATCTTGATGACATCACTGTATTCTCAAAAAATGTAGTGGATCACCTCTTCCATTTGAGGCAGGTGTTTTAGAGGTGTAGAAGATTTGGGGTATCATTAAATCCCAAAAAATGCATATTCTTGGCTCACGAGGGAAAACTTCTAGGCCATATTGTTTCAAAGGAGGGATTGACGATTGACCCAGAAAGAGTTGAAGCAATTCGAGCGTTGCCATTGCCAAGTCACAAGAAGGCTCTTCAAAGATTCTTGGGAAAGATCAATTTTGTCCGCAGGTTTGTTCCAAACTTTACAGCTCTCGTAAAGCCAATAACACTGATGTTAAAAAAGAGCATGACATTTAAGTGGACATCTGAAGGCAAGGAAAGTTCTGAGACAATAAAAGAGTCTATATCTCAAGCTATGACTCTCGTCAATCCAGACTTCTCCAAGGACTTCGTGCTATATGCCTTTGGTGGTGGAGACACAATTTTTGCAATCTTGGTACAACAAAACAAGGAAGGATTAGAACAACCAGTTGCTTTCTTCAGTCAAGGTTTGGAGGAATATGAAACAAGGTACTCTTTCATTGAAAATCATGTCCTTGCAGTGATCAAGAGCTTAAAGAAATTCAAGCACCTAGTCTCAAACAACAAGATCCAATTGTTGGTCTCTCATGCGGGAGTTAAGGACTTCCTTCTAAACAAGGATCTGAATGAGAAACGTGCAGGATGGATAACCCGTGTCATGGAATATGACATCAAGATTAAGGTCACCAAGTGGTATGTGGAAAGGACTATGTGAACAACTAGCTTTGAGTAGGCAAGTTAAGTAGGCGATGAAAAAGAGACTGTCTTGGTACTACAGGATGGTCAAGAACAGGAAAATGATGATGTGCCCACTCCTTGTTGGACTCAAAATATGATACACTTCCTATAGGTAGGCCTATGCCCTCCAGAATTGAGCAAAGCAAAAAGGAGATACTTCAGATTACAAGCCATTCCATATGTGCTTGTTGATGGTGTTTTGTTCAAGAAAGACATCAATGGAGTTCTATTGAGGTGCATTGGGATAGGTCAAATTGAGAGGGTGTTACAAGATTTTCATGATGGAGATTCGGAGGACATTTTTCCCCATGGATAATAGCTCTCAAGATAATGAATGCAGGGTATTATTGGTCCACAGTGTTTAACGACTCCTCTACATGGATAAGAAAGTGTAAGAAATGTGCACTCTTCACAAGTAAAGAAATACTAACAGTGCTTCCATTGCACCCAATTTTGGTTGACCAACCATTTATGCAATGGGGATTGGACTTCATCGGGGTCATCAACCCAAACTCAAGCCAAGGCCACAAGTGGATTCTCATGGCAATAGACTATTTCACCAAGTGGACCGAAGCAGTAGCACTCAAAGAAGCAAATGAGTCTAACATACTAGACTTTTATGAAGGAATAGTGACCAGGTTCGGTGTGCCAACCACTATCATATCAAAAAATGCATTGGCATTCATAGGTTCCAAGATTACATAATGGGCTGTCAAGAATGGAATCTATTTGAGCACCTCTTCAAATTATTACCCGCAGGGTAATGGATAGGCAGAGTCCACGAACAAGAATTTGTTAAGAATCATCATAAGGACTCTGAATGAAAACCAAAGGACATGGCATACCAAGCTAAAATCAGCATTATGGGCTGATAGGATAACGCTAAAGAGATCTATAGGTAATTCTCCCTACAAGTTGGTCTATGGGAAAGAGGTAGTATTGCCTATATCATTAGAATTGCCAGCATTAGAGCTCATGAAGTAGTTAGAGTTGTCTGAGTTTGAACCAATGGAGGCTAGGTATGCAGAGTTGATAGAATTGGAATAAATAAGAGAACATGCGAGTTCGATGATTGAAAAGGATCAAGCCTTAGTAAAAAGACGGTTTGATAAGAAGGCAAGAGAAAGGACCTTCCGGGAAGGGGACCTAGTTCTGAAATGGGATGCAGATCTAGCAAAACTAGGAAGGCATTCTAAGTTTGATGCCATTTGGAGTGGCCCCTACATGGTCATGGGATGTAAAAGTAGTAATGCCTTCCAATTTTCTACATTGGATGGAGAAGAACTCCTGATTCAAGTTAACGGAATCTATCTTAAACATTGCTACTAAAAGGAAAGGTTTACCCTTGTAAATATTAGCCTAGATTTAAAATTCCTCTAAGTGCATATGCACATTGTCTTGTTGTAGTTAGGTTTCAACTTCCCTAAGTGCTCCGGCACAAGTTTTGTTGCTCTCAGGTTGAATTTCTATAGTTCAGCGTGCTCTCGAAGAAGGAGTTGCGGTATCAGGCTTGGGATCAGAGATCAAGTTGGTTTTAGGTTATTACTTATGACTCCATGCCCAATGGATTGCTAAAAGGCCACTTATCTTCTACCCAGCAGGCAGGTGATCCCGTTGAGTCACCAAATTGTTGTATATATCTTTTCCCCGGGTAGATATAGACAAGAAAAAGAATATGGAAATCAAGGAAGCTCAAATCCTCGACATTTATTGTGTTGCCAACCGTAAGGGTGCACGATAAAGAGGTGTCGACATGGAAAAAGTCGCGCCAAGGTGCAGGTAAGAGGTGCACAGCAAGAGGTGTCGACATGCAAAAAGTCACGCCAAGGCGCAGGTAAGAGGTGCATAGCAAGAGGTGTCGACATGAAAATGGATGTGCCCATGGCGCAGGTAAGAATATGTCGACATGCCAAAAGTCGCGCCCATGGCACAGGTAAGAGGCACACAGTAAGAGGTGTCAACATGGAAAAAGTCATGCCAAGGTGTAGGTAAGAGGCGCACAACAAGAGGTGTCGACATGGAAAAAGTCACGCCAAGGCGCAGGTAAGAGGCGCACAGCAAGAGGTGTCGACATGCAAAAAGTCGCGCCAAGGCACAGGTAAGAGGCGCACAACAAGAGGTGTCGAAATGAAAATGGATGCAGCGATGGCGTAGGTAAGAAGATGTCGACATGCCAAAAGTCACGCCCATGGCACAGGTAAGAGGTGCACAGCAAGAGGTGTCGACATGGAAAAAGTCGCGCCAAGGCGCAGGTAAGAGGCGCATAGCAAGAGGTGTGGACATGAAAATGGATGCGCCCATAGCGTAGAGGTAAGATGATGTCGACACGCCGAAAGTTGTGCCCATAGTGCAGACAGGTGGTACACATAAAGAGATGTCGACATGAAAATGGATGCGCCTATGGCGCACATAAGAGGATGTCAACATAAGGATGGATGCGCCAAGGTGCACCTTCAGGAGGCGCAACATTTTGGGCGCTGACAGGAAGCAAACCATGGTGTAGATATTCAGATGGCCATAACTTTTCATAGGGAGCTCAGATTCATGCAAGGTTGGACTTTTCGAAATATTACGAGGTCCTTTGTCCAACTACGACTGGATATCTTTAATTGGGTGAGAACAAATTCTTAAAAATTTAAAATACAGTTCGCCACTTTTTGGGTTTGCTAGGGTTCTCACCTACCACCATAATGAGATGAATTAAATGCAACTCCGGAGGTGGTTGGGGTAAATTTAGCTTTCCTCTCTCTTCCCTCTCTCATTCTTCCTATAAATTGTAAGGAGGGGCTTCTTTCTAAAGGTTGGACATTCTTGTTTTGCCCCTCCCTTTTTCTCTCTGGCAGGTGAATTTGTGGAGTTCAAACCTCCCATTTAAAAACTGTAATGCAACTTTGCCTCTTGGCATTTTGTAGTGTGTTGTATCAATCTTTGGAGAAAATAATGCATGTCTGTGGATGATTCTCAACCCTCTCTATGTTCATTTGCATCCTCTTGATCTTTCACTGCAAATCTGGTTATCTGTGCATGATCTTGCATTGTATTTTTATGGTTTGTGTTTATTGGAAAGACAGGTGTTCTTCATTCCTCGGTGCATCACCTTTGTTAGTTTAGGTTTTATTTTATCCATCTTCTTACCCTACCTCCTTGGAAAGTTAGATTAGGTTTTTGAATGAACCCTCTGCATTTTTATGTGTGCATCTGAACAGAGGAATAGGAACCGGCCTTCATCCGGAGAGATTTTCTGATTTCGCAAGGTCCCACACTTGGGAAAAGCTCCATGTTATGCAATCACACTGAGAGTCTCAACCCATCGAGTTGCAGACATTCGGGTGTCTTGTGATTCGCCATCAACGGTAGGGTTGGAATCAAAAAGTAGAACCACTCGCATTTATTCTGTTATGGCACCCTCATCTTTAGATGGCCATAAATTTTTACTGGGAGCTTAGATTTCTAAAAAATTGAACTTTTTGGAAAGCTCTCATTGTCTTGTTAGAGGAATATTTCTAAATGAGGAAATACAGTCCTCCATTTTAGAGGATTGTTTCAAGATTTCTCACCTACCAAAATGATGAGGTATGGGCTTCCTTTCTTCCCCAACAAGAAAGGTACAATGGAGTATGGGCTTTGCAGATTTTCCCATCACTCCCACAAGGACAATGATGGATTTTGTAGGAGATTGGAGTGCATTTTCATATTTTCTTCCCTCTCTCTCCTCATTTCTTCCTCTATAAATTGTAATGTGGTTGCATTGTGCAAAGTTATTTTGTCATTTTCTCTCCTCCCATGCACCCCATTCTTCTTGGGGCTTCAAGCCTTCCTCTCAAGATCTGTAATGGCTTCATGCCTCTTTCTGCTACAACAATGTATTGTGTATATCCATATGGAGCAATAAGATTATGTCTATGTTGATCTCTTTAACCTCTCATGGTTTATTGTCTTCATCTTACCTTTCATTGTGATTTCTTAATCTGAGCATTTCCTTGGTTATTACATGATTTTGGTGTGTTGTGCTCATTTGGGAATGATGTATTGGATGTAATTTAGTTTTTGGTGTAGGTCCACCCTTTCTAGGTTCATCTATTCCATTATTTTGCAGGTCTAGGGGAAGTGATCAATGCCCCTCTCTTTTCGTATCACCGCTCGTAGTGTAGGTTTATTTCACGCAATCCTTCTTTCTATGTCCCCTTGGAAGCATTAGATTAGGATTAGTCAGTAGTTTTCCTGCATTAGGAGTATTTAGTGGCAGGTAGGTTAGGATCAAGAACCGGGGTTCGAGACGCCGCCTTCTCTAGTGAGCTATCCCATTTTGCAATGTCCCACACTCACGATAGCTCCATTGTGTGCAATCACATTGAATGCTCCATCTCAAATGGGGCATTTTGGGGATTGTTGTGATTTCACCATAATAATAACTAAATAATGTTTTAAAGGGAACACAATACACAACAATTTATTTGAAGAGTAAAATGCCAAAATTTGTAACTTGGAATTTGATTTTTTTGTGAGTCCAAATCAAATATAAAGTATTTTTAAACTTTTAGCTCAACAAGACACATATTGTAAGCTTTGAAACAAACTATATTATATGATAATTTGATTAACTCTTTAATTGGAGTATTTAAAAAATTATATACTTAATTGTTTAGATATTTACTACTATGTATTTATTCGAATTAATTTTTAAATATTTATTATATATTTTGTACACTTCATACACTCTCTATGAATCTTTTAACAAGTTAGGATTTTGTATTCTCTTATTTTTATTAAAGATAAAAGGTTTTTGACGAGATCCTACCCATGGTATAAAATGCCAAAGCCCAGATATTCAAATAAAGAACACACAAAAATAAGATCAAATAACAACGAATATGGATCAGACAAAAAGAAATAGAGGAGCTACAAAACAATAGCCGTAGTACAAAAAAACCACAACGAGACCAAAGCGATACTACAAAAAAACTCAAAAGAAAAATACAATGGACTAGAAAAGGGAAAAACCTAAGCAACCTAAAGCATACTCAACCATTACTTGGTGGTCTTTGATACGTTCTATTTTAGTCTCCCATATTATCTTTAATGTCCTTAATAATGGTTCCATCCTTGGATTTTTTCTTTCCTTTTCTAGTTTCAAGGACAAATGTAATGCTTGAGAGGATGTCCATGTTTCCCATTGAGGATAGCGAGAGTGTCACACTTTGCATGTTCTAGATTTTTTTTTCTTTAATGGATTTGATTCTCTTATCCATATCTTCCATCGATTGTTCATCTTCATCCAACTTTTAATGACAAGCTTACACTCTCCGACTTTTTCCTTCAACACCTTGCATTCCTTCCTTATCTAGGCAATCTTATCAAAATGTAGATCTATCTCATCTCTAATTCCTCCATTATTTTCTCTTCTAGTAGAATCTCTATCTCCCATAGCTAATAATCTAAGACCAACAACCCCTTTACTAGGAGGAAAAGAAGGTAGGGCGATTTAAGGTTTGGGGTTGGTCTTAGCCTTCTTGGTTATGAGGACACGATCAAATGGAGGAGGTGGTGGGATAGAAACGAGAGGGGGTATTTTGGGAAAAGTAGGGGTGTGGAAAGGAGGGGAGGGGGAGGAGTGTTGCCACGAAACAATTCCAAGTGTTTGTAAAGAAGGAGAATGAGGGTATGGTAAAAGGGCTTAGCTCATTTCCCTTGAAGAACCAGGTTCACCAAGTAGTCTAGAAATTGTAGAAGATAGAAAGGAAAGTTGACAACCACAGTCCTTATAAAATGAATTAAGAATACTAAATGGAAGAAAGGGGTAACTTTTAATCTGCCATCCAAAGGGAGGTATTTACTAATAACAAGACTCACCTTATCATATGGCTTCGGTGGTGAATCCCTGAGATACTCACTTTTTGCTTCAACCAAGATTTGAGTGCTCTTGTAATTTCTTATTCAATCATTCACCTATTTGTTGTGTATTTTTGTGGAAGAAAATTTACATTTGGTTTATAAAATATGTCATTTAATGTTACATTTTTAAGTATTCCATTAGTCGCTTATGAAACTTTAAATATAAATTTAGAGATGTGATTTGGAACTAAAAAAGCATGTTCGGAAACATGAAAGGACTTATGGGAAACTTAAATTGGGACATATTTATGTTAAAGTGTTGTAGTGTAGGAAGGCTTAGAAAAACTAGGAAAGTGCAAATACAAATAAAAACCCAGACACATTTTTTTAATCAACTTCAACAATCTCTCATGAGATGCTACAACTCATGCATAGAATGTTTTGGGTCTGTCACTTAAGGAATTCACTTAGATTGAATTATACAAAAATTACTTCAAAAGAAGATCAATACGAAGGGGGAAATAAGGTGAATATTTTACAAAATCTACATAATAAAAATTGTAAAAAGATTGATATAATAGAAATATGAAAATATTATTTGATCAATATGGTAGAGTAAATTTTGAATAAAATAGTATTTAATCCATATAACCACACTTGGGCTACTATGGGAGGAGCTATAGGAAGAGCTGCGACTTAGGTTGCTAAGCTATTTGTAGATGCACATAGGGAGACAGTGAAGCCCTTTCCATCCTAGAAAGATACATAGATGCAGTTGACTATTCCAGGAACGATCATTGACAAAGATAAATCAAGATTTAAATTTAAGCTTGTTGGAAGGTTTTTGTTCTCATACCGAACATCGATTTCTGAAAGAATGGTGCAGAAAGAAATGGGATTGCAAGCTTGAGGTTAGGTTTCCCGCGGGAGAAGTTTTTTATTTTTTTCTTCCAAGATGAGTTGGAGATGCAAAAATTTTCCAAGGTGCTCCTTGGTTTTATGGAAATGCTGCTCTTAGTCTCCACCAATGGGAGCTAGGTATTCCTCATGAATTTATGTTTTAGGCCCTTGGGGTATGGATTCAACTCCCCAATTTACCCCTTGAGTTCTGGGAGCCTGAAGTTTACCTAGGGATTGCAAGAGCCACTGGTTTTCTAATTACTCTGGATCCTATAGCTAAATCTAGTACCAGATTGGTCTTCACTAGTTTATGCATCAATGTCCCTATGGGATCCAAAATTCCAAATCGAATATTTCTTAACTTCCTCGAGAGCAGATGGGAACAATAGATTGATGATGAAATTTCCTTCATCTTTTTCAGAAAGTGCAGACGAGTAAGTTATGAACAGAAGACACGCTTCTTGGTTGAAGATCCTCTGTGGGTTTCTCTGATCACTGAAATGGTTGATCTATCTTTAGAGGAAGAGCGGAAATCAGTTAATGGGGAGACGGTCTCTAACACCCCTAGTCCATTTCCTAGAACGACTAACCTGGAGCGTGTTAAGAATTTTTAGTGGTCTACATAGGGGAGGTGCTGGTAGTATGAGTGGTGGAGGATGGGCGCAATCACGTCCCCTTCTGCTCATTTTGACCAACTATAAACTGGATATTTGGTGTCATATGGTAAGGAGATTCGAATAGGGGTGAATGGGAGATTGACGGAGGATAAGGGGGTGACTGGTGTAGGTGATCTAGAGAACCGATTGAACGGGTAAGAACAGGAATTCACAAATTTTCCTCCAACGGATAGGTTGGTAATTAATACACCGAGTGGGGTAACTATTGGCTAGCGAACAGGGGGAATGAACCCTCCTTTTGGCAGAACTTTGGTAGACTCTCCAAATGGAAACCTTGAAGTTATCCTTGGGACTGTTAACATTTGAAATTCCAGAAATGATGGTGATGGTTGGACAAAGGTCCATTACAAGAAACAATTAGTGACATAAATTTTCTCTAGGGCAGGTTCGAGTAGCGAGCCTCGATGTATTTTCCTATCTTTATTTTGAGCCAATTCTCCTTAACTCGACCTTAGGGTATACTTTTGGTTGCTCGGTTTGCTTCACTTCTGACCTATGGTAGAGGTCATTCCTTCTATTCTTCATTGCTAGATATTTCTCCTCCTATGTCCATCACATATTATCTCGCTTGTAAGGTCTCTGGGAACCTCAATCCCTATTTTATTACAATATCTAATAAAAAAATTTATTCCAATAATGGTGTTGAAAATAATTACGAAGTCATTAATGCGAGATATATTTTATAATATGTTGTTAATTGTTGCACACCTTTTGAGATGATTCCACTTAAGCATAAATATTGTGAGGGCTTTAATTAATATGTTTTTTCCACATAATCAACGCGGCATAGGCGGGAATGGGGTATTTCAAACTGGTGTGGGAGGATTCATCCCTAAACTTGGTCTCGATCTTGTGTAGATGGTTCTATCGGTACTAGAAAAAATGGTCAAGAATCTAAACCTTCCTAGGTTGTTGGTGTATCGAGCTAATTTCTTGAAATAGGGGAGAACAAATTTCCTCCTCTATCTCTAGTATGGGATTACGATAGTCCATCGTTGGCCATGCCTAATGTTTTGGTGTAGAGATGAAAAACTATTCATATTTAATCTCATTGGTTTTTTTGCTAGTATTAGTCCTTATATTGATTTTGTTAGAGCACAGGTGAGGAGAAAATAGGTTCACCTAGGATGTTTAGAAGTTATAGCCATTTCTTTTGAATCCTTCATGTTTTAGTTTTTTTTTTTTTGATGCGTATTTATCAATGGTGATTAATGGAGGGCCTTGGCTATTTGGTAAAACTATGTTATATCTTTCTAGATGACACACAGTAGTTACAAAATAATTGAATTTAGACATTTATTTATCTTGGTCTCATATTACTATTTAGAAGGTTCTTGAGTAAATAAAGTACAAATTAAACCCCTTTCTTTAGCCATTATGTTTATTTTATTTTGTAATTTGTGACCTATTGCACCCATATGTCGAACAATTTCTTAACATCTTGTGTAATTTTAGCCTTGGCTGGGGTGCCCAGATTTAGTAGTTGGGTGCCCATGGGCACCCTAGTCCTACACAGGGCACCTTGATCCTTATAGCACATACCCGTCACTTTTTGGGCCTCTTCTAGGCATTTTTCATATTTATCTTTCTTAAGGTCCACCTTTTCGAGGTTAATTACGCAAATAGAACAAAAAGAACCCTATAAATATAAATTTATGCAACCATAATGAGGGACCTAGCATCATACACTACTATCACTCCATCTATAGTTACATCCATCTATTCCATTGGCATCCACATAGCTCCATCATCAAGGTACAAGCTAGGACATCTGAATCTTGCTTCATAGGGGAAGACATTCTATTCTATTCCATGCACACATTCTAAGTTATGCTTTCTACATTTATTTATTTCTGTCTACTTAAAAAGTGTGAATGGAACAAGAGAACCTAGTGCACAACATGCACACACACACACAAGAACTATATCTGAGTCTGAAATATAGTCCAATGCTTAGTTATTAAGAACACCGTTGTGGTAGTTGAGGTCATTCCTACCCATCCATTTTTCATCTACTTTTTTAGGATTTGGATACTTTATTTTGGTATTTTTAGGTTATTAATTCCTCTTGGAATATTTGGAGCATTCGGTGAAAATACAAAGAAATTAATGCGGAGAGGCGGAAGAGTATCAAATCATCTTATGACCATGCGAACACTAGTTTTGAACACTATTTTCAGACCAGGGTGCATAAATTCCTTACTGTAGTACTTGTGGGTTCCCAGTCATCTTCTCGGCACCCCAATATAGACACTACATCCAAATCTATCCTTTTTGACACTCATGTACAATCGTTCTTGCTTCCTAATTTTTGTGCATCACGACAACACAGCCTGAAAGTCATCCGTTATCAACTGAGTTCTTTCCTTTCTCTTCTTATACATTAGGGTTTAGTATTTAATTATTTTATGTACTTATCTCATTTACATACTATTGTGGAACATTTACTTATTGTGTTATATGTCCTCTTAGATTAGATTAACTATCTTTTATAATATTAGTTTAGTGTCATATTAGTTCATCATTTTTGTGAACTCGACTCCACCTTTGATCTAGGGATTTTTGATTTTTTTATCATGGATCCCCAATTTTATAAATTTTTTTATCTACTTTACATAAGATATTTCCTCATTGCCAGTAGTTTTACAAAAAAACTAGATTGCATGTATCTAGATGTTGATACTAAACCACCACACCAAATAAGTTCTAGATATTTGATTGTTTATTTGACAAATCTAATCCTAGTGATCCTCCATCTAATCAACCACTATTAGATTCAATTCAAGCTCTATATGAAAAAATTAAGGATATGGAATCATTTATCACATGTCCTAGATATGAAATTCAAGAGCTTAAGGATGCTTCTCAATCACATGTTTATGTTCCTTCTACATCTCATATGTAATCAATGACCACTACATTTCGTCTAGCTTTGAACCTCAAGAATTTTTGTTTCCTGAGCCTCTCATATTTGAACATAATACTATGCCACATGAAATTCTTAGTTTACTCAATAGTCACCAGATTAATCATCCCGCCACCTACTCATTACTTTTCTCCTTATCGCTTAGCAAAATATAAAGGTCATCCATCTTCTATTATCATCTAATCAATGGGTCCATAATGACAATGAATTTCATAATTTTCATTGCATAATCCAAAGTCTTAAGCGTCAAGGTCTTATTTCATTTAATGCACAACATCCCATTTCAAAGGTTACACCCACATGGGATCCTAAGGCTTCTCCTTAAATTAGTCACGATCCACCTATGTAATCACGTACAATATCCCCAATTTAACAAATTCAACTAGCTATCAAAATTAGTTTACAAACCCCTCCTACTATTCCATATACTACATTACCAAGTCAATGTAAGCAATCTCCCTCGAGACTCGATGAAACAAAGCTTCCTCTCAATTCTAAGCTCTAACCAATCACATTCATTAAAGTAACTAAGCCTCATACTAGTGGTAATGATACATTTACAACTCCACCACAATTGAATGGTCCTATTGTTACTTTTTCTGACCATTCTTCCACCACTATATGCAAAATTTGTCTTTGGTAGGTGATTATTGTCACCCTACCTTCCTAATGAAAAACTCATATTCTTATGGTTATTATATGACTGTTGAGGGGTATTTTACCATAAAGAACCTCGTTTCATCTTACATTAACATATTCCTCCATTACATCACCACTTATACATACACACATTTATAATACTCTAACGCTCCTTACACATCATGAATTAAACAAAATCTATCATGCTTCATCACCCTCATACATTATTTATCACATAGTACACACATTATCATACACTAGGGGGCATATCATCCCACACACCCCTAATCTTAGCATCTACATATATCTGAATTTTTCATTCTCATATATCAATCTCACATTATCCACATACTCATCACACATTCTAGTGCCATTAATCGATGACACACACTTGTGCTTCGGTTCACACTTGAGTGTTGAGGGATTACTAGTATACATTGCACCATAAACATTACACATTAAGACTCAACACACATTATGCATTAGACATTCTATAACATTTGGTCATTTTCATCTCTTCACCTCGTGCATCGGCTAGGTACGTACATCCTTGTTTACAGTCTTACATTCTACATTATCCTATCATACATACTACATTATTCTTCTATCTACATAACAAACAGATTATGCCGAGATATTTTCATACATATTCTATCGTATTCATCATATATGAATCTAGCATTACATTCCTATTTTTCTACATACATTACAAGTCATTTTCTACATTATACTTTACACACATATTGCATTTGTATTTTAAACATAGCATACCTACACATCCTACACATTACATCCATACAAATACCACTCATCATATGGTTTATTTTTATTCTTATATGCAACTGCGTTATCTTCTATATGCTACACTCACTACCCAATGACACATTTTAGTTCCGAGTCCATACTTGACACCTAGGGTTCACAAATCAAATGGACCCTACCACTTACCACACATTCATTATTCCACCTTTTATCATGTGAGATTACTAGCTTAGTGACATATGCTTTAGGCTAAATCATCACCTATTATATCATCTTGTAGTGGTATACACCTTAGGTTACATCACCACTCCCTACTATTCATCTTGTAGTGACATACGCTTTAGGTTAAATCATAACCTATTATATCATCTTGTAGTGGTATACACCTTAGGTTACATCACCACTCCCAACTATTCATCTTGTAGTGACATATGTTTTAGGATAAATCATCAGCTAGGATAAATCATCAGCTATGATATCATCTTGTAGTGGTATACACCTTAGGTTACATCACCACACCCTCCTTACATCTTATAGTGATGTATGCTTAGTGCTAAATCATCACCCATCCATTCATCTTATAGTGATATACGCTTAGGGATAAATCATCACTCCACATTTCATCTCATCATGGTATATGTTTAGGCTAAAAGATCCACACACATCCATTCTACATGTCGTATATGATCACCACTATGCATATACACATTTCCTAACATTACTGAGACACGATACACACTACTCGACCATTTCCCAATGACATTCTCTTTTTTTGGTTCATTCTTAACTATTGAGGGGGAAAACAAAATGAACCTCACTACATACATTTCCATCCACTTGGGGGCACATTGCTCCTATCACTCTATATAGTATTCCATTCCATTGATCCACAACATACAACATACAACATACTATGGTTGCTTATATTCTTGCTTAATTTCTCTTGTTCATGGTCACTTTCTTACACATGCTACTTTGATTACTTGTATGTCACTTATTTATATCAGACACACATGCGTGTTCATGTATGTTTCTAGCAATAATCTCGATACCGTTTTTTTACACGCGGCATGGATGTTTACCTTATACCCTTTCTACATTGGTTGTTGGGGACATTAACACATTTGTATCTTCCATGAGCTCTTGTTTCATTTTGTACTTAGACATTTACATTATATTATTTTACATGCTTTTGACATACTAGTTATCATTCTAAAATCCTAATGGGTGCTTCATGTCAAACATTTTTATGCAGGGGATATTGGTTTCTATACTTGTTTTTTACATTGTATATCATTGTTTGTTATTGTTTGATAATATTTGTAGGCCTTTCCCTGTGTTTTATGTGCACACTTATCTCATTGTTTTCAACCATGATTGTCTTGGATGTCTTGTGACATTATGGGTGATGTCCCACATTTTCAACTCGATTTGTGTGGCATAATTTTATTCTTGTGTGATTTCATTGCTTTACTTTGTAGCTTACACATTGTTTGTGTAGCTTATACATTATTTCCTTCATGCATCTGTGTTTACACTTATCTTTGGTTATCCTTCTTATTTTTGCATGACTTGGTTTCCGCCAAGAACTCTTCATCATACATGTAGTTGGCCCTCTTTTTGGGTCACATGTCTCCTATTGGCGACGTTGAGTGTACCCCAAAGAGGGGGACATCGAGATGGGGCTTTCTACTAACACAATGTATTTAGACTGATTTAGTTTAGTGAACTTTCCACCCTTGATATTTTGGGTTATATACAACGAGTGGGATTAGACCGGTCTTTGAACTCCATAAACAACGGATTTTACATGACATGGTGTTCTTACAATTCGAGTGATTAGTTAATGATTTGAGGATATAATGGAATTCCTCTATAAACTTCTTTTAGTGACGGTGTTAGATCGCCTAGAAAATGGGGATAAGTACAAAGATCTCTTGACACACATTTCAACATAAGCGTTTAGAGCTTGGAGGACATAGAGAATTTCCTCCCTACACTTCTTCAGCCAGGTTGGCATGATATCGCCCAAAACTTACGGTATAGGATATCCTTCTACACTCTTTTTTGACATGAATCGGGTGCACATGTTCCATTTACATTTACATTTATTTTTTCCATTTACATTTGTGTAATTTACCTTTACATAAACATTCATCTTTTACATATTTTTTTACACTTACATACATACATATTTGACTTCTTTATTATTTCTCCTCATAGGTCCATTCATATGAGAAAAAAATAGTCAAATGAGGGCAACAACGATGACGACAACACTATGTGGTAAAGCACACTATAAGCAGATGCATCATGCTTTTATACGAGGACACTCCACCATGTAGAACTACACACAAGCATTTCACCATACGTTCACTCTCATCTCTTTTTATTTGCACATTTTTCATCTATAGTTTCCATGCTTTTCCATCTTTTTATCATTCCATCCATTTTTATATTCCTTTGGCACACTTCTACTACACTCATCATGGACAAGAGGTACGCATCTCTATCTACTTTTTCTTACCGAGATTTCCACTCACCAACCTAAAGTGGGGAAAAATGTAGTAAAAACTCATACACTTTAGACATTTATTTATCTCAGTCTCATACTACTATTTATAAGGTTCTTGAGTAAAGAAATTACTAACTAACACCCATCCTTTGGCCATCTTATTTATTTTATTTCATAATTTGTTACATATTACACCCATATGCCTAGCAATTTCTAAACATCCCACGTAATTTTAGGCTCACAGGGCACCATATTTTAGTACTAGGCGCCCATGGTCACTTTATTCCCACGTAGGGGTGCCTTGAGCCTTTTAGAACTTTCCCGCCACTTTTTGGGCCTCTTCTAGTTGTTCTTCATATTTATCTTTCTTGGGGTTACCATTTTTGGCATTAATTATAAAATTAAAAAAGAGAACCCTATAAATATAAATTTATTGTTATATCTCAGTTCACTCGATGATGGATAACAACAGTATTCTAAAATTGTTTTTCCTCACTTCTATAGATACAATGGAAACACATCGGGGCTATAGGTATCCTTATGTTGATGCAAGTCTTTGAGATTACAAGGTTGGTTCCTTATTGATGTATCTTAAACTATTTTTTTGGGTTTTAAGGGTAAAAAGATGGATGTAACTAAAATTTAAATGAGGTGATACACCAAAATTGATGAGGGATTTGACTAATAAACATGCACATTATACTGAGAATGGATTAATAAAACATGATCCAATGGGTTTTAACTTGGTCCTAAGGCAAACACTTATGTGTTGAGGGATAAATCATAACAACACAATAACTAACATGCACACTAAGACTGTATAGAAACACCAATTTGCAGCAAGGTAAGCTAATTAATTCAGGGAATGAAAATTCACAAGAGTTAATAAATTAATACACACCACTGAAAGTATTGGAAAGGAAAAAACTGGTTCTCATTCAAGGGAAAATTTGGCCAATGGCGTCAACTCTCAATACAAAATTCCTCCTATCATAATCCTCCTTATGTTTTATTAATGCACATAATATATAGAAAAAATATTCACACAAACCCTTAAAAATAGACTAAGTCTAACTACACTTGCATGTTATTATTAACCTTCATTGTGAATAAATAAAAGGATAAAATAACATGATGTTACAATTAGGCATTACTAGCCTTCTAAATCATAAAATACATCCACACTCAAATGTAGTTTGACTTATCTAAATTTGATACAATTAATAAATTGGGTGAATACTTTAGCTAAAAATAGCTCTTGCAATAAGTGCATATTCTTTGTCTTCTCCTTCATGATTAAATTAATCATTCTTTCTTGGAATTCTTTGAGTTAGCAATTTTTTATCTTTATCCTTTTCTAGAAGGTGCTCACATGGAAAATATGCTTTAATTTTATTTTCTCTTGGAAGTACGAGGTTATTTTGCAAAAATAAGGTAATTTTTCAAATTTTAAGGTAATAAATTTTCTTGACCTTCATTCACAATCATTGGTTACTTTTTGACTTGGTCATGGAACATATTATTATTGGCCCCTTCTCATAATATCCATGACACATTTTTTTGAAAAAGACCATAATAAAGGACAATTAATGATCTTGTTTTAGAGTAATCATTTGGCCTTTTATTTTAATAGTGATAGACTATAGTCGTTTCACACAATTATTGTGGAAGCCTCCTCTCCACGATGACTCACCCCTCCTGATGTTTTTCAGTGATAAAACTAAATGAACACTAGTTTTGAGTTTTGCATATGATCACACGTCTGTACTTCCATGAAATCCGGTTGAGTTAAGGAAAATTCTTGCTATGTTTAGAGTCGGCATTTGTGCCATTGAATCTGTAGTTTTATATCTGATTTGTTGATTCTTACCCTCAGTGGATTAGATAAATCACTAAACGAGTTGAGAAATATTAAAAAGGTCGAAGAAAAGCCATTTTGCTCATTTTTGAGCTTGCCGGGGCTGGCGAAGCCCTAGAAAAATTTCACCAAGATTTCATTGTTTAATGTTTTCAAGCTCATTTTAACCTCTGTAGAGCTCCTGTGCATAATTGACATAAAAAATGGTGAAGATTTCCACCCATTTCTTCTTCTCTATGACATATTCTTGAAGTGGCCACCATGAACATGAATCTCGATCTTGGTCTAAGGTTTTCTGTGCATTCATTCTTCGTTATTCTTTATTTTTTGGTTGACTATTCTAGCAAAGTTATAAACTTGGTGACATCCTTTTGCATTTATTTCTTACTATGAGAAAACCTTAAGGAATCTTAAGTGGTTGTCATAAATGGAAGGAGGTGAACCTTGGTTCTGTTAACTCTAACATTTTTTTCTTTGGATTTTTATCTTCGTAAGCACTAACACGTTGGAACCCTGGTATTTCTTTGCATTTTCTGGGTGGCCATGATCCTTGAGCTAAAAAATCATTATAGATTTTTGTCATTTTATTCTACACTTCGAGGGTTTTTGGATTTGATCTCTGAAACTAGTAAGTTCTTCTACAAATTCATAAAATTCTTCCATGGCCGTGGATGAATTATATTTTTTTCTCTATTGGTGCATACTTTTAGACTATGGCTTTATTTTAAAAAAATGCTTTGTTTTTAATAACCCAGTAATGGGTAAGAATTATTTTTCTTTGTGGTCGCCATTTTTGAACAAGATAAGGATTTGCTCTATTGATCTATTTCCCCTTCTAGGTGTCTCTATTTTTTTCTATCTCCCATCTTATCTTCTATTGGAAGTCCCCATTTTAACCTGCATTTGAGATTTGTTATAACTCGCTATTCTAGGACTCGCCATTTCATTGTGTCATTCTTCAAGCCCAAACCTCTTGATTTGATGTTTATTAGGTAGCCTTCATTGTATGATTCTAGCTCTGCATTAGCTCTGTATTTTCAAATGTGGACGCCATCTCTACCCTAAAGGTTTGTATTCTCACATTATTCGAACACTACTACTTGTATGAGAGTTGTTTCTACCATCAAGGTAGCCATGATTTGATAAGAAAATATATTTTGCTTTACTATTGAGGCGTCATTGAAGGGTTTGTTGTCTTCTTGTATTGCCCACATTTTTCACACACAAAAACAACAGTAAAAATACCAGGATAAATTTTTTTTTGACTTACATTGCTCACTACACAATGCCACAAGGGCTCCAAGTAAAGAAAACTCAACAAAGCACAAGACACTTACATAAGTCATCGACTCACATAGACACATGAAAACACCATATACATGTCGATGACACACTTTCTCCAATGAATCAAATGCTAGCAATAACTCAGCCACAAGAAAAGGGACTTAAGGATTGACAAACCCACAACACATCATTACCATGGTTACATCTAGGTTATGATTAACATTCCAATAACATTATTATGTAAGTATAATTTTCTCCCTTTTTCCACCTACAGATTCTTAAAATTCATTTCACATTCCACTTATTGTTTGACCATTTAATTTTTCTCTTTATCCCTTATGACAATCTCCATAACTTACATAAGTATTTTCCATATTTCAAATTGCATACAAAGATCCTAATTCTCTCATTCTTATGTTAATATTATGCTTCCCAAATGCTTATTCAATGTTTAAAATTTACCCTTGCTACACAAGTGAATCTAACGTGATGTCAAGATGAAATCTTAGGATTAAGGGAGACTAAGATTCAAGATAGCTTTTTCCCAAAACATTCTTCGATCACGGTATAGTTATTTCCCTACCATAGTTATTATAGTTCAATAACTTGTTGAATTCCATATATATATATATATATATATATATATATATATATATTGTTTTCTCGAATTTTGATCACACCAAGGCACTTCATACTCTTTGTAACACATGAATTTTTTTAATTAAATTATAAGGACTCCAAGAGTGACATTCTTCCTAACCTCAAATCTTGTTTTAATCTTATATTGTTTACTCTTACATCGAAATATTGTCTCATTATTAGCATAGTATTATAATAGGAGTTACAAAAGTATTTGACTAACATCTTGAAGAGGTACATGATTGGAAGAATTATAAACTATACATGAACCACAAGTGATTTCTGCATTTCACGATTGTGCATGTGAATTTTTTATTCTTAATGTCATAAAAGGGCATAACAAGGGATTACGGGACAAGATTTCATTTTCTTGGGTTCTCTAATGTCAACATCTTTCAAATCAATTTCGTTTGCAAAGAGTTACTTATAATTTTGTACCCACAAGTTAACCTCCTAATCAACTAAGGTTTAGTTTAATTCCAATTTTCACTCAGGGCTTTACGCCCTATTAAAGATTAGATTAAGGTTCCAAAACATATTCACCCTATAAACCCTCTCGCAAAAGATCAAGGAACTATATTGTCACTAGCCAAAGGTAAGACATTTAGCTGAGAGGATCTAAAGAGGTCATTAACATAATTTTAAGTGATAATACCACTATTTCAATAGCTCCATGATGTCATCTGGATCCCACAAGAAATTTATTCAATGAAGAAATTTAATTCTAAATATATCTTCAGAAGACAAGGTAGTCCACTAGGATACAAAGGAAGAGTTATCTATACTTACTCTCGATAAAGTGTGACTGTGTCACTCCTATCTGTCGGGTTTATGATGATAACACCAACTAGGGGTCTTATTTACCTAAGCTAGGAGGTTCCATCAAGCACAAAAATTTAATTCATTCTATGGTTTCAGTCTCAACTATGATAAGAAGGATCACACATGAAGACATGTTATGCACAGATCTCATACTAGGGTTGAGTGTTTCAATTAAATCTCTTTATTACATTTACAAGGTAAGAATACAACACAATAATTAATTAATCATTTATTGAACACTAAAAATGCACTACAATATATTAACTTCAAATTCTTTACTATATATATAATAAACCCTTTTACCATACATAACTATGAATCAATTTAAATCGTGATTAAATACACATTTCCTAAGGTATCCCTAAAACTAACATCTCATACATATTAGCAAATTGAAAATATAACATTTCTTTAGCAAGAGACTACATTACACATATATCCATTTTATAATGACCTATAAAAATTGTAATAATAAATAATGAATTACACATCGTCTTTTTGCCATCTTTCTTGCATCCTGCAAAACCATGTGAACATGAAATTAACGATAAATCATTGGCATGGCATGCACCCTAACCTAACATAATTAATGTCTTGAGTTTATCATTTACATGTAATAATAAGTATAAATTACATTTGAAATAAAAGGTTTAGAAAAATGTAATCATTGCATTTCATTTGTAACTAAGGAGAGAGAAATAGAAAGGAAGAGAGAGAAACACCATTATGTCAAAAGTTCTATTTCACACAATAAGACACACTATAGAGTTTTCAAACAATTATTTACATGTGTCAAAATTTTCCATGGGGGTTTGGCAACCCAACAAGGGTCCTACAACTTTCTTTTTACATTTTCTTGCTAGTTACAAAAAATGTTCAAATCATTCTTGGAGGCTACGAATCCACTTTCAAACGTTGTCTTCTAATGAGAAAAAACACCACAGTTAAATTTGTACGTGTCCAATTATATACCAAGAGTTCATAGGAACAGATTTAAAATTTAGAATTAGCAAACAATTTAGCTCAAGGGTAATTGGCCTAGTTGCAAATGATTAAAAGTTAGCTCAAGAGTTTAGTAAAACACAACCAAAACTAGCGTTTGATGTATGTACGTGCCATGATAAAATTCCTACACGTTCCCCCATTTATGGTTAATTCATCAAAGTCGATTGAACTTTGAACTAGAAAATTGTTTTCAAACAATGACATGATTTCTGAAGCCTCCGATCCTAATTGATCTAGCTTGACCTAGTCAATCTCCAATCGAGGGCCTACATTAAGCTTTTCCAAACTATACAAAAAAGTATTGTTCCCTAAACTGAATGTTCCATGCAATTTTTTAGTAAACACACTAGAGGTTTTGAATACGGATAATAATTTTTGTATCCAGGTTTCAAATGGCGGTTCGAAATGAAAGCCAACTTTTTAGATTTAGAAGCTTCCTACAACTACAAAATAGTGTAACATGACTCCTATAAGGGCGTCATAA
Organism: Taxus wallichiana var. yunnanensis; assembly: GCA_018340775.1. Lineage (NCBI taxonomy): Eukaryota > Viridiplantae > Streptophyta > Pinopsida > Cupressales > Taxaceae > Taxus > Taxus wallichiana. The sequence goes on from CM031235.1 coordinate 728,550,836, forward strand.
AGGTAACAAATGTTCATTCGGGGTTAATCCAAAGATTAAATTGACACCTCACATAACAAGGAACTCTTAGAAAAATTAACATCTCCTTTCCGAAGTTACAAATGTTACTTAACGTGTCTCCGAAACATAAATTATCTATTTAAACAAAGGAATGGTGAAGATATTTACCGGGAAGCCAACTTTCAACTTTTCAATATAAGGGGTACTATAGCAAACTAGTTTGGCTGGGACATTGCTAGATCATCTCGAAGTGAGGGTTTAAGTTCATTGTTTACCAAGGAATAATAGGTCTTGTAAGTTACATTGTAATGTTTAATTGTTTTAAAACCAATTTATTTAATATAATCAAATGTAAAAAAAAAAAACCCTTTGGTTAAAATTTTTAATCCATTGCAAAAGAGAACTAAATAATAGAAACTATGAGAGATGAGGGAAGATGAACCATGCCTAGAGGAATAGATCGATCAAAATTGCAAGATTCTATTTTGAATATCTAAAAACATTTCATCAAGCAATTTACACGTGTCCTCAATTCCACCCTTATGTATTCACTAGAAATATTCAATACCCATTTAGGGAAATGATTTGATCATAATCTTTAATGATCGTAGCACGATAGATAATGTTAGCCATAAAACCCCTCCTAAACATGAGCCTATAGAGTCTAAAATCTTCCTCCAACTTCCCCATTTTACAATAACCATCCAAAAGAGTAATATATGTCATAATATAAGCCTCAAGGACTGATTCTTTCATTAAATCCATGAACTCGTATGCTCTTTGCAGATTTCATATGGCAACCCAAATGCCCACTTCTACATAGATGTTTGATAAGAGAACTTAAACTACAACATTTGATCATCCAACTTGAAAGGAGAGTTGTCATAAATAGTGACTCCATATTTTATATGCTCTTTAAGAACCTAGAAAATAAACCCACAAAGTCACCTAAGGTTTGACTAGTATGTTGATGTTAAGAGTTTAGAGTTTCCTCAAGATAGCTGACATGATCATGCATATCTATTTTTTTGTCTGATTCAAAGACACACCGAAACCATTCAACTATTTAAAGCCCTCATCCTCCGAACCAGCACAACAACATGCTAATAAATAAATAATAAATAAAATTACATTGCTGAATGTGTCCCTTGAGACTTCCTCTCCTTGATGCGCCTTTCCTAACCTCTTCTCATGCCTGCTGGACCTCCCACACACCTGCCAAGCACTTGAAAAAATAACATCCGAAAACTTAATCCTCGCCTAAAATCATTGATGTGCATGCGAACCTTGTTTCTAAGCTCTTATTTTGGCCTAAGAGGGGAATATGCTAGAAAAGGTGAATTGATTTTTAGATGACTACTACAGAAGCTCCATTCTACATACACGTCCACCGGTGTCTCTACAATTGCCACATCTCACAAGTTCCACTATCTTTTATGCCATGATGGAATTCCACTGTTCCAAGCTCGCATTTTGATACATGCTAGGGAAATGTGGAAGGGGAAGTAGGCTCTACAAAACAAGTGAATTTGTATGAAGTTTCCAAGCCTTTCCAATAAAAACCCAATTTTGCAAAACCTTATGTGATGCGACCACATGGACAATGTTCTTTTGGGGTTTCCTTTGGACCAGTACATGCCAAGAGTAGGTTCCATTTAATCAAAAAGGATTGTAGGTGGCCAACACTCTACCCACTCCCACACTACCAACCACATTTAAGCATGAGGAATAACTTTAACCAACACACCAAGAAATAATTTTATAGGGTAATGTGCCTTCAAAAATTACAGGTCACACATTGTCCCCCCACTCACAACCAACGCACTAAGCTCCTTTTTATATATAAATATTATTTTATATTTGGTTGGGCACTAAGATTCATGTCTTGTCTCGAGCTCATGCTTGATTTAGAATTGGCATATCCTTTGTTTTTCCTATCCATCACCGTCCATTCCTCATTTCCTTCTTCCACTAAAATTGGAAGAAAAACTTCAATTGACTTGATAGGGATATGACCCACACGGAGGGGTGTTGAAGCACAATCTATTATCGAATCATTTCCTTGGTAAGAATAATTTGGAGTTAGCTTCTTTTTATGAGACCTGCGATGGCTAGTGAGTCAATTTGCAAGGGGGCGCTAGATTCCTTGACTAGATCTATATGAGGATTGATTGTTAGATGTCCGGCTAGTGAATCCTTGCACCATGTAGGTTTGGTCCTACATTTGGAATGTTGAAAATCTTCTATAATATGAATAGTTTGGAAGCAACACCAATATCTACAACTAAGTCCCTCATAATCTAATCTCTACACCAAAATTCTTTCACCAATATGCAGATTCATTTCTTCTCGTAAGGTTTGGAAGGTATTAAGATCTACAAGGATTCAAGCATAAGTAGTATGGGTTTGAATGGAGGTCTTATCATCAACTGTCACACATGAACTTAGAGTATCCCCTATAGAAATCAAACAATATTGGTTCCACAACCGAAGCATGAGACCTAACAAGCGAACCCAAACAGGGTAGGTATCAAAGGAATCTTTTAAAGGATCAAAAGATGGATACCATGGCTTGGACATGAGCCTGTGTTCACCCAAACCCAATGTTGATTAAAAATTAAATCCCTATCTTCAAGGGTTTGAAAGACAACAATGAAATATGCTTTAACACAAGGAGAAAGATCAATCTAACATTATATCTTTTCCTTCCATCTTTGAGTAATCCAATCGTGGATCGGGGAGAGCTTAGGCAAAATTTTTGAAGCCTACATATGAGACCAAGTTGTGAAATAGTTTCCTCCTCCTTGAAAATATTTTGAAGCAGATCCGCGTCTATTTTTAGCATCGAGGTCTGCTTATAGGGTTTCAAGAGTTTGTCAGTAGTCCTTTCACTAATCTTTAGTTTCTTGGATACAACATCAAGGGAAGGATTACTAGTCCTCGATCTATGAGAGTGCTTGCCTCCCTATTTTCCTATTGATATGCAACATACACCTCTTTCCTTCCCTTGCTGCTGCCATGGATCTATGCTTGGTTAGGGTTAGGGATTCCTTATGAATAACCTATATACTTAGTAAATGGAATGTAATAACCTCTGAATATTTATTTAGGTCATCACATAATAACATGAATGAGAATGAATTATTCATGCTAGTGCAATTAAATGACCATGTATATTATCTTATTTTATACTACGATTACGATGGAATAAATATTATGAATTTATGTTTAGAATATTTTCATGCATGATGAGACAAATGTATTTATCTGATTTCGATATTGATTATGTTGAAGATCCAGCTTTCGCTCATTGTTTTTACTAACAAAGTGAAACACGGTTTCACAAAAATTCATAAGGCAATTGGCCTAATTGTATTAATATAAAATTATTGTAATGTCATATATTATAAGGATTTGTCCTTAATGAGTTTCAATAAATAAATTTATTATATGTTTATCTTGTATGAGTTGTAATAAATATAAACATTGTTTTTGACAATAGTTTAGAATACCATATTTGAAACCATTTGGATATGAAAACCTCACTATTTGACTATGAAACCATGGTTCCCTTCTTTTAACCATTTTACGTATATTTTCCAACCAAATCAGATTGGGTTAGAATGCCAAATTTTCCCCTTCAATTTTCATTCACTCGAATGTTTAGTCTCCATAGGTAACACCTCGGGAAAATCATCAATGTTGATGATGATACCTCTTGCTACATGCACACAACCTATGCCCAGATACTTGTTGAAATAGACACCTCAAAATAAATTCCTACAAAAATTGAACTTAAAGTCTAAGACAAAATTTGGACTCAACCCCTTGATTTTGAAGGGTTACCCTTCAAATGTAGACGATGTTTTTATTTAGGTCATGTAGATATTGACTGTCACCTTGAGAAAAGGGAACATGTGAGATCTACTTGGTTGAATATGCCCTCCCATGTTTTATGATAATAAATGAAAAACTCCAAAGTTCATCTAAGGAGGAGAGTGTACTTGAAAAACACATAAGGGATCCTGTGATACCACTTAGAGATATTCATGTTGAAGACCAGGGAAAATCCAATGTGGAAATTCAAACAAGCAATAGGGATGAACCAATCTTTGAAAAAGTGGCTAAGGTACATTCTTTGTTATTTCCATTTAAAAATACTACAAATTATCTGATTGATGTTATTGAGATTAATTTACCTATTGGCATTGTTTCTAAAGGTTGAAAAACAATGCTTAGAAATCAAAAATCCGCTTCAACAAAATAAATTCTTCTTCCTGGTTGTTTCCTTCGGTATTGTTTATTGTTTATTGTTTATTATTTTTGTTTTTAAGGATATATCTTGGATTTTAAGTCTTCTTTAAAATAGGGTACATCCCCATAAAAATCCTTGATTTACCAATTATCAACTTTTTTTGAAGAACCTCCTCACTGAAGATCCTCCTACAATGAACAAGGGGCATCTTTCCTCCTAGACTTCATTCCTAATAATATTATACCTGCCGAGAGATTTAAAATTCTTTGCTTTGGAAGGGGATAAGGCTCCGAGTCCGATGGCTTCTCGGCTAACTTTTTCCAAAGATGTTGGGAAATATGTTCAAGATCTCTTGAAAGTTGTTAATGAATTGTATGAACGGGAAATCTTATTAAAGAACTAAATAATACACACATTGTGCTTGCCCCTAAAAAGTCGGATGCAAAAGACTTCAAAGATTTCAGACTCTATCAGTTTGGTTAATGTCATTTATAGGATCTTCACAAAGATTCTCACCACTAGAATGCAACCTATTCTCATGGAGATCATTTCTCAACAGCAGAGTGGATTCATTCAAGGAAGAATTATCCAAGATGGAATTATCATGGTACATGAAACTATACATTCTATGGATAAAAGTAAAAAGGCGGGGATGGCCATCAAACTTGACATGCATAAAGCTTTCGACAGATTCTCCTGGAGATTCATGGATGAGGTCCTATCCAAATTTCGTTTTCAAAGCAAATTCAAAAATCATTCACTCTTGCATCTCTACCTCTAAATTCTCTATGGTTGTTAATGGGGAACTCGATGGTTTTTTTTGCCAAGATAATAGAGGTATATGGCAAGGCGACCCAATCTCCCCTCTTTTATTCATTATTATGGTCTTGACAGCTTTAAGTAGATCTATTTCAACGCTATTGACATTGGCATGCTAAAAGGCTTCCCTCCAACTACTGGTAATCAGATCTCCTCTCATCAGCAGTTTGTTGATGACACTTTGCTACTAATAATGGCTTCTATTATTGAGGAAAAGGCCATTAAAATTGTCCTCATATTTTATGAGGAAGCCTCGAGGCAAAAAGTTAATTTTGACAAAAGCTCTATTTATTTCTTCAATACTCCTGAGGAGAGGCAAAGAAAGATCGCTAATATTCTAGGTTGCACAATTAATTCTCTACAAGCTACTTACTTAGAGCTACCTTTAAGTACTGGAAAAATTTCAGTGGAGGTATGGAATGATCTTATTAAGAGGTTTCAAAGAAAGTTGGTTGGCTGGAAAGGAGTAGTTCTTTCAAGTGCAGGTAAGTGTCTCTTGGTTAAAAGCACGCTTCAAAACTTGCCTATCTACATTCTGTCAATGTTCAACATGCCTACAACTGTGATGAACAAAGATTGAGAAGATTCAAAAACACTTTTTGTGGCACGATGCGAGGACAGATTCAGATATCATCTTGTGGCTTGGGAACAGGTTTGTAAACCCAAGAGACTAGGGGTTAGACATCAAAGATATCAAGCATATGAGTACTGCCCTTACTACAAAATTAGGATGGAGGCTTATAAAAGAGCACAGACCTTGGACAGAGCTGATTAAGATCAAATATCTTTCAAATCAAAGCAAGATTTCCTTCATTTATGATCAGTCCCTTCCGAGTGGTTCTATTTTCTGGAACAACCTTCTTCGCAAAGAAACACATTCTTTCTCGAAAGCAGTGGAAGCTTGGAGATGGGCAAAACATAAACTTCTGGACTGATAAGTGGACGGATTCTAACTGGATTTCTGATTATGATCATATTAAAGACAACTTAATTGCAAAGTATGGACACAAAATCCAGGATACATTGAGAGGAATGGAAACAAAAGAAAATGGAAGTAGCTAAAAGTGGAGAATGTTAATATTCAGGCTGATATTACATCTCTCTAGAATCAACTTTCCCTAATCCATATAAGTAATCAAAATCTTAAGGATGAGCTCATCTGGAAAGATTCTTTTGATGGGGATTACACTGTTAAAGCAGGATATAATTCTTTCTTTGCATCCATGGCAAGCGAAATTAAGTGGCACAAATTGTGGATGCCGGAGCTAACCCCTAGGGTGAACTTCTTTTGGTGGCTAATTATTAATGGAAAGATCCTAACTAATGACAACCTCATCAAGAAGGGATTCATCATGCTGAATAGATGTTGCATGTGCCAGCAAGAGGCTGAAGATATAAAGCATTTATTCCTACATTGTGAGATTGCTTCCAAAATTTGGCAGCTTGTTTTTGCAAAATTTAATTTGAGATGGATTTTTCCCCTTACCTACCCTCAGGCTTGGGAGCAATGGAGCTCTCCATTCAAACATTGCATGGTGAAAAGGCTATGGCAACTTGTTTCGCCCCACACTATGTGGAGAATCTGGAAGGCTCGTAATGATAATATTTTTAGAAACAATAGACAGGCTTGTAACAAAATATATAAGGAAATTATCATTGCTGTGCAAGATAATATTGCTAGATTTAAACCCCCTAAAAATAGACTCTACCCGGAGAATGAAGAATGCATTCTGACTGAATGGAATATTGCCACTGTCAATAGAAATAACAACGGTATCGACGGCTCACGGTCGATGGATTAAACCCCCCACTGATTGGCACAAGTTAAATTTTGATGGGGCCTCTAAGGGCAATCCGGGTGACTCTGGAGGAGGAGGAATCATCAGGGATCAAAGAGGTTGTTATGTTGCTGTTTTTTCTGGGAGAATGGGCAGACAGACTAATCATTATTCCGAAGCCATGGCGGCTCTATGGGGCATTAGACTTGCCAGAGATTGTAATATTCCAAATATCATAATTGAAGGTGATTCTCTAAATATTATCAATCTTCTAAATAAAAAGAAACACCCCAGCTGGTCTATTAGGGATTATATAGAAGAAGCTATTGATATATGTAAAAGCTTTGTAAATGTCCAAATCACCCACACCTACCGGGAAGGAAATAGGGTAGCTGACAGTTTGGCTAACTTCGGTGTTAATAACCCCTTTCAAACTTGGATTAGAGAGGAAGTTCTACCCGCTCATGTCAATAAAGCCATAATCATTAATCTTCATGGCAGTGAAAATCATAACTAACGGCTGTTTTTTAGACGCTAATGTGTGGATCCCCAAGTACATGTGGATGACATCACAAAAGATTTGGATGATTGTTGTGATCTGTGCAGGCTATCCTGTCATCATTTCTTGGTATAGGAGGAAAGCCGAGGCGTGGAGCAATAATAACAAGGTAGCATAATAATTAAATCGGCTTTCACATGAAGGAAAGATTCAAATTCCAAGTTCAAAGTTTGGCACATTCCGCACATTGATAGCTATTTTACCATTGAGAACAGGAAAAGGTGCAGAGGAAACATGGGGGGGCCGCCATGCAAAACCAAACCAACCCACAATCCTGAGTGGAAAGAGAACATGGAGCTTTGGGAATACCTACAAATCGGGGGCCTGTCTAATTTCATTGAAAGGATCCACGGCTTCGATCAAAACATCTCTATCAAATTCACCCGGGGTTAGAAGAACAGAATAGTCAAATATAGTAACATGAAAATGGAAATCACAAAAGAGCTCATAGCTCAGATCATGGGCCTCATCCTGGAAGGCACAAAATTTTTCAATAAGAAGGTTGACAGGGAGGTTGAAACCAAGAAATTTTTAGAAGAGGGAGAGAATCTTGAGTTCGTGATTGCTGGCCTCAAGGTGGAGTCGATCCTCAACTATTTTTTTGAACTAACCAAAATGGTGGTAAGGTATGTTACCCTTGAAGGAAGATATGTGACTATACCTCAAAAACATCTGATTTTTCTGAATCATTTTCGTAGAAATAACATTATCAGCTTTCCTCATTATCTGATTAACTCTCTGGAGAAATCTATAAGGGAAGTTCAAAGCCACTCTAGGGCTGTCCCTTTGCACCAGGGCCTTATCCTCTTGATTCACCGCCATTTCTCCAGCTGCCCTCCCGTGAATCCTATCCCACCTCCCTCCTCCATACCTACACCTGCCCACACTGCTCCCACTCCCCCTGCTAAAAAGAAAGAATGAAGATGCGACCTCCAGCAAGAAAAGAAAGAGCCTCAAAGCCAAAATCCCTACTTCCCAATGAGTCCTAAGGAGCCACAAGGACTTAGAACTAGTTGAAAACCTCCTGCATATCAGCAGGCCGGTGGAGGAGCCCAAAGAGGAGGAATTGCTGGAAAGGGTGGACAGATTAGAAAAGGAGCTTCAAGAGCTCAAAGGGGCTATAAAAAACATGGAAAAAGCTAAGGGTAAAAGGATCCTTCAAAGTGAGGAGGAAGAGGGGGTTATTGGTGAAGTCTTCAAGAAACTACAAATCCCCGGATGACAGACTGGGAATGCTAAAAGCCGAAATGACTCGCATTTTGTCTGCCCTCAAAAGCATTTACAATTTCATTGAGCAACATGTCCACAGTGTTTGCAGTTTAAGTGGGATCAATGAGGACATATGGGGCCCTAAAGAGAAAAGGGACATTGCAATTGCCCAAGCTGATTTACAAGACCCCTCTCAGGCCACTGCCATTGCCTTCTTCATGTCACTGCAGGCTATCAAGACCAAAATTGACAGAGCCATCAAGTAAAGGGCTGTTGTGATGCTATTTTTTGGCTGCGATGTGGCTGTCATCGGGCGGTTCTAGAGCTGTTTTGTGGTGAGGCTCCTTATGTTGTTTCTCTTTTGGTTCCTTTTTGATCTTGCCTTCTTTTCTCTGGATCTTTGTACGTTTAGATCCTTTTTTCTCCTATATTGTAATATCTGGCTGTTGAGCCTTCCTTGGTTGGATTTTTGCCATTCTCTGGGCTGCTTCTCTCATCTTTTCTATCTGGCTTTTGAGCCCTTTTGTATATAGGGTATAGTCCCTTCAAAACTATTTGCCCTTAATAAAAAAAAACTTTTTTTGAAGAAAAACTAAATACAAAGTGAATAATCCTAAATGGACAATAATATATAAATGTTTGAATTATACTTTTGGCACCATGATGCTCTTGGAAAATGTTGTCCAAAACAACTCCCTTAGTTATTTTAATAACTTACATTCATAGACCGACTCTAAAGTTCAATATTGTGGTTTGCGCGCTCTATGGTTTCTTCCTTTACATAGTCTTCTTGGGTGTAGCTCCTCACACACCCTTTCACAGCTCCATTTACTTCATGCCTTCTATCTTCCTCTCTTCTCCTTTATATGTCCCATATTTTCTCATGCCCACTCTCGCGCATACGCAGATCCTCCCAACAATTCATGTACCCTTAAAGTACACCTCATACTTGCTTCCCAAATTAGCTAGTCCCTAACATTCATGCACGCCTCCTTCCTTGTTTCCGCACATTACCTTGTAATGATTACACCTCTTCTATATGTGCCTCCTACAAGTATTAATTTTGTTCCTCCAAAGCGCATTACTTTCATGTGCATTCTCCTTCTTTCTTTTTTTTTTCACATCTTTCCTTTCCACACTATCGCACCTTCCTCTCCACCAATTCTTGTGCCACATGGACTATCAGACATTGAGTGAACCACATGTAACCTACCAAAGTGTGATAATATAGTTTTGAATCATTGTGACTAAATAAGGTGTGATACATGGAAGATGATGAAAAAATAGTTGACGACATGGGTTACACTCTAGATCACCCAAGTTCAAATTTCGATGGGATTTGTTAGGTAAGAAGATAGAAAACATCTCTCATGCCATTAATATAGGATTTGATTGCTCCAACCACCTGATTTGATTTAGATCTCACCCCTTTCCTTCTCCTACACGCCAAACAAACATGGAGAAGTGCATTTGGCAGATTTACTTGGTGGATTTATAGGAATTCATTGCTGGTTGTTGGTGGTTGAGTTTTCAAATCATATTTTCCCTCCTTCTCCTCCCCTTCTCTCATCCATTCATCTATAAATATAAGAGCATTTCTCATTGATAAGGGTAGAATTATTTCAGTTTGTATAGGAGTTACCTTGCATTTTGAGTTCTGACACCTTTAAATCTGGTCTTTAGTTCTAGATATCGGCTTCACACACCATTTTAATTGTGTGTGCATTTGTTGAAGTAATAGAAGCATTGTTTTTGGATATTTCCTACCTTAACTTGTTTCTTATTCTTCTTTCTTTCCTCTCTCTTACGTTTCGTGATTTTTTTCTATCTCATGTCCTTTACATCTCCTTTTCTGCTTGTGTCTCATGAAAATGGTTATTTATCTACATTATAGTCTATGCTACGTATGCCTAGCCTTCCTCCTCACATCTTCCTTGTATCTCTCAAAACTAATCATATTCATTCCACTTCTATCCGGTACTATCATCTTCCATGGTGTTATTTTTACCTTTTCCTATATCCTTCTATCCTGGTCCTTGGCATCATTATCTTAGGATTTACTTTCACCATTATGAGTAGAAGTAGTAGTAGAAATAACTAGAGGAACCGGCATTCTCTAGAGGTTTGTTTCAAACATGTAAGGTCCCACATCTTAAAGAAAATCCCATTATTGACTCAACAACTCAGTTCAACCTAATATGAGACTGGTGTAAGTTTGAGTGCCAACAATTTCTCACACACCCACCGGTGAGAGAATGAAAATCTTAAATTTCTTTTTTCCTAAGTTCTTGTGTATTCTTAGTTATTTATATCCTTTGAAGGCTTGTTTCAACACATCTGGTGACTCCCAACACTCAGATCTACTATTTCAAGTAGTCGAAGTACCTTTCATGAGAAGAGTGCATATAAGACAAAGCACAATAGATGAAGAGTCCTTTGAATACCTTCAATTATCTCCAATAATAAGAGTCTGCGAACTCCCGCGCACATCCTAATCTCTAACACATCACGTACATTCCAATCCTCCTCACAGAGACTGCGCATGCATTACCATGGCACTACGGCCACCTCCTCCTCGAAATTTTCCAACTTCACTTGAGGAAGTCCTCTTTTTATTAATGCAAAACATGATACGCGAGCATCCACGCTCAAGAGTATTCCATACTTCACCAGTGAGAATCAACTCACACCTTTTGAACGCATATATGATGAAGCAAATGTGTGCTATGTCTATCTAATCATGATGATGTAGCAGTCAAGATGATTGTATCCTCATTCAAAGGGAAATAAATTCAGTGGTACAAAGGTTTGAGACCTGTATCTATTACCACCTGTGATGATCTTGGAATAAATCTATGCAACTATTTTGAAGACAAGTCAGATCACCTATCATTGGTGGAGTAACTAAATACAACAAAGAGGGCACCCACTTACCAGATGACTAATTTTAACACCAAATTCCGAAGACTTGGGACCGGATTCCTCAAGTTGTAAGGCCAAAATCCGAACATTATTTCTTATATTATTTAAGGGCTTTGAATTATGCCATCTCAGTCATAATCCAATCCATGTGGGGTAGAACCTTACCTGCCACTTACAACATTGAAATAATGGCGAAAATAGTCTTATCCAGCAGAAAGTTATCTCCTAGACCATCTACACCCTTATTCCTAGAGATTCCTCATGCGACATAGAATTTTATTTCTCCCATTCCCAAGAAGAGTACTTCACCTATTCCATCGACATCGTATTCTCCTACACAATAGAAGGAAAGTGAAGAATTGAAAGCCCCGATTAGAAACTTGTCTAATAAATTCACATATTTAGAGAAGCATTTGGTGCAAGCCTTAAAAATAGTTTCAATCAGGAATATAACCATGGCCATCAACCATTCAAAAACTACTATGTGAATCAAAGATATGGAAAAAAATAACAAAATTATAGATGACATGTCAAAGGACACTTTTTACCGCAAGTTATTACTCCTCCTCTACCCGACTTAGTGTTAGATGAGTGGGTAGAAATCATCACAAATTTGATCCATATGTTGAAGAGATTGAATATTTTGAAACTAGGCTTGGTACTAGCTACATCCTTTAAGAAGAAGTTGGGTACCACATGTGCTCAAAAAAAAAAAGAAAATTATGGTATATGGAAGTTATACTTTAATGGTTCCAAAAGTAGAAATGACACGAGCACATGATTTGTTATCATGTCTCCCAAGGATGAGAAGTTATTTTTAACGCATAGGTTGCAGTGCACATGCTCCAACAATGCAGCGAAATATGAAGCATTGGTGCATGGTATTTTTATTGCTTTGAGAAGAAAAAGGATTAAGGCGTTGTAAATCTTTAGGGACACATATTTGATTATCCACCACGTTACCAATAAGTGCACAACAAAAGATAAGCTTCTTAAAGCTTATAAGAATATATTTTTGTACCTCCCTTAGAGATTTAATGCTCAATATGCAAGTATTGCCAAAGAGGATTAACAAAGAAGAAAATAAGATGGTCGTGATTGCTTCACAATTTTTTCATGTGGAGGATTATTTCAAAGGAAACACACAACACGCCAAAATGGTGATCGGGCCATCTATCCAAGATAACAACATTGGCTATAAAGTGTTTGATGAGGACACACGATATTCCAGTTCATTCAAAATGAAGTCGAGTTCTCTGAAAGCATATAAGATGAATTGCATGATAGATATGGTGACCAAGTGATCCAAATTTAAAAGAAAAACAAGTTGGCAAGAGGGTTGGTTACCTTAGAGAAAATATTCATCCCTGATGTTGAGTTCAAGGGTGAAGAAAATTTTATGCTCTCGACACAATAAAAATGCTCCCAATCACTATCAGTGCATGAAAAGGAATTATTCTTTGAGTAAATCTTATGCACATGATGAAAAATAAGCCTTCATCTCTCTCTATCGTAAATACAAAGTGACATATTCTCATGGGAGTATAAGGAATTAAAAGGATTTGATCCAAGTTTTGATCAACACTAAATTGACATTGATCCTAATAACAAGCCCATTAGATAAAAACAGTCTAGTCAATCCAAGGAAAGAGCCCCTCATGAGGAAAGAATTTTCTAAAATCATCAAGGCGATGATAATATTCTTGATCAAGTACTCTACTTGGGTCGCAAATCTGGTTCTATTACACAAGGGAGAGATGAAATCAAAGTCGTGTGTCAATTTCGGGGATTTGAACAAAGCATATTTGAGGGATAATCATCCTTTGGCTTCTATAGAGTAGATTTTGCATACTGTGGTTGGTGCACAAATATTTTCTATGTCGAATGGATATTTTGGTATCAATCGGATCTTTTTCAAGGAAGAGAATAAATTCAAAACAACGTTCACAAACAAGTGGGGAACATATGCATAATGAAGGTTCCCTTTGGTCACATCACAAACGTAGGTGCAGGCATTTCAGCGTGCCATGGATATTACCTTTAGAGGTTATATTAATGATTTCATCTTGCTTTACCTAGATGACATAATCGTACCTTGTTGTTTAACAAAAACAAAAAAACTTTTCGGTACAACATGCCCACAAGGAAGTAACTAAATTTTGAAATATCTTAAATTTTAATGTTTTGTGAAGATTGATAGTTCTATTTTTCTTTATTATTTAGTCCTTTCCTTTAAAGTATTTATTAATCTCAACTCTTAGTATTTCATTGTTTAATATTTTAGTTTCCTTATGTTCATAGGTGCATAACATAACCTGTCATCAAATTACCACATTAGGGATAAAAAAACACTAATGGTTGACAAGACATAACTTCACATACTTCCATGACTGTATTGCATCATAAGAACTCAACTGAACCACAAAAAGAACATACATAGCCCTCACAAAACAGTAATTTTCACACATTCTCCTGACACAAATGCACTCGTAACATAAGCATACTATAACAACATGGAATTCCCAACAATGCACATAAAAAGACTTCACATAACTCAAACTATAACTGTAGCTATAAAGGGTCAAGATGAAAGCAACATCACAAGACATAACACACTCATAAGAGTACACATAAACCATAATTCCAATACCATACACCTACTAAAACTTCACAAAACAACTCCATATACCTCCCAAAGAATCACAAACAAATACATATACCTCCCAAGAATCACATAACAAATCCATATACCTCCCAAAGCATAACAAAAACCTACATATACCTCCCAAGAATCACATAACAACTCCATATAGCTCCCAAGCATCATAAAAATACATATACCTTCTAAGAATCACAGGAAACTCTATATACCCCCAAAGCATCAAGCACACCCACATGAATCTCTTATGTCTCCCCCAAGTCTCTTATGCCTCCCTCAAATGTCTCTTATTCCTCCCTCAAGTCTCTTATGCCTCCCCCAAAAGAGGTTGGTCACCCTATGGCCCTAGGTGCATAGAGTCCAAAACCCCTAACCTAAGCGACATAATAACTCATGGTTCAACAACCCGCTAGTTATCTGTAACACCTTGGGATGTAACCCCATACTACGAAGCGGGCCCATAGGTTTCACCACTCCATGGTGAATGTCATGACCCTATTCCAACACATTACGACATTAGAACCAACATAACAATCCACTTCGAATGCCAAGTGGTAAAAATACGAAGCCTTGGGCTAAGCTATAAAACTTTAAAATTAAAAATAAAATTTAAATCTAAGAAAAACAAATGGCCAAATAGCCATAGTCAGCGTAAAAATCTTCCTCTTTAGTGCATCAACCAAATAAATGCCCAAAATATAAGAACATGTCAATCAATAAAATTGCTGGTTCTAGCAAGAAAATGGAAAGTTTTCAACTTACGAATAAAATACGTGTATAGAAATAACACATTACAATAACTATATGGCCTTATATGGCCACCATGGGGATACTCAACGAGTTGCTGGCACTTAAAACATTGAGCCTCAGCTCATAAAATAATAAATCAAATAATACAACAGTCATCATCTCTATTTGAATGATCCTGCCACCACTTCAACAAGGCTCAACATAGTAAAAACCACATAGGTTGAATCCATACAATAACCATATCGGAGAGAGAAAGGATTACAATTCGCCATCTACTGAGCCTAAGGTGTCCGCGAAACACAATATGCATGACACCCATTGAGCAAGTGCCACACATACCAAATGAACAAAAGTGGGTTTTCAGCCTATGTGAGGCTCCACTTCCTATCTCATACTTAGCTCGAGTGACTGGTCAATGGTACACATTTCCTCACTCCAAACATACACCTTTTACCGATTTCCCTTAGGTTCGGTTAGTGTAGGGTCCACAACATAACACATAACTACATCACTAACAAAATGGTGATTCACACAAATTAACCATAGCATCTTATGCATGGTATATATACAGGGTAAAACAAAATCATTGCCTTCATGGGTTATGATATATCACACTACCACATCCTGCACCAAAATTGTAATCACTATACAATAGGGATCATACGCTCACCATATGTCCCTAACTCACGACATGAACCATCACATATTACATGAATTATACATATTAGGAACACAATGTCTAACTTTACAACATGGTGATGCACACAATACATCACAATGCAATGACATCATCATGATGAAATATAATTCACTTTACACCATTTTTATCATGCAATACATCAATATTACACCTACATATCACATAAAAAAAATGCTCCAACACTTCACAATCCACAATAACATTATTTTGTCACACAAAATAAGGTGGTACATCACACACAAACTCTTCATAGAATCCATGAAAGGAGAGAGAACACTTTCATCACAATCACGTCAACATGATAAAAAAATACGTACTAATTGATATACATAACATGTGCGTTCAAAATTTCAGAATTACGACATAGTTCACATCACACATATATCACATTACTCTTCCAATATCCACAACTATCATGCAACACCATCACAACTCCAATCTTCCCCAGAGGTTCGAGAGCATGAACCTCTGCTCTGATACTAAGTGTAACGCCCACATTTTTCACACAAAAAAATAGTAAAAATACTAGGATAATTTTTTTGACTTACATTGCTCACTACACAATGCCACAAGGGCTCCAAGTATAGAAAACTCAACAAAGCACAAGACACTTACATAAGTCATCGACTCACATAGAAACATGACAACACCATAAACATGTCTATGAGACACTTTCTCCAATGAATCAAATGCTAGCTATAACTCAGCCATAAGAAACTGGACTTAAGGATTAACGACCCACAACACATCATTACCACGGTTACATCTAGGTTATGATTAACATTCCAATAACATTATTATTTAAGTATAATTTTCTCCCTTTTTCAACCTACAGATTCTTAAAATTCATTTCACATTCCACTTATTGTTCGAACATTTATTTTTTCTCTTTATCCCTTATGACACTCTCCATAACTTACATAAGTATTTTCCATATTTCAAATTGCATACAAAGATCCTAATTCTCTCATTCTTATGTTAAGATTATGTTTCCTAAATGCTTATTCAATGTTTTAAATTTACCCTTGCTACACAAGCGAATCTAATGTGCTTTCAAGATGAAATATTATGATTAAGGAGACTAAGATTCAAGATAGCTTTTTCCCAAAACATTATTTGATCACGGTAATGTTATTTCCATACTATAGTTATTATAGTTCAATAACTTGTTGAATTCCATTTAGATTAATATATATATATATATATATATATGTTTTGTTTTCTCAAAGTTTGATCACACTAAGGCAATTCATACTCTTTGTAACACATGAATTTTATTAATTAAATTATAAGGACTCCAAGAGTGACATTATTCCTAACCTCAAATCTTGTTTTAGTCTTATATGATTTACTCTTACATCGCACTATGGTCTCATTATTAGCATATAATTATAACAGAAGGAGTTACTGTATATTTGACTAACATCTTGAAGAGGTACATGATTAGAAGAATTATAAACTATACATGAACCACAAGTGATTTTTGCATTTCATGATTCGCATGTGAATTTTTTTTATTCTTAATGTCATAAAAGGGCATAACAAGGGATTATGGGACAAGATTTAGTTTTCCTTAGTTCTCTGATGTCAACAAATTTCAAATCAATTTCATTTACAAAGAGTTACTTATAATTTTCTACCCACAAGTTAACCTCCAAAGCAACTAAGGTTTAGTTTACTTCCAATTTTCACTCAAGGCTTTACGCCCTATTAAATATTATATTAAGTTTCAAACAATATTCACCCTATAAACCCTCTAAAAATATCAAGGAACTATATTGTCACTAGCTAAAGGTAAGACATTTAAATGAGAGGATCTTGTTAGCATTAGGTTAATACAATTGTTTATTAGTAGACTGATATACAATTATAACTATTTCTCTCTTCCTCTCTCTGATCCGCAACATATATATGGATTTTCCCCTTTGTTTTACATATGCATTGAATAAAATATATTCCTTCCTGTGCTATCATTGGTGTCGAGAAAAAGAATTTGTTGTCTTGCGCTGGAGGAGGCTGACGTGGAAGGAGGCTTGAAGATTCATTGGAGCCGCTATTTTTTTGTTTGCACAAGGTAGATTGAAGACTATTTTTGGCATATCCTTTGTGTGTTGTGTGTGGAGGATTTTTTCAGCCATCCTTTGGACCTTTGGCATCTTGCTTACTAGTTTTGGTGTTTGGAACAATAGTGAAAACCTGTTTTGGTGTTTTAAACCCACATTGGAAGTTGTAGCGACCAGTTTGCTGATATTTGGACATGTGGGAGAAAGAAAATCATTACATGGAAATTAGACTGGCTACATCTTCCATTAAACAACAAAGTGGATCATGTTAGAAAATTAAAGCGACCAAGGAGAGGTTGTGTAAATTTTTTGAAGTGAGAATAAATCTCTTGGAGTCTTCTGCTATCATCCATTGCATTTCAACAAAGCCTGCCAATTACAAAATTGTGTGGAAAATTTTTCACCGCCATTTCTTTCCTGTGGTTCACACGTGATCTCAAAACGAGGCCAGCACACGTATGTCACAAATTTCGGATGCAGAAAGCACTGCGAGCAATGCACCAAATGTTTGGGCATTCAACAACAACAAAGACATTGCTGGACTGTTGTTTTCCTTGGTCAAAGAGCTCCGTAACACTGGGAATATTCTCTTTGATGAGATTGTGTGCTGAGGACTATTGGAGTATTTTTTGTTCGACATTCGATGTCAAGCACGGTGGATTCATGCATAGCTTGAACGTGGCTATGATGCAGATGATGAACGTGAATTAGAATGCCCATAGGAGCGTCTGCGTCTCACTACACGAGCCTATAGAGCCCATCTTTAGGATAGGTTCCTTCAATAAGCATTGTAGCCATTTTTGAAAATGTTTGCACCTCGCATTATCTTTGTCGAATGTCCATTTGCTCAAAGGGCCAAATTTCACCACATGGAAGACCAAAATGCGAACGATTTTTCAGTTTGAACATATTTGGGGGATCATTTATGGAAAAGACGCCCCTCCCATGACGCCGATATGTTAGCTAAGTATGAAAAGGCCAATGTAAAAGCATTAATGCTTATCAATCTGAGCCTTTCGATGAGGTTCACCCTTACATTTGGGAAGCAACCACTTCCTCTCGTATGGACCACATTGTGTACCATCTATGAAGCTAAGAATCTAACGACGAAGTTGCATCTCCAGACAAAGCTTCACACAATGAGTATGCATTATGGCGAATCACTCTAAGCCTTATTGGAGCATGTGGCCGAGTTACGCACAAAACGTTTTGCTCTCGGTGAACCGGTGGACGACAAGTTGCTAGTCCCACTCACCTTGCGAGCTCTTCCTTCCCGGTTTCAAACACTGATCACCACGTTGACCATCACTCAATAGGAGGTGAGTTTTACCACACTAGTGAATTATCTCCAGCAGGAAGAATCCATTCAGAATGTTCAAGAATCCTTCAAGACAAGGCTCTCATCACGAGGCAAAAGCATAAGCCTCAAAAAGGGAAGTCAACCCCAGTAATCGAAGTAACAACCTTCTCGGGGCCACCCCAAAAGTAGTAGAACAACAAGGTGGATCGATTGTGCCACATTTTATCCATGTATACACACACGACTGTGAACTATTTTTACAAAAGTCGCAAGTATGGTAACTCTAGAGAAGAGAGAAATTCTGGCCAAGGATATTCTAAGAAATCCTGATGGCATGTTCGTAATCGTCAGGCGTATGAAGGGTCACATTGCTACTCAACAGGATGCCACCTCCGATGAAGAGGTTCCAGACACAACTCATCCAAACATTGTCGTAGTCTCACAGACTTTGCAGCCATCAAAAAGTGTCTGGTTGATTGATTCGGTCACCAGCAAACACATGAATGGAAATAAGAATTTGTTCCATACCCTAAGTGATGGGCCCACTGGAGATCAGATCACCATCGCAGATAATCAAGAGTATATTATGGCGGGGATTGGTGATGTCATCATTCCTCTTAGGACACGAAGATGTACACTCACGAAGGTACTATATGTTCTAGGTTTGACCTCAAATCTCTTGTCTGTGAGTCAACTTCTTAATCATCGAATGCAAGTTGAATTCTTTGTTGAGAAAGGGGTCAAGTCCTACATCATTTCCTAGGGAGACTCAGTTATTGCTCAAGCATTTCTAAAGGGCCATCTATTTGCACTAGATGCGGTCACTTCATCTAACATTGCTCTCTCTACTTCAATGGCGAGTCCACTGCACTATGGTACTTTTGATATGGTCATCTTTCTACTGAGCTCGCATCACTCAATGCCAAGGAAATGGTAAGAGGGCTTCCTCCACTCTCCTATTCCTTACCTATTTGGTCGGGATGTCTTGCAGGAAAACAACACATAGGTAAGTTCAAACAAAGCTCTTATCATTCTATGGAGCATCTTCAGGTTGTACACACCGATCTGTGTGGACCCCTACCTGCTAGCTTCCAAGGTTTTGAGTACTTCCATATCATCATTGATGATTACTCACTTTGAAAATGTGGGTATATTTTCTCTGGAAGAAGAGTGAGGCATTTTACAACGTTCAAACCTTTTACCAAAGATGCTACTGTGGCAATCTGGGAAGCCTCTCCTTCTCATCTTCTCAAATCAAGGGGGAATTTGTATCGAAGAAGTTCTTACCATACCTGAAGCAAAGCATGGCATTCAACAACATCTGATTGCACCCTACACACCCCAACAGAATTGGATTTCTAAGTGACACAACAAGACTGTCATGGAGATGGCTCATTGTATGCTCTCCACCACCAATTTGGAGGATTAGTTTTTGGCGATGCGATCTAGACAACAATGTATCTACTCAACATGTCACCCATGAAGATCTTGCAAAGCAGACACCGAAGAGGTATGGATTGGTCATAAACCTTCTATTCATCATTTGAGAGTTTTTGGTTGTATTGCATATATGCATGTTCAAGATGAGAAAAGGAATAAGATCGATCCAAAGACACCGCCATGTGTTTTCTTTTGGTATAGTACTACCTCAAAACATATCATCTCATGGATCCTGAGATGAAGAAGATTTACAAGAGTCGAGATGTGGTGTGTGATGAGTCATCCTTTGACTCCCTGCCACACAATGGAGATCCAGTACCGACCTCATCACATAGATTTCTCACACATCTAGATGATGGGCAAGATGATTCTTCTCAGAGAGAAGAAGAGCTGATTGGAGATTTGTTCGTTGATCTAGACACACTGGACAACACATCTTCACATAAGCAAAACAACATCACCAACATCCGAGATGGGTCTCATTGATAATTTTTGCACTTATGCAAAATGGACAAATCGAAACTTTGTTACGATGGACAACTTTGGTGAAGTGTACCTAAGCTAAGGGAATTATATTAGATTAATTTCTTATTGTTGATTTGTGAAAGAGATTAAGTGAAATCTACATCTATGTGTGCTTTGTTACAAAACGTAACAACTCACATAGTCTGCAATCTCATGAATATCCTTAGCAAGAGAACACAAGCCCCGAAGGACAGTTGTGTTATCCCGATGAAGACACCAGATTACAGAATATGTAAGGTGTATAGTTTTGGAACAACAGACATAGTGGCAGTTTTCAGACAATCAGATTCACGGTTATTATCTTGATGCCTATCAGTTTTATTGCTCTATGTTCATTAAATTTGTTATGATTTATAAGTTTGCATTTATCTGTGCTACCATAAAATATTACAATTGACTCCTTTCCTGCCACTTCCATCAAGAAAATATTGACAAACAAACAGTGACAACAATGTCCAAATGGAGGTAGCAGAAAGGAGTCAAAACGAAGAATGGAAGCTAAGATAATCAAACAACATACAAAGAGACACATTTCATTCAATGATTATCCACTGGAGTTACAGTATTCACTTCAAGTTATCCCTTATGTTAATTCATTTTATTGAGATATTGAGTTGCCTACATCATTGTACAATCAAAGGAAAACTGAATGTAGAAAGAGATAATCAACTCATTATTTCAATTTAATGCTTTATTCATAAGAGATCATAAGCTTTCCCACACAAGCCATGGGATATGACTAAGTGACTCATCATATACATGGAAATGAGAATACTTCATGTGCTAAAGAATCGAGTAGAGGAGTAAAAAGAACCCATCATTGCCTTTTCTGTCTTCTATCTCCACTCCTCAACCTTTCCATCTCCATCTCAACTCCTCCATCTTCCGCTTCCATCTCCATTTCTTAACACCTGTAAGACAAGAGAAGTATCTCACAAAATTGAGCTCGTGGTACAATGTTATTCCAATATTCATGTTCTAAAAGAAAATACATATTATGAATTCGATGCATCTAATGGTACTTGGAAGAAAGAAGTACATAAACACATGGAAAAGGAAAAAAAAGAAATACAGATGAGTGGCAACAAGGAAGAAGCAGAGTCCATAAAGTGAATCTGAGAAGAGAAGATCAAAGAAGATAAGAATTGATTTAGAAAGGCGAAATCCGAAGCAACTTGTGAGAGAAATAGATTTGAGGAATGACACACGTAGAAAGTTGGGAAAAATTGCGAGAACAGGAGAGAAGAAGAAATAAACCACATGGATACAAGAGAGGCCAAAAAGCCTATTTATTTCTAAATCATTTCTTAATTTTGTAGGAACAGGTTACAACATTGATTGAAAATCAGTTACTTGGTTAAGAAGAAAGCATCTACTGAATGAAGCACAAACATCATTTTCAGATGGTTTACAGAAGAAAGAAGTGTCAGAATGAGCTAATAAGAAGATATTTTGCAAATATGGATCAAAAATCTGGAAAAGGAGAGAGAAAAAGGATTTTGAATAAATTTTGCTAGTCTCCCCTTGTAAAATTTACTTTCGATTTAAAACAGAATTGAAACACATGCTTTTCAGCTACTACATTGCTTTCTAAGCTATCTGAGCTTCAAAAGGAAGTAAAACAGTCAAGGAAAATTCATGTTTCATCACTTTTAAAATTGATATCATGATCAAATGAAACATACAGGTTTTCCAGATTCTCATCATGCTACAACTATCAATGTTCCTTTTATTTCCAAATTTAAGTGTGAATCAAAGAAGCAACTACTTTGCAAATTTTCAGAAAAGTTGCAATGAATCAAGTAAAGTCAGCATGGACAGCTCATTCAGATGATCAGATAAGCAAAGAGAGATGTTATATCTTTTCAAAAGGTCAAATTATCAAAATCTGGAAAGAGAAGGATTCTAAAAAATTTGCGAGTTTCCCCTTGCAAAATGGACTTTTCCGAAAAAATCAGATTGAGAAATAATGCAAGAGGTGAAACAAATCAACTACTATAACTTCTGGGAAGTGAAGTACTATTACAGAAAAGAAAACTAAGCACTTTCTTTGACTTTCCAGAAAATAAATATTTACTTCATTATGCGAGATAAGTATGTAATCATGTTTGCAACAAACGAAAAGCATACAAATTCCAGATTCTTCTTTACGAATGCAAATGTCAAGTTACGAGAATATACGAGGAGCATCCATCTTCTAACAAAAGGAAAAGGAAGATGAAGAGAATAACTAGACAAGTCTAAGCTCGAAGTGAAAGCTTTTACACATAAAATAGAAATGATTCAACAATACAAGTTGCCTCTACAGAATGCAAGTAAGTAATCACAAATTACAAACATGCATCTACAGGAAAAAGAGGAGATGAACTTATATAGGTCTGCAATAAATGGAGAGCTCATTTTCAATGCTACAAATTCTCACCTAAGGTTTCCCAGAAATGGAATTTTTACAAGTCCAAGAAAAAAAGTAAGAACTTTATTTCATTTCATCAAAAGGATAGATGTTCCAAAAAAAGAAGATACAACTCTACAATTTATAAATACTCGAAATCTGCAAGTATGCACATACAGAAACAAAAGAAGATCTTACAAATTCTGGGTAGGCATATACCTACAGGTCAAATATACATCTACAGAACCCGAAGGAGCTCATGTTTTAAATAACAAATAAATAGTATACATCTACCAAGAAATGAAATAGAGTTCTAAGCCGAACAGAAGTGGAAACAATCAAACATTTTCAAGCACCGAGCCTAGACTGCAAATAATTTATCAGAATGCACAGAATAAGCTTCAACAAGTTTTTTAACAATGATTCAGAGTTTTAAGGTTCACTTCAGAAGTAAAGGAATGGACCCACGAGACATTTTTGAGTGTTTAATTAGTTCTTCCACCTTCAGAGTTACAAAACGAAAGCCCAAGCTCAAACAGAAGAGAAAGAAAGAGTTAAGGAACTCACCGAGTTCGAAATATGAAGCAAGAAAATGATCACAAAGCCACAACTTCCCTCTATAGGCTCGAGCCAAGCTCGTTGGCTATCAAGAGCATGAAACCAAAAAAGAAAACAAAAATTCGTCACTCCATGAAGTAGAGGCAGAGAGAAATAGATTTAAAATGATCTATTGATCATATAAAAGGAAAGGTCGAGCCACATTTCAGAAACAAAAATGAATAAATACCTTCATTTTTTATCAAAAAAAAGCTAATTTGAACCAAGCATCAATGGTGTTAAAGACTTCAAAACAAATCAGAGGCTCAAAGAAGTCAAGATCTCCAAGTA
This sequence comes from Taxus wallichiana var. yunnanensis, assembly GCA_018340775.1. Lineage (NCBI taxonomy): Eukaryota > Viridiplantae > Streptophyta > Pinopsida > Cupressales > Taxaceae > Taxus > Taxus wallichiana. Next base: position 728,575,095 of record CM031235.1, read on the forward strand.
TCATATGCCTTTCATCGAAAATTTTTTCAGGGGCTTCACCAGTAGAGCAAAAATCAAATGAAATGACCAAATGCCAAGCTCGAAGGTATAAACTCGCATTCAAAACTAGGGTTCCAAACCCTTACCCATGGACAAGATCAACGATCAAACAAATGACAAGTTCCAAGATGAACGGTGGTCATTCTCCACAGGTCCCCATGTGATAAGGTCCAATTAAATGCCACCAACCGCATTGAATGCTAGGTTCAGAAACCTAATAGTAGTTAGAAGATGAATGGTGGAAACAACACCAAAACGTAGATCAAGGGCCCCAAAATACTTCGCAGAGTCCAAGCCTAACCGCCACGGTCAGAGTAACCACAGACCAAGGTTAAGCGAGGGGTGAGTCATCGTGGAGAGGGGCCAACCCAAGTGGATGGTCAACTCAATCAATTGCCAACACTTTGTAAAGTCTAAACCAAAGTCACCAAGCAAAATCAAAGCAAATCATTATTTATGCCAAAAGTCCCGAAAAGGGAAAAATTGTATTATGTGCCAAGTCCAAAGGTGGCGAACCGAATATACATGGTGGACTAGCCAAGGGTGGTCCCATTTATTATTTTATACATGCTAATTCCTAAGTCCACAATGTGGCAAATGTCTCAAACTGAAGGTGGTCCCCACATGGGGTTTTCAAACAAATTTGCATATGTCACTTTTGTGACTATTTAGATCAGTGAAGAAAAATCAGAGCATGTGCACATTGGAGGTGGTTCCCGCTCAACTTATTTTTTGCAAATATGGCTAAGGTTACATCCTTTTGCCTACACACAGGAGATAATTTTTCATGCCTTCACAACAGACAGAACAAAGAAGATGACGAACTTGCATGTGCAAAGAGAGAAGACTTGCATAGCAAGTAATTTTTAAATTTAGCAATTATTCATCTTTCTTTCCTAAAAATAGAACAGTCAACTGCAGTTTGACTGAATTGTATCTAAGGCTGATAATGCCTATTTTTATCACGTACTTTAGTTTGTATTATTTTATTCCTTTATTTATTATTAAATAAAGGATAAAATTAGGATACATGGGCGAGTACAACCTTGAGGCTATTTTTAGGAAGGGGGTGAACTTTTGCTATATATTGTGTGCTCTTGCAAAGCACAAAAAAAGGGGGGATTTTTCAGAGATTTTTCCCAGAAGAACTTTTGATATGAGTACTGAAGTAATTTCTACCAGTTTTACCCTCTGAGTGTTGAATTACTCTTTCCTTTCCAAGTTATTCTGACAGTCTTGTGTATGCCAGTATTAATCTTGTGAATCAATATTCCCTGATTAGTCACTTTACCCTGTTACAGATCTACTATTTTCTGCTAAATTTCATTGTGCATGTTAGCTTACTAGTACTGTTGTGATTTTCCCTCAGTATAAATTAAGTGTTTTTGCCCTTACATTCTACAGAAAGTACAAATTGGTTCGTGCACACAAAGAATTCTTCACAAGTCAGTTGTGTATTCCACTCAAGTCAAGTTCTTTATTCAAATTTGGTGTATCACCTTAGTAATTATTTCATTTTCAGTCACTTCCTAACCCTAAAACTCCCAGAAAGTAGTCTAGTGAACACCAATAAGGAACCGACCTTTTAACCCCTGGAGGTTCACCTCAAAATAGGTATACCCATAGACCTGAGGTGTCCCCATTGTATCTACGAGAGAGAGAGATATTTTACAGACTTAGAACACCTGCTACCATCTCTCTACTCGGGTGCACTTTCGAGAGATAACAATTTTTGGCATGCACAGTGGGACCACAAATCAGATCTGCATGCAAATTTCAGATTTTACGAGTAGATCAAAAGTATATTTATAGCAAATAAAAGTTACTTTTGGGAGCAAAGCTACAGCAAAATTAATTCTAAATATTCTATGATCTTTTGGTGACTCCGTAAAGCTGATTTCAGACCAGTATTGTAGCATGTTCCATGCCTAAAGTGACTACAAGATCATCGGTAAGAGGTATTCCTCCTGAGTTTGTTTCTTTACCTTTGAAATTTGCTAGAAGAAGAAGGGTTGGTAATACTTTTCCTTATAACAGACCTGGTTTTGAAAACCCTCTTGATATTCCTTCACCACGAATAAATTTTTCAATCAATATCCCAGTTTTTCCAATGGCTATTCAACCACCCAAAAATTTTGCAGCCTTTACTAATGGCAGCCCATTAGTAATTACAGTGTATCATGACATTCCTAATGCTGCTCTGAAAAGTCTTGCCATCATTTACCAGTGAAAATCAAGTTACACAAACTGAACACATCAAAGATGTTGCAGCCATATGTGCAGTCCACAATATTACTCATGAAGATGTAGCTTTAAGACTTTTAGCTACATCTTTTAAAGGACAAGCCTTGCAATGGTATAGAAACCTAGAGATTGGAAGCATAAGAACTTGGGATGGATTAGGAGAGAAATTGCTGGAACAGTTCCAAGAAAATTTAGATCATTTGTCCCTGATAGAACAACTATCTACTATCAAGAGAGCCCCTCATGAATTTTTGTCTAGTTTCAACATTCGTTTTGCTAGAACTTGGGAAAGAATCCTAGCAAGTGTTAAGCCTCAAGTTGATCACACTTTCCTTTATTACCTCAGAGCATTGAATACTGATATTGTAACTATGATTCAATCCATGGGAGCTTTTACTCTTCTAGGGGCCTATGACACTACTATAAAAGCTGAAAACAACCTTATTCAGGTTGGAAAGTTAGCACCAAGGCCTACAATGCCATTTTTGGCAGATTTAGCTCCTATCCCATAGCCTATTACAATCATAGAGCCTATTATTGCAGCCCCATCCCCAGATATGTTTAAAGCCTTGAAAACCATGGGAAATAAGATGACATCAATTGAAAATAAGCTTACATTTCCTAATAGGCCATATCAAGCTCCTTATCAAAGAAAACCAAAGAGAATAGGCATCCTTACCAATAGAATCAAAATTACAGGCAGCCTTATCAACAAAGGCAATTTGATTCTAATGTTCCTAGTGCATCTAACGCTTTGGTTCTAGTTAATATGGCTACAGAAGAGTGGTGCCAACCTTGTAATCAACCTCATCAAACTATAAATTGCCCAAATGCATTCCTGAACCTGAATCTTATTGCACAGCAACCTCAATCTGAAGCATTGTTCATACCTCAAATGGAGGGTGGGCAGCAAGAAATTCATGTTCAGAAAACACCTGAACAAAATTTGGTCATCTTTAATGAGGATGATTTCATTGCTGTTACCACTAGAGCTCAAGAGAAAGCTACTGAAAATAAAAAACAACAAAACAGACCTATGCTGTACATTATTACTGATATATCAACATCTACAGTCTTGAAACTAGCCAATAGTCCTATTTTCCCTTAGAAAAAGCAAGTCTTGCAGCTAGTAAAGAGCAATAAAAACAACTTCAGCCTGATCCAAGAAGATTGTTTATCCCTCAGATATCCAAGGTTGCCGAAGCAGAATCAATTTTTTCTAAAGATTATGCTAAAACGGTCGAGTCTATCTCTAAGACTGTTGCTTCTTTTAATATTGTTGATGTGATGAAGAATCAAAATGTTAACATCTCAATGTGGGATGCCTTAAGCATTCTAGGAAAACAAGATTTACTCTCTCATGAACTAGCTAAACTGCAGATTTCTTCAAAAACAAGTAGTAAAGGAAGTCCAAAATATAGATATGGTCCTTGGAACACTTGATCAAGATCACGTAAAGGATGTTAGATGGATGGTTCAGAAGGTTCTAAATTCTCATGACATAAAGAAGCCACCACCCTTTTACCTATCTCTGATCATTGGAGAAAATTTAGTTCATAACTGTATGGTGGACAGTGGTGCAAGTAGTACAGTCATGCCTAAGTCAATTGCTGAAAAATTAGGCCTGCAATATGAACCTACAGAAAGGAGTGTTTTACAACTTGATGGGACTGCAACCAATACAGTTGGAGTAATCAAAATTTTTAGGTAATGTTACATGCTTTCCCAAATGTTTCCATTTTACAAGATGTTACTGTTGTGGATTTACCTCCATATTTTGCTTTGTGCCTATCTAGAGACTTTACAACAAAAATAGGAGGCTACCTCTCTTCTGATTGGTCTTTCTTATTTTTCACTACATGTTATGGCACTAAGGTTACCATAAATTTTGAGCCATTGGCTAGATTTCATATTGATCCTCATTCACAAAATGCAGTAGCGAATTATTTAGCTTTAGATCAATCTGATTGATGATGTAGCTCAGATTTCAGCACTAGAAGGTGTTTCTAACATGTTCATGGATGAGAAAATAGTTGAAGAACATGCTCATGATCCTTTTAAGGAAGTTGAAGAACATATTTTTGGTGTTTATTGCATGCACGAAGAAAGTGCAACAGTTCCCTTGTTGTCCAAAAATAGGAAACAAAATAGAAGGGATTTGGAAGCTTCATTTTGATGAAGCTAAGAAAAAAGAAGGGACAAGGAGACGTCGATGCTCACTTCCCCAACAAATGAAAGGTATTTTACAGCTCTGAGTCTTCAATTTTCGTGCACTTGTAATGTAGTTGAGTATGAAGCATTAATTCATGGCTTACTTTGGGTTAGAAAAAGAGGAATCAACACGTTACAAGTCTTTGGTGATTCTGAGTTAGTAATAAATCAAGTAAAAACTTCAATGTATGTAAGAATCCATTAATGAAGTCTTACAGGCATAGAGTTTCAGACTTAATGGAAGATTTTGATGCCATTAATATTCAGTCTATTCCTAGAGCTGAAAATAAACATGTTAATAGACTATAGCGTGATTGGTGCTAGTTTCGAAGTGCTAGAATAGATAGAAAATAAAAAAGTTCAGCCTCATGTTAAGCTAATTGTCAGACCTTCTATACCTAATAATGAATCTAATTGGTAGGTGTTTGAGAGTGATGATCAAATCTACAGGTTTTTACAGCAAGAAGCTGAATTTTCTGCAGTAAATCAGGATAAATTACAACATCTATATGGTGACCAAATTGTTCAGTTAAAGACAAACAAGTTTCCTCGAGGACTTGTCACATTGGAAGACATCTTCAGCACTGATGACCAGTTAAGAAAAGACAAAGCTAAGATGTCTACTCATGCTGATAATTACGAAGAGGTTTCAATTGATGAAGGAAAGAACTTATTTCTTGGAAAGGTATGTTCCTTATCCAAAAAACAATCTTTTATTAAGCTTTGCACTAAATTTAAAGATGTTTTCACTTGGAGATACCAAGACTTGAAAGGGTTTGACCCCAGTCTAGCACAACATATGATTGAATTACAACCAAATTCTAAACCAGTTAGGTAAAAACAAAGGCCTATAAATCCCAGAATAGAACCTCTTATGAGGAAAGAATTATCAAAATTGATTGAATCAGGAATTATTTTCCCGGTTAAGCATTCAAGTTGGGTAGCAAATCTTGTTCCAGTTAGGAAAAAGAATGGAGAAATTAGATTATGTGTGGATTTTAGAGATCTTAACAAAGCATCATTAAAAGATCATTATCCACTACCGAACATGGATCAGATTTTGAGAACAGTTTCAGGATCAGATAGAGTATCCCTTCTAGATGGTTATATTGGATATAATTAGATTTTAATCCGAGGAGAAGATAGATATAAAACAACTTTTACCACCAAGTGGGGTACTTACGCTTATAAAAGAATGCCTTTTGGTCTTTCAAATGTCGGTGCAACATTTCAATGTGCAATGGACATGGCTTTTTGTAGCCTACTAAATAAATGCATACTTTTTTATTTAGATGATGTCACTGTATTCTAAAAAAATTGATGAACATCTAATGCATTTGAGATAGAATTTTCAGATCTGCAGGTAGTTTGGAATATCTTTGAATCCCAAAAAGTCTATCTTTTCAGTACATGAAGGTAAGCTACTCAGCCATATTGTTTCTAAACAGGGTTTAGCAATTGATCCTTTCAAAATTGAAGCCATATCACAACTATCATTACCTCATCACAAGAAGGAATTACAAATCTTTCTGGGAAAAATAAACTTTTCCATAAGATTTGTCCCAGATTTTGTAGCATTGGTTAAACCATTGACAACCATGCTAAGGAAAGAGAAAACATTCTCTTGGACCAACGAAGGGAGAGAAGGTTTCGAGGATATTAAAATAGCTATTTCTCAGGCTCCTACTCTTGCAAATCCAAATTTTGACAAATATTTTACAATGTATGCACTTGCAGGAGCTGAAACAATCTCAGCTATTCTAACTTAGGTCAATGATAAGAATATCAAATAGCCAATTGCTTTCTTTGGACAGATCTTGCACGATTACAAAACAAGGTACACATTCCTTGAAAAACAAGTACTTTCCGTAGTTAGAGGACTAAATAATTTTAAGTACATGCTTTCAAACAATAGAATTCATGTTCTTGTTTCTCATCCAAATGTGAAAGCTTTCTTGTTGAACAAAGAGTTGAATGAGAAAAGAGCAAGTTGGATAATGAAGGTTATGGAATATGATGTTGATATCCAAGTTGCCAAGACAGTTTGAGGTAAAGGTTTATGTGAGAATCTAATTTCTGATATGGAGAAACAACAGGATGCAAAACCTGAAGTTTTAGAACACCATGCTAAAACCACGTATCAACAATCAAACATTATGTTGCAACCAGAAAATTAGCAACCTGAACCTTCTCAAGAAATTCAGGAATCAAGATGGATGACTGATTTGGTTGACTATTTACAACATGGCACTTATCCGGAAGGTATGGATAAGAATAAACAAAGATATTTCAGATTACAGGATATTCCTTATCTCTTCGTTGATGGTGTATTGTTCAAAGAGATATAAATGGAATCTTGCTACGATGTGTCGATTATGACAAGATTCAGAAGATATTATCAAAATTCCATGAAGGACCTATAGGAGGTCACTTCTCAACACGTACTACAGCTTTGAAGATCATGAAAGTAGGTTACTATTGGCCTAGCATATTTAAGTACTTTTTGAATGGATCAGAAAGTGCAAGAAATGTGCTTTCTTTTCAGAAAAGAACGTTTAGCTTCGCTGCCTTTACACCTATTTTAGTTGAAAACCCTTTATGTAGTGGGGTCTTGACTTTATTAGGATGATTAACCCGCCTTCTTCACAAGGACACAAATGGATTCTAACTCGCTATGATTACTTTACACAATGAACTGAAGCAGTGGCCTTGAAGGATGCTAATGAAGCTTTAATACTAGCCTTCTATGAAGGGATAGTCTGCATATTTGGTGTTCCAGAAACTATCATATTAGATAATGCTTTAGCATTTCTCGATGCTAAGGTAAAAGATTGGGCTATTAGCCATGGAATCTACTTGAGCTCTTCATCTAATTATTACCCACAAGGTAATGGATTAGCTGAAAGCACTAACAAGAATCTGTTGAGAATCATCAAAAGAACACTCAAGGATAATCAAAGAGCTTGGCATCTAATGTTGAATTCAACACTTTGGGCTGATAGGGTGACCCCTAAGAGATCAGTTGGAAACTCACGGTAAAAACTTGTGTATGGGAAAGAAGTGAGGATGCCAATTTCAGTTGAGTTACCTACATTGGATTTGTTGCATCAAATGGAATTACTTGAGAATGAACCATTGCAGGTCCGTTATGCAGAATTAATGGAATTACAAGAACTAAGAGATCAAGCTCATTCAAACATGGAGAAGAATCAGAATCAGATGAAGAAGAATTTTTATAAGAAATTCAAATTCAGAATCTTTAGTGAAGGACATATTGTGTTGAAATGGGATGTTGATCGTGCTAAGCCAGGAAGACACTCAAAGTTTGATACACTTTGGAGTGGTCCTTACATGATATCAGCTTGCAAAGAACACAATGCTTTTCAACTTTCCAAGTTGAATGGAGAGGAACTTCCCATTCCTGTGAATGGTATGTTTCTCAAACACTGTTATTGAAAATCTTACAGTGATTGGTTAGAGTAGGATTTCCCATTCAATAAGTGTAGTTCTGCACATTGCATCGTTCTTTATTTTCAATAAGTGCATTCATGCACATGGTCTAGTTTGCGATTTTTTTCCTAGCTTTAGTTGTTTTGAAAGGGTTGGACCTTTTGAAAAAGGGCAGATTTTGGTTACAGATTTGGACTCCATACCCAATGGACAAGAGTAAGGCACTAGTCTACAAGCTAGCAGGCAGCTTTCCCCACAGGATCACCAGAAATGTTGACAATTTTTGCACTTGTGCAAAAATGGGCAACTCGAAACTTTGTTACAATGGACAAAGAATGGTGAAGTGTACCTAAGCTAAGGGAATTATATTAAATTATTTTGTTATTGCTGATTTGTGAAAGAGATTAAGTGAAATCTACAGCTATGTGTGCTATTACAAAACGTAACAACTCACATAGTCTGCAATCTCACGAATATCCTTAGCAAGAGAACACAAGCCCCGAAGGATAGTTGTGTTATCCCGATGAAGACACCAGATTGTAGAATATGTAAGGTGTATAGTTTTGGAACAACAGACATAGTGGCAGTTTTCAGACAATCAGATTCACGGTTATTATCTTGATGCCTATCAGTTTTATTTCTCTATGTTCATTAAATTTGTTATGATTTATAAGTTTACATTTACCTATGCTACCATAAAATATTACAATTGACTCCTTTCCGCCACTTCCATAAAGAAAATAATGACAAACAAACAATGGACAACAATGTCCAAATGGAGGTAGCACAAAGGAGTCAAAATGAAGAATGGAAGCTGAGATAATCAAACAACATACAAAGAGACACATTTAATTCAATGATTATCCACTAGAGTTGCAGGTATTCACTTCAAGTTATGCCTTATGTTAATTAATTTTATTGAGATATTGAGTTGCCTACATCATTGTACAATCAAAGGAAAACTGAATGCAGAAAGAGATAATCAACTCATTATTTCAATTTAATGCTTTATTCATAAGAGATCATAAGCTTTCCCACACAAGCCGTGGGATATGACTAAGTGACTCATCATATACATGGAAATGAGAATACTGCATGTGCTAAAGAATAAGAGTAGAGGAGTAAAAAGGAACCCATCATTGCCTTTTTTGTCTTCTATCTCCACTCCTCAGCCTTTCCATCTCCATCTCAACTCTTCCATCTTCCGCTTCCATCTCCATTTCTTAACACCTACAAGACAAGAGAAGTATCTGTCAAAATTGAGCTCAGGGTACAATGTTATTCCAATACTCATGTTCTAAAAGAAAATACATATTCTGAATTCAATGCATCTAATGGTACTTGAAAGAAAGAAGTACAGAAACACATGGCACAGGAAAAGAAAGAAATACAGATGAGCTGGCAGCAAGGAAGAGGCAGAGTCCATAAAGTGAATCTTGAAAAGAGAAGATCAAAGAAGCTAAGGATTGATTTAGAAAGGCAGAATCTGAAGCAGCTTGTGAGAGAAATAGATTTGAAGAATGACACATGTAGAAAGTTGGAAAACAATTGCAGAACAAGGAGAGAAGAAGAAATAAACCACATGGATACAAGAGAGGCCAAAAAGCCTATTTATTTCTAACTCATTTCTGAATTTTGCAGAACAGGTTGCAACATTGATTGAAAATCAGTTACTTGGTTAAGAAGAAAGCATCTACTGAATGAAGCACAAACATCATTTTCAGATGGTTTACAGAAGAAAGAAGTGTTAGAATGAGCTAATAAGAAGATATTTTGCAAATCTGGATCAAAAATCTGGAAAAGGAGAGAGAAAATAGGATTTTGAAAAAATTTTGCCAGAGTCTCCCCTTGTAAAATTGACTTTTGATTTAAAACAATTGAAACACATGCTTTTCAGCTACTACATTGCTTTCTAAGCTATCTGAGCTTCAAAAGGAAGTAAAACAGTCAAGGAAAATTCATGTTTCATCACTTTTAAAATTGATATCATGATCAAACGAAACATACAGTTTTCCAGATTCTCATCATGCTACAACTATATATGTTCCTTTTATTTCCAAATTTAAGTGTGAATCAAAGAAGAAACTACTTTGGAAATTTTCAGAAAAGTTGCAATGAATCAAGTAAAGTCAGCATGGATAGCTCATTCAGATGATCAGATAAGAAAAGAGAGATGTTATATCTTTTTCAGAAAAGGTCAAATTATCAAAATCTTGAAAGAGAAGGATTCTGAAATTTTTTGCCAGAGTTTCCCCTTGCAAAATGGACTTTTCCAGAAAAACAGAATTGAGAAATAATGCAAGAGGTGAAATAGAGCAACTACTATAACTTCTAGGAAGTGAAGTACTATTACAGAAAATAAAACTAAGCACTTTCTTTCACTTTCCAGAAAAGAGATATTTACTTCATTATGTAGATAGTATGCAATCATGTTTGCAACAAATGAAAAGCATACAACTTCCAAATTCTTCTTTCTGAATGCAAATATATTTACATAACAGGTAGGAATCTCTACATGTCAAATATACATCTACATAACCCGAAGGAGCTCATGTTTTAAATAAAAAATAAATAGTATGAATCTACCAAGAAAGCGAAACAGAGTTCTAAGCCGAATGTAAGTGGAAACAGTCAAACATTTTCAAGCACCGAGCCTAGACTGAAAATAATTCATCAAAACGCATACGAATAAGCTTCAACAAAATTTTTAACAATGATTCGAGTTTTAAGGTTTGCTTCAGAAGTAAAGGAATGGACCCTCGAGACATTTTCAAGTGTTTTCTTAGTTCTTCCACCTTCAGAGTTACAAAACGAAAGCCCAAGCTCAAACAGAAGAGAAAGAAAGAGTTAAGGACCTCACCGAGTTTGAAATACGAAGCAAGAAAATGATCACACAGCCATAACTTCCCTCTATAGGCTTGAGCCAAGCTCGTTGGATATCAAGAGCACAAAACCAAAAAAGAAAACAAAAATTCATCACTCCATGAACGAGAGGTAGAGAGAAATAGATTTAAAATGATCTATTGATCATATAAAAGGAAAAGCCGAGCCACAGTTCAAAAACAAAAACGAAGAAATACCTTCATTTTTATCAAAAAATGTAGGCCGAACTAAGCATCAATGGTGTTGAAGACTTCAAAACGAATTTGCAGGTTCAAAGAAGTCAAGATCTCCAAGTATCATATGCCTTTCATCAAAAATTTTTCCAGGGCTTCGCCTACAGAGCAAAAATCAAATGAAATGACCAAATGCCAAGCTCGAGTGTATAAATTTGCATTCGAAACTAGGGTTCCAAACCCTTACCCATGGACGAGATCAACGATCAAACAAATTCCAAGTGCCAAAATGAATGGTGGTTGTTCTCCACAGGTCCCCATGTGATAATGTCTAATTAAACGCCACCAACAGCATTGAATGCCAGGGTCAGATCCCTAATCACAGTTAGAAGATCAATGGTGGAAACAAAACCAAAACGCATATCAAGGGCCCTAAAATTCACCGGCTGCAAATGGATTTTCAAAACAAAATATAAGGCAGATGGTTTAATCGACAAACACAAAGCATGACTTGTTGCAAAGGGTTATGCTCAACAAGAAGGAATTGATTATGATGAGAGCTTTGCACCCACTTTGAAGATCAAAACCTTCAGAGTTGTTTGTGCACTAGCAGCACAAAATGGATGGAAACTTCAGCAGATGGATGTCAAGAGTGCTTTTCTGAACGATGATCTAAAATAAGAAGTATACATGGTCCAACTTGAAGGGTTTGTAGATGAGCATCAACCACACAAGGTATGTCATTTGATAAAGTCAATTTATGGACTCAAACAAGAACCTAGGGCATGGTATATAAAAATTGATGATCACCTATTGCAGCATGGATTCACTCATAGCCCCTCAGATAAAAATTTCCATATCAAGAAGGTAGGAATAGAGATTGTCATTCTGGTTTTTTACATAGATAATCTTGTAATCATAGGAAGTTCTAATAATCTTGTGGATGATGTAAAGAATGATCTGAAAAAATCCTTCGACATGACCGATTTGGAGCTACTTCACTACTGTCTTGGCTTAGAGATATGGTAGAAGAAGAATCATATCTTTTTCTCCCAGATGAAATATGCCAAGAAACTCTTGGAGAAGTATGGTATGTTAGATTGTAAACCTATGTCCACCCCAATGGAAAGAGTTTTGCAATTATCTAGATTCTAGGATTCACTACAGGTAGATGGCACTCACTACAGGCAGCTTGTGGGGAGTCTCATTTACTTGACTTATACTAGGCTAGATTTATGCTTTGCAGTGAGCTATCTCGCCAGATTTATGCAGGAGCTGAAGAAATGTCATTGGATAGCAGAAAAGCATGTGTTGAGATATGTCCGAGGTATAGTTGACTTTGGTGCTGAGTATCGAAGAACACTCTGTTTCTTACAGGATATACTGAGACTTGGACTATGCAGGATCCATTAATGATAGGAAATCCACTTCGTGGTATGTTTTTCATCTCCGATCTAGACCTATCTCGTGTAAAACCTTGTGAACATGAAATCAATGATAAATCGCTGGCATAACATCCACCCTAATCTAACATAATTAATGTCTTTATTTTATTATTTACATGTAAGAATAATTATAAATTACATTCGAAAAAAAGGTTTAGAAACATGTAATCATTTCATTTCATTTTGTAACCAAGGAGAGAGAAAGAGAATGGAAGAGAGAGAAATACCATTTTGTCAAAATTTCTATTTCACACAACAAGATACACTATAGAGTTTTCAAACAGTTACTTACATGTGTCAAAATTTTCCATGATGGTTTGGTAACTTTGACACAAGGGTCCTACAACTTTCTTTTTACATTTTCTTACTAGCTACAAAAAAGTTCAAATCATGCTTGGAGGATACAAATCAACTTTCAAACGTTGGCTTCTCGATGAGAAAACACACCACGGTTAAATTTATAAATGTCAAATTATATACCAAGAGTTCATAGGAATTGATGGAATTCAAAATTAGTGAACAATTTACGATTAGCGGCTGGTTTTCTAGGGCCATCGGTCGTAATTGGCCTAGTTGCAAATACTTAAAAGTTAGCTCAAGGGCTCGATGAAACGACATCCAAAACTAATGTTTGATAGATGTATGAGCAACGATAAAATTCCTACATGTTCCCCATTTATGGTTAATTCATCAAAGTGGATAGAACTCTAAACTAGAAAATTGTTTCCAAACGACGAAATGATTTCTCAAGCCACAGATCCTAATTGGTCCAAAGATGACCTAGTCAAACTGCTATCGAGGCCTACAAAATTTTCCAAACTATACAAATTTTTTTTTCCCTAAACTGAATGTTTCATGCAATTGTTAAGTAAACACACTAGAGGTATGTGAATACGGATAATAATTTCTCTATCCAAGTTTCAAATGGCGGTTAAAAATGAAAGCCAACTTTTTAGATTTAGCAGCTTCCTACAACTGCAAAAAAATGTAACATGAATCCTATAAGGGTGTCATAAAGGTCACAAATGTTCATTCGGGGTGAATCCAAAGATTAAAGTGACACCTCACATAACAAGGTACTCTTACGAAATTTAACATCTCCTTTCCGGAGTTACAAATGTTACTTAATGTGTCTCCAAAAACATAAATTATCTATTTAAACAAAGGAATGGTCAAGATATTTACCGGGAAGTCAACTTTATACTTTTCAATATAAGGGGTATTGTAGCAAACTAGTTTGGTTGGGACATTGCTAGATCATCTGAAGTGAGGGTTTAAGTTCATTGTTTACCAAGGAATAATAGGTCTTGTAAGTTACATTATAACGTTTTATTGTTTTATAACCAATTTATTTAATATACTCAAATGTACACAAAAAAACCCCTTTGGTTTAAAATTTTAATCCATTGCAAAACATAACCAAATAATAGAAATTATGATATATGAGTGAAGATGAACCATGCCTGAGGAACATATTTGATCGAAATTACGGGATTCTTTTTGAATCTCTAAAGGACATTTCATCAAGCATTTTACACGTGTCCTCAATTCCACCATTATGCATTCACTAGAAAGATTCGATACCCATTCTACGAAATTATTTTACCTTTCTCTTTAATGATCGCAGCCTGAAAAATAATGTTGGCCATAAAACCCCTCCTCTACATGAGCCTATAGAGTCTAAAATCTTCCTCCAACTTCCCCATTTTACAATAACCATCCAAAAGAGTAATATATGTCATAATATAAGCCTCAAGGACTGATTCTTTCATTAAATCCATGAACTCATATGCTCTTTCCAGATTTCATATGGCAACCCAAATTCCCACTTCTACACAGATGTTTGATAAGAGAACTTAAACTGCAACATTTGATCATCCAACTCGAAAGGAGAGTTGTCATAAATAGTGACTCCATATTTTATATGCTCTTTAAGCACCTAGAAAACAAACCCACACAGTCACCTAAGGTTTGACTAGTATGTTGATGATAAGAGTTTAGAGTTTCCTCAAGATAGCTGACATGACCACGCATATCTATTTTTTTGTTTGATTCAAAGACACACCGAAACCATTCAACCATTTAAATCCCTCATCCGTTGAACTGCATGGCCACATGCTAATAAAAATAAGAAATAATCTTACATGGCTAGAATGTCTCCCTTGAGATCACCTCTCCCTGAGGCACCTTGCCCAACCTCTTCTCATGCCTTCGTGGACCTCCCACACACCTGCCAAGCACTTGCAAAAATAACATCTGACAAATTAATCCCTCCCTAAAATCATTGATGTGCATGCGAACCTTTATTCTAAGCTCGTATTTTGGCCTAAGAGGGGAATATGCTGGAAAAAGTGAACTGTTTTTGGACCACTACTACAGAGCTCCACTATGCATACACATCCACCGGAGTCTCTGCAATTGCAATATCTAACAAGTTCCTCTATCTTGTATGCCATGATGGACGTCCACCTTTTCTAAGATTGCATTTTGATACATGCTGGGGAAATGCGGAAAGGGAAGGAGGCTATACACCACAAGTGCATTTGCATGAAGTTTCCAATCCTTTCCAATAAGAACCCAATTTTCCAAAACCTATAGTGATTCAATCCACACGGCCCATGTTCTTTTGGGGTTTCCTTTTGACAAGACATGCCAAGAGCAGGTTTCATTTAATTAAAAAAAGGATTGTAGGTGGCCAACACTCCACCCACTCCCACACTACCAACCACATTTAAGCATGAGGAAGACTTTAACCAACACACCAAGCAATAATTTGATAGGGTAACGTGCCTTCAAAAAATTATAGATCACACATTGTCCCCCCCCCCACTCACATCCATTGCACTAAGCTCCTTTCTATATATAAATATTATTTTTATTTGGTCGGGCAATACATTTCCCTCCCCTTTAAAGAGCATCATCCTTGATGCGACACTACACCGAAGCTCTAAGGATACATATGTAAGGAATTCAATAATGACACATGTTGTTTAACAACACAACTTGTCAGTCTGACAACATATCCACAAGGAAGTAACTAAATTTGGAAATATCTTAAATTTTAATGTTTTGTGAAGATTGACAGTTCTATTTTTCTTTATTACTTAGTCCTTTCCTTTAAAGTATTTATTAATCTCAACTCTTAGTATTTCATTGTTTAATATTTTAGTTTTCTTATGTTTGTAGGTGCCCAATAGAACTGTCATCACATTACCACATCAGGGATAAACACAACACTAATGGTTGACAAGACATAATTTCACATACTTACATGACTATATCACATCATAAGAACTCAATTGAACCACAAAAAGAACATACATAGAGCTCACAACACATTAATTTTCACACATGATCCTAACACAAATGCACTCGTAACATAAGCATACTATAACACTTAATCCCTCTTCTAGTGCTGGTCATACTCATGTATTAAGCACTTCAGATTATTTCACAAAATGGGTAGAAGCCATTCCAATAAAGAGTACTACTTCTGAAGTGGTGTGTAGTTTCATCAAAGAAAACATCTTGGTAAGGTATGGTGTACCAAACAAGATTGTGACAGATAATGCTTCAATTTTTCTTCAACTGAGATGATGGATTTTTGTTATGGATATGGCATCTCTCTGGCTCACTCTTCAGATTACTATCCTCAGGGAAATGGACAAGCAAAATCCACTAATAAAAATCTGGTGACCATAATAAGGAAATTAGTCAATGAGTCTCAACGAAACTGGCACAAGAAACTCTATGATGCTCTTTGGGCAGATAGGATCACACCTAAGAGAGCCATTGGAATGTCTCCTTTTCAAGTGGTATATGGAGTAGAAGCTCAATTGCCAGTAACAGTGGAGCTGCCAGCCTTGTATCTAATGAAAGCCATTGAAGATACCAGTTTCAATGATGCTTTGGATAAGAGAATAATGTACCTTCACAAATTGAATGAGGATAGATTGGAAGTTGCTGATAAGATATCTACTCATCAACAAAAAGTTAAGGTCCTGTTTGATAAGAAATCTAGGTTCAGAGATTTCCAAGTTGGAGACACTTGTTTTGTTGTGGGATAAAAGGCATGAACCTCGTGGCAGCCATGGCAAGTTTGATTCCCTTTGGCTCGGACCTTTCAAGATCAGGCACTTTACTGGTAAGAATTCTTTTTACCTTGATTATATGGATGGTTCTTCTCTCCCACTTCCTTATAGTGGGCAGTACCTAAAATTTTTCAAGTCATAGGTGATTAGGGAGTCCTTTGTATATTCTGTACAACGTTTTGTTTTTCTTTCCCTTTGTTTTGGTGTGTTGTCCTCTGTATTGGTTTGATTCGATGACTCTGTTGCCCAATGGATAAGGTACTGGTCTACTTCCCAGTTTGTCTAAGTTCTTACCTTGTCTCATTCCTTGAATTTATGCCAAGTCATCCCTAGAAGGAGCCAGCTGTTGTCCACTCAAAATTCCCCTGCTCTTAAGAAAGTGAAAATTTAAAATTTTGAGTTTAAGTGTTTTCTCTGTTGTACTGATAATGTGAAATGCCAAAGAAATTGAGAAATCTACGTTTTTGGGTCATTTTGTGTGTTTTTCAGGCCTGTCGAGACATTTTTGTCCCGCATGTCCCAAGTTCAATTGGGCCCTCTGTTCCCCGATCAGCCGGTTCACCCAAAGTCTGTTCTTTTCGGGCCCGTCGGAACTTTTTGTCCCAAATGTCCCAAGTTCGCCTGGACCAATTGTTCCATTTTCATCCGATTCAGCCGAGCCACGTACTTCGCGTACTTTTGTCCCATGTGTCCCAAGTTCAATTGGGCCCTCTGTTCCCCGATCGGCCGGTTCACCCGAAGTCTGTTCTTTTCGGGCCCGTCGGAACTTTTTGTCCCAAATGTCCCAAGTTCACCTGGACCAGTTGTTCCATTTTCGTCCGATTCGGCCGAGTCGCGTACTTTGCATACTTTTGTCCCGCGTGTTCCAAGAGCATTTGTGCGTCTTTTCCCCGCTTCACCCGAATCGGCCGAGCCGCGTACTTCGTGCTTTCGCGTCCCACATGTCCCAAATGAACCAAGTGTCATTCGTGCTAATTTTTCCCGCTCTACCCGAATATCTTGCTTATTCAATTTGGTAGGTATGTATTAAATGCGCATTCATTACCTTTCTCTCTCCTAAACGGCTATATAACGAGTGAACCCCCTATGCATTTTGCACACTGCTTTCCTACTATCTTTTGCTCGAACCTTTGCAATCTAAATTCCTGCATGCATATCCATTTTCCTCTGCAATTCCTTCCCAAGTCTAGCTTGCAGCTTCGCCCTCCGAATTACTACCAACATGAAGATCAAATTTCAGGGGCAAGAACAAATCTCACCACTAGAGTCTGTCGTTCCCGATATCGGGGACAGTGAAGTTCACCATCTTGACTTTAGTGATTTTTGGTCGAGGATGACAGACACAAACCCTACACCAATGGCACAGATGATTCATGACAGCGGTTTGGCTTTCACTGGTGGTTTCCCAATCTCTGTGCAATGTGCAGATACAGTGCTTTCATGCGGAGCTCATTTCAACCCTGATTCGAGCGAATTGACCAATATACACGGGAGCTCATTGCCAAACTTGACGCTGCCGCCATTGGCACTGCACTGAGGATTCCAGAAATGGATAATGCCATAGTTGTCTCCCAGAATCAAGCACAGGCCCTGTTCAATCAAGAAAGTGAACAACTTGCAACAAAAGCTCTCTTCCACTATTGGGGTCATAGATAAAGAGCTTAAACTTTGGAGCAGTTGTATAGTGGACCTCCGCCTCATGGGACAGACCGATGAAAACATTCTTTTGGCGAGTAAGGTTTTTGATGATGCAAAGGATAATCTGTCAAAATCCTGGGTCTACGACATGGCGGAGACATAGCCGAGGCATTGAAGAGATTCAGGCAGTGGATTTTGAAGTCAGTGGGTCCCTCCCACTCATAAGCACTTGTCTTCTTCTCCTTATTCCTCTCTTCTCTTCCTATTCTTTTTCTCGGATTTATTGTAATAAGTTGAGGTATTGCGATTGGCAATCCTTAACTAATATTTAGTTAAAAGAAGTAGTTACTGAGAGTAACTGAATTGTAAACTATATAATGGCCTCTCCTTGCCATTTTGAAAGAGGAAGAACTTGGCTTATTTTCTGAAAGTGTAAATAAATCATAAAGAAATCAATACAGAAGGGCTTTTCATTCTTCGTCTATCTGATCTCTTTTATCCCTAAGCTTTTCATTTAATCTTGTTAAGATCATTTGTCTGTGTTATGATAAGAAGCTTTGTATTCTTGCAGATGTTATTTATAGAACTTTGTGTCTTTCAAATTTCATCTTACTAAGTATGATACAAATGATCTTGTTTCAATTCACTGTAACTTCGCATACATAAAGAATTACTCTGTCATCTATAATTCTGAGTGTTGCCTTTCTGCTCATTCTCGTATTCTCATTCCTCAGTCCTTTTGTAATTGATGATCCTTATAGAAAACACTTTCATAATATCCAAGTTCAACAAGAAAATCATGTTTTGTATATGTGTAAATAGGTTCGTTTCTGAATAAGGGAACCTCTCCCATTAAAGAGGAGGGACTTCTTGTCCCCTAACTGTTGCTCTTCGTAAATGTTGATCAAGAATTTCAAACTTGTTACCTGTCCAAGTTAATGCACCAAACTAAACACAAAAACCCTGAAAAACTCCAATGAAATCGATACCTGATGGACAAGATCCGAAGATGTAGATGGATAAGGAAGTCGATGTAGATAAGATGGGCGCACACGAGCAATTCTGCACAGTAGATCCAAGTAACCTGTGAGACACCGATGCTTGACAGAAAAAGACCACGTTAAAAGATATTTAGGTGGACTGCCCGAGAAGCGGATCCGGGAAGCGATAGGCTCCCTCGGCGGATGTCAGTCCACGTTTTCAATTAAGTAAAGAAGTATACATGATAAAAGATGTACGTACAAGACTAGATTTTCTGATCAAAGTAATAAACAAAATCTAAACAGCAGACAGAAAGCAACAGAAAACAGGGAACTGTGAAAACAAAGCTGGATTTGTGTTACCTGTGTCTTTTTACCTGTCTGCAGGAAGATCGGCGTCGATTATGTAGAATCGGCGTCGACTGGTTAAGATCGGCGTCGACTGATGTAGATCGGCGTCGACTGATATAGATCGGCGTCGATCCGAGACAAAGTGCGAGAAGATTTGGAAATCGGAAAGCGAAGGCCAGATCGTCAACGTCTGCTGGATCTGTAGAAGCCGGAGAGATACTGGCAAGGCTCCACCTGTGCTGGATGCAGGGAAAGAGTCACCAGAAAATCAATGGAGATGTGCGATGTTGATGTGATAAGAGCAGAGTAACGGTGCTCCTCTCAGGGATTGATTTGGACAAGATCCGCTCTCATTCGATAGATAATGTTCACACTTGATGCTAAAAGATCTCTCGTTCTCTCTCTTACAATCTGTGTCTCTGTGTCACGATCTGTCTCCCTTTGTGTTCCTCCAGAACTAAGTTTTGGGCTTCTATTTATAATCGGCGCCGCTCCGAAAAATCGGCATCGACCGAGTACCGGTTGGCACCGATCACGGAACAGACTCCCGAGACGGCCAAAATGAGTGATTTCGGGAAGATAAGAGTGATCCCTCCACCTCAAATATGGGAAATATCCCGCTTTGGGAGGAGGAGAAATAGGGGGGATATATGGATAGGATAGATATGGGGTAGATAAGTGGTTAGGATACATGTGAAAAGGTGTAATTAAATAGTTAATATTTAATTACTCACGGGTAAAACATAATGGGGTGAATTAAACTTAGGATAGGTGTTTAAATCACAAATCGAATAATATCCCAAGGGGATAGTGGTGATATAAACGTGCCCCAGGTTACCTGAGAGAGCAAATGCGCACGAGGGACACCAAATTGGATAATCAATTTTAGGTGTCTACATTTTGCCCCTTTTTGTCAAGTAACTTGCGATAAGCAAGGTTGTGAGACAAAAACAAGGAGGTGGAAGAAAGGAAGAAAAAGTGATGATGCGATCCCCCTCAAACTAGGGATGGGATGGGTGATAGAACAAATGATCCCAAGTTTGAAAAAGGTAGATGAAAACACGGGATGCCCCAGCTGGGTGTCTGGAGTAGATCCGATCATTGATGATGCACAAACATGAATAAAGAGATAGCCACCTAAGGAACTCATATTGGTAGGGCAGACTAGACGGTCTCCTCATGAGACGACGTTAGTACCTACAGACCCATGAGTGTAAGGAGGGCTGCAAAATAGTCAGCATCTAAAGAGAGACACATTGGTAGGGACAACTGCATACCGCAAAGCGGCGACGTTAGTGCCTACAGACCTGTTTAACTCTAAGTTGCCAAAAAGTATGAGTGCCCCATGCAAAGGGAACAAACTCGAAATGGATGGTGATATCGAAAATATGTGCCAAAAGGCAACATTCAGCGCACAATAATGACCAGATAAATAAGCCAAGCATCAACACTATGGCAAAGAGATGGAAAATCGGCGGCGATCACAATAATCGGCGTCGACCTAAATAAACGGCGCCGAACAAAAAAAACGCGCTGACGTTCACAAAGACATATAAATATGTGAATGGAAAATGTGAACGATTTATTTACACCGTGACGATTGATTCAGAGAGAGTCAAAAATTGGATTTGAGCACCATGGAAGCCTCTGGAAGTGGTCAGAAGTAGAGGAGGACACGACCTGGGGTAAGTGGTTCTTCTTGAACCCGCCGTATTTATTTTTGTTTTGTTTTTTTTTTTTTTTATTTCTATTGTGCTTGGTGGGAGGCCAGGGTGTGTTTAACATCCGCCGCAGCAATCGGCGTCGATTGGTAGAATCGACGCCAATTTTATGTAGGCGGCACCGATTAATATTAATCGGCGTCGACTATATATAAACGACGCCGATTGTATTTAATCGACGCCGATTAGATAGACTTAAATCAAAATTTGTTTTGGATGTTCGGATTTGGGTAAATATGAGGCTAATATTGCTCTTGATGTCGTGGATGCAGGCACGAGAGGTACTACATATGAGGGATGTGATTCCCGAGCTACTGGAGACCATTCTCCCTGACGTCACTGACGCAGATTGGCGGCATTTAGAGTTAGCTGGGCTCGGGGGCTTTCGGTACTACAGACGAGTGCCGCGAGATGTAGAGTTGATGCGAGCACTAGTGCGACGATGGGATAGCCAGACTTGCACTTTTTGGTTCAGGATGGGTGAGATGACCATCACCCATGAGGATATATACAGGATTTTGAGACTGCCGATCACTGGGGACCCGATAGAGATTACACCACGAGAGCAGCAGCAGAGGGCCCTAGTTCGATTGTATGGAGATAGGGCAGATGATTCAGAGATAGTGTCCGGGGTAGTGCGGATAGCCTCGCAGTATAGACAGGATAGTCCCAGGAGCAGACGGATAGTTTTGATTCAGATGGCGATATCCTATTTTGCTCTACCAGATTCAGGAGGTGGGAGATTCCCACTGTTATTATTAGATTGTGTTTGCGACATCCTGTAGTTCAGACAGGTGTTTTCTTTTGCTGATGCTTTGATAGCTCAGATATATCATGAGTTATGGATGTATACCACTGGCCGGAGGACAGGTATCGATGTTAGTTTTGTGCTCCATTGCTGGGCATATGAGCATATAGCAGTGATCAGGCCATCCGGGCTTCCTTGGATGCCAGCAGCAGTGGGAGCTATTGATTACGGATTCCGGCGATGGCGGGCCGATATGGCCTCGGGAGATACAGGTAGATCCGTAGATTGGTATACCGAGTGTTTCAGGACGCTGACACTAGAGCAGGTCATCTGGAGACCATATCGGGTATTTCTGACATGGGCCGGTCAGGATGCTCACCTGGTGGGATTGAGACGGAGCAGGGTGGTTAGGGGCCGCAGGCCTGATATGTGGGAGCGCATCCCGTTTATGCGGGTATTGAGACAGTTCGGCCTAGTACAGATAGTGCCGACTACTTACAGGCCTTATAGGTGAGACAACAGAGAGACTGATCTGCCAATTTTGATCCCGACAGATCCATTGAGAGAGGCCCCACCCTCCACAGACAGTGATGATGACACCGAGTAGGTGATGGTTATGCTGCATGGTATGCGACAGAGCTACCACGACACCTTCCGGCATCTATAGATGCCGACGAGGAGGATATGGCTACAGTGCTGGAGAGACTGGAGGGAGAGCATGCCACCCTGACACAGACACACCAGGTGGCTCTCGAGGAGATCAGAGCTCTGACAGAGGAGAGGGATGCCCTGATTTTGGAGAGAGACACCGCTCGCCAGGAGCGAGATACAACGATCCAGCAGAGGGATCACTACCATCGACATAGGGAGGCCCTCAGGGCCAAATATGGGGAGACAGGTACCATGTCAGAGTCTGGGACACAGGGCACGACCATAGGAGGGGCACCACCAGCAGCACCAGCAGCACCACTACGAGCACCTGGTACCGTGAGCTTGAGCACATATCAGTCTCTCCTCACTGAGGTGAGATACTACGAGGATGCCCTAGCGCAACATGCCCCAGATGTGCCTCGGTACGGGGCGAGGAGGAGATCAGCGACGGCCACAGCGAGCGGGGCATCAGAGGGAGGGAGCACCAGGAGAGATCGAGGTGGGCAGAGGCCTCCAGCAGTAGGTGCGTCTAGCTCGATAGGCGGTGGCCAGGAGAGACAGCCTGGTCCAGAGGAGGGTGGAGGAGATAGTGTCCTCCACACATCAGATTTTACGATATAGGGATTGATGTATTTTGTATCAGTGTAGTGATGTAGCCTCGATTGGAAGGCATTGTATAGATGGCTTGATTGAGAGCCACCCATTTTTTGTTGTACAGACACTCATGTATATATATATATATATATATATATATATATATATATAGATTCATCATTTCCTTTGTCATATGATTGTTCTCCTACTTTTAATTTTGATATACATGGATAGATGTAGCGTAATTGTGATGGATGTAGACATATGCTGAGAGATGATAAATAGATGTGATTGGATGAACATAGACATAGAGGATAGATAGACGTGATGTAACTTGATGTGATTGATATGTGGATTTAATTTTGATGAAAAATAGATATAGATAGGTGTAGTGTAACTTGGATGTACATATTTTTAGATATTTTGATGGATAGATGGATAGATGTGATTGATGTATGGATTTGATATGTTTGAGATGTTAATTTAATTTTGATGAAAATAGATAGACAGATCCACATGTGTTGACAATACATGCTTTGATAGATAAGATGAAATTAGATAGATGATAAATTTTGATTAAATTAACATGTGAAATGTCAATTTAACTGGATGAATAACAAATAATAATGGGGAATACTCTTTGCGAGAGCCAAGGATGTAATGAAAACGACCTTGACTAGAAATAAAGGAAATACACCCAGATAAGAAAAAAAATGATAAGCTGGACTCCCAACCGACCATAAATAGAATCTGGATAGGAAACCAAAAGATCATGCATGCAAGGCCCTATATGAGGTTAAAATAAGCCTGACACTAACTAGCCGCAAACCAGATTTAGGAGGGAAACGGGAGGAGCAGTAAGTAAGTATCTTGTCGAAATTTACAAGGGACAGAATACATGTTCATACTGGGAAAATAGGATTCTCCATATGATCGACAAAAGGTCTTATATCTCAGCTTCATGATTTCTGGCAGAAAAGCAAACTGATCAATGCGGGAAGTTTGCTAGATATGGAAAGACTGATCAATACGGGAAGTCTTTCAGTGATGCTAAAAAATGTATAAACTGACTGAAAGGCTGATCAATGCAAGAAGCCTTGAGTATTCCTTTGAGAAACAGCCGTCCTTTAAGGGAGCGGTCTGTATTTTGAATTTTAATGATAGCCATCCTTCGAGGGCATGGTCTATATCTTTTGATTCATTTGATTGTATGGGTAGTTGTCCTTTAAGGGATAGGTCTTTTTTTTTTTTTTTTTAACTTTTGGAAGAAGCTGAGTTTAGACCTAGATAGATCAGATAGAGGGGAAGAAAATGTATAAAGAGCACGCACTCATGCCCCGAGTAGATCCGATTAAGATAAGCACTTGGGACAAATGAAACGGTGATTAAGGTGTTCCTACCATGAGGAGAAACATATCCAGAAGAAAAATGCTATGAGTAGAGCCGCGATACTCATATTTAAGGTAAAAAAGACAATAGGCGGAGAACCACATAATTTCGAATCACCATGAAAGTATATGACTGGTTGTTAGACGGATGAAAGATCTGTCTTGCGACTAGATTTGTGTAAGATGGATTTTAACAGTAGAAGGGCCGTAGATGCAAGGCATTAAGAGGTTCTACTTCAGGTATACCATCCATAGAAGATAGACGATAAGCCCCCGACCCATATTTATGAGTGATAACGTACGGACCCATCCAGTTGGGAGCAAACTTACCACGCTGACTCCTTTCGAGTGTAGTGACATTTTGATTTTCTTTAAGAACAAGATCACCAATTTTGAAGTCATGGTGCTGCAAGTGCTTGTTATAAGCACATTTGACACGCTCAAGATAGACTTGATGATGTTCAAGAGCGTTGAGACGCCGCTCATCTAATAATTCAAGTTGTGCTAGACGATTTTGATGATAGTCCTCATCAGAGACAAATTCTCTAAGAGAAACACAGAGAGATGGGATTTGGACTTCCAAAGGAAGAACAACCTCAGACCCATAGATGAGAGAGAAGGGAGTAGCACCAGTAGGAGTACGAATGCTAGTCCGATAAGCCCAGAGAAAAAAGGGATATGTAAATGCCAATCCCTACTAGCTCGACTAGTTACCTTTGCGAGGATATTACGCAAAGTTTTATTGGAAGCTTCGGCCTGACCATTAGCTTGAGGATAGTATGGAGAAGAAAAGATGAGTTTGATATTGAAAGCGTTGCAGAGGTTCTACAAATCAACGTTCTTGAAAGACTTACCGTTATCTGTGATGAGTTTGTGTGGAACACCGAAGCGACAAATGATGTGCTGATAGACAAAATCAACTATGGGTTTAGCTTTTGTTGAAGAAAGAGGGATAGCTTCCACCCACTTAGTAAAGTATTCAGTGGCAGTAATGATAGAATGATGACACTGTGAAGAATGGGGATTGATGAGACCAATGAGATCAAGACCCCATTGTGAAAAAGGCCACAAATCCGCTGTAGGTTGTAAAGCTTGACTAGGGATGTGTGTGAGATTGGAATGTTGTTGACACTTGACGCATTTCTTAGTGTATTCACAACAATCTCGATTAAGAGAAGGCCAATAATATCCCAAACGTAAGATGCATTTAGCTACGGCCAAGCCACTAAAATGGCCACCACAGATACCGTCATGGACCTCCTGGATAGCTTTAGATGATTCAAGGGTTTTGAGGCACCGAAGCAAAATACCATCAAAGCCGCGTTTGTAGAGGATCCCGCCTAGAATAGTATAGCGATTAGCGCGTAGGATAAAATATCTTCTACCATTGGAAGTCAGATCTGGAGGAAGCACCAAATGAGATAGATAATCAACGATCTGTTGATACCACTCATCCTGAGTATGGGTTGTGACAGCATGGATTGAAGTTAATTGCCTAAGATGAGATGGTTGATCTAATCGTTGCACAGCCACATAAAGTCGTGAGTCCTCGGTAAAAGGTGGGATAAGTGAGGCTAACGAAGCCATTGTATCTGCGAATCGATTCACAGTGCGAGGAATAGCTTGGATAGTGAATTTATCAAAAGATTGGAGTTGAACGAGAACGATATCACGATATTTTTGAAGGATATCATTCCTACATTGATAGACACCCGTGACTTGATTAACGATGAGTTCAGAATCACCAAAGATGTCAATATGACGAGCACTGAGATTAATGGCATTTTGAAGACCCAAGACAAGAGCTTCATATTCAGCCATATTATTGGTGCACTCAAAGTTCAATTTGTGTGTGACTGGGATAGGCATACCCCAAGGAGGAATCATCACAAAACCCGCACCTCCCCCTTGCTGGCATTTGGATCCATCAAAGAAGAGCTTTATTTTAAATGGAGACAGACCAAAATCAATTTGTTGGATATATTCATCGGGAATCGAGCAAGGGGGACTTGAGTGTCCGGAAGAGGAGCATCAACTAATTGATCTGCAATGACCTAACCCTTGATAGACTTTTGCGGGATAAACTCGAGATCAAATTCTATCATAAGCATGAGCCAACGAGTGATACGATCATTGTGATAAGGCTTCACATGAATTGTCTTGAGTGGATTGACACTTGTGATAATGTAAGTTTTGTGATTAAGGAGGTAGTGACGAAGCTTAGCGATTGCGAAGAAGAGAGCACAACACAAAGCATTTCAGCTTGAAATAACGTGTTTCATACTCATGGAGGGTACGAATAATGTAATAGACAGCTTGTTCTTTCTTTACTGCAAGCGTCCCAATGTGAGATCATGGCTCCCACCATGGTCACCACGAGAGATATAAAGATAGAAAGGCTCCCCCTCACGTGGAGGTGTAAGCACAGGTGGAGAAAGAAGATAAGATTTGAGATCATCGAAGGCCTTTTGCAATGTTCATCCCATTCAAAATGAACATTCTTACGGAGGAGATGATGAAAAGGTTGATAATGGTCCGACAATTGTGAAATAAAACGACGCACTGATTGAAGACGTCCTTGGAGACTGCAGAGTTGTTTTAAGTTAGAAGGGGGAGGCATCTCAAGGATAGCTTTTATTTTTGCGGGGTTTACTTCAATACCCCTAATGGAAATGATAAAACCTAAAAGTTTACCAGTGAGAATGCCAAACACACACTTAGATGGATTAAGACGGAGACAAAAGCGGATAAGCCTCTCAAAGAGAGGTGCAAGAATGAAAAGTTGATCTTGACGATGTTTGGATTTACCGAGGAGATCGTCGACGTAATCTTCCATAGTTTTGTGTAAGAGATCATGGAAGATGTAGGTCATTACTCACTGATAGGTTGCTCCTGCGTTCTTAAGACCGAAAGGCATGACACGATAACAAAAGGTCCCCCAAGGAGTTATGAAAGAAGTCTTATGTTGGTCTTCTGGTGCGATGAGAATTTGATTATACCCAGAGAAACCATCCATAAGAGAAAGCATCTCATGACCCGCAGTTAAATCCATGAGTTGGTCGATATTAGGTAGAGGAAAATCATCTTTTGGACAAGCAAGATTAAGATCCCGGAAGTCGGTACAAATTCAAATTTTCCCAGTAGCTTTGAGTTCTTTGGTACTACATTAGAAAAACATTGTGGATAATCGATAGGTTGGATGAAGTTAGCTGAGAGCAAGCGCTGCAATTCTTCTTTAACAAGAAGGGCTACTCTAGGGTGCATTTTATGCAATTTTTGTTTAACCGGTTTGATGTCGGGAAGAGTAACGATATTATGGACCACGATATCGGGATCGAGTCCTGGCATATCCTCATATGACCAAGCAAAGGCTTGATGATGGTTGGAAAGAAAAGTGGTAAAGTCTCCTAACTCCTGTGGATTAAGGGATTGACCGACCTTAATGATGTGAGGGTCTTTAGAAGTCCCTATATTAAGGTTGATAGTGGCTTCATTGAGAAGTGTAGACGTGTCAGAAGGAATGGTTTTAGGAAGATAGGAATCCTCTACCCCCAGATAGGTGAGGACAGAATCATCATCCACACAGTGGATAGTGTTGATAGTAGGAGAGTCGTCTCCAACTATTTTAGGGAAGATTAACGGTATGGAAGTGGACCTGTCATTAGTCTTATAATCTAGTGGCCCTAAGGAAATGGTATTGATTAAAAAAAAAAGTTAGACGGATGGAAATGGCGTCATCTACATCGAGTGATGCTTCTGACTTAGCGGGATAAGATGGTTCCTCAATAGGAAGAGGCTCATCGAGAACAGTGATGGTGGCTTTTGAAAGAGGTTTAAATCCTAAACCAAATTTTTGATGTGGCTTGAGAGTTGGAATGGACGCGAGGTCATGCACACCTTGTTCATATTTACCCAAGCCAAATCCCTTCCACGCGCATCGATATAAATAAGTTTTTGCAAACGTGGGATTCTGTAGACAATCGAACCCTGTTAGATAAGGTTTGGTCCTAGGAGGAGAATCCAGGCGGTAGTGAGGTGTATCAAGACCACCATAAATGAAATTAGTCTGTTGATTGGGTAGACCAATAGTGACGATGCGACCAAGACCTGGCTGATATTCAGGTTGTTTGTCTGGTCTACCATACTCACTAGGTTTGAGATGGGTGTCAAAAGAAAGGAGAGGAAGCTCTCCTAGTGAGAAACGCTGCAATGTCTCTTCTAAATTTTGTACATCCGGTAGTTTGGTTGTAGGTATGGAAGAAGATGAGGCCCCATCAGGAGAACAAGCATTTTCCTTTAGAGTGGCAGACCCTGTGGTCATGTCACATTGCGCGAAGGAAAAGGATCTCCTGGATGAGTATAGATTTTGCCCTCATATTGATATTTTAAGCATTGATGGAGGGTGGATGGGACACAATGCATTGTACGAATCTAGGAGTGTCCAAGGATCATATTATAGTGGAATTTCCCTTCAACAATGTAAAAGAGTTCGTGAAGCAGCTTCTTACCTACTCGAATGGGTAGGACCACAGTTCCTAAAGTAACTGCTAGCTGATCGTTAAATGATCGAAGAGAAAAAGGTGGGGTGACACTACGTTCTTTGGTAACTTAAGTTGCTCGAATGTGTGCGAGGAGATGACGTTGAGTGCAGCACCACTGTCGATCATAATGCGTTTTAATGTAGTGTTGTCGATTTGGACTGTGATAAAGAGGGGAGCCTCCAAATCCTCTGAAGAAAGGGGAGGAATTTCCGAATCTTCAAAAGAAATGGTGGTTGATGGTCTATTAAATCCAACAACCAACTCAAAGGGTCAGGCTCATCCGAATTCAACTGCGATGTGACACATTATCAATCAGAGCCTGGTGATGTTGCGGAGAGGATTGAATGAGGTCAAAAAGAGACATTTTGACCAGAGCCTGGGTGAGTTGTTTCATAACACTCTCCTCAACTGACACGGGAATTTGAGCCCGAGGTGTAGCATGAATAGAAACCCGAGGTTTCGGGGCTAATGAGGAAGGAGGAACTCCTTTGGGGGCTGCAGAAATGACAACCCGTGGTCGAGATGCTGTAGATGAGGATGGATTATCATACTGTTGGGTTCTAGTGGCGATATGAATTGTGTCGATTTGAGAAGGTGGAAGATCATTTGGAGTGGAATCACTAGAAGTAGAGGTCTGAGTAGATCGTTGGGGCTCAGATGGAGCTAAGATGACAGGAGATACTTGTTTCTCCTCCTCCAGCAAAAGATCACTTTCTTCCAAAAGGCTGTTGACAACAGATCGAAGAGCTTTACATCCCTCAGTATCATGACCCGGGGTACGGTGGTAAGCACAAATCAAATCAGAGTTAAACCAAGTAGGTTTAACTCCTTTAGGGTTATAGGGTTTAATCGGAGGAAGAGATATGGATGAAGATTGGACAAGTTGGTGAAGGATTTCAGTATAGAACCCAGTAGACAAAGATGAGGACAGAGATGATGAAGGCGCCTCTTTTACTTTAACAGACTGCCGAGGTAAAAGAACCTGCATGTTAGGTTTGACAGTCTTTTTAGGGATCATCTTATTTTTTTGGACATCTGGAGGAGCAGCCTTGGGCACTTGAGATGGAAGTAAGTGAGACATGATTGATTTCGGTGGAGGAGGAGCCCCTAAAATAGATTTTGAAGATGATGGAGATGTGACAAGTGTTGTGGTCTTCAGAGATAAGGGAGGCTGCTTGGTCGAAACTAATGATGATTTAGATGATGTCGATTTAGATGAGGGAGAAGCTTCCAAAGTAGGTGTAATCGGAGGAACATAGGGTGCCCTGGTTTTTGGTAACGAAGATGATGATTCTGATAAAAGAGGTGACGTCCTTTTAGTAGGTAAGTCCACTTTTCGGGGTGCTGGTGAAGAATGTGTTGTAGAAGAAGATGGTTTTGATAAGTTTGTAGAAGAAGACACCTTCTCAGTGGACAAATCCAATCTTTTATGAGGCGCAGAGAGAGATTTTTGTGGGAAAGCACCAAGAGTCTTGATGGTTCGAAATATGGGCTTTCCTTTTTCAGGAATGGTGACAATTTCAACCGCATAAGGTGATTGTAACCTTTTCGGGGAAGCAAATGGGGAGGTACTGATGGCACAACATTAAATTTCGGTTGTCTCGGTCTAAGTTCAGGAACCGAGTGTATAGGTGTTGGTGCTACTTCTTTAGATTTCCCCTTAATAGGAAAAGTAGCAGTGATGGAAGAAGTGAGTGATGAAGAAGCAGTTCCTTGCGAGGGAACTACTTCTGGTGCAGTAATTATGGGTGAAACTACTGTAGGAAAGGAAACAGGAAGAGTCAAAATCGAAGACGCTTCCATCGAAGTCGGCACAACTATAGGTACGTTCACCAAGGGCATAGTCGCAGCAAAAATGGGAGAAACAGAAGTAGATGTATCCGCGGTGGAAACTCGAAGGGATGTAATTTCCTCGAGCATTGAAAGAATGTCTGATGATGACACAGATGAGGATGATACGGTCTTGGGTATGGACGGGAGATCAGACAAAGAAGCAGAGAGAGGTGAATCTGTATCTAACAATGTTGGAATATTCAAAGACGGGCTATCTGAAGATGGTGGAATCCCAGCGATTAACGAAGCGGAAGGAGGCTCTGATTCGGTCGATGTGTTTGCAGATGGCTTAGTTTTAGAAGAAGATTCTTCAGTAGAGATGAAGCTGATAGTATGAGTGTTTGGTTTTTGAGACTCTGAAGCATCATGGTTCGGGGAATGATTGGGAAAAGGTTGTTTGAAGACATCCAGTGCTTGATTTGGGGGAGCATTTGGGTTATCCAGAATGAGCTCGCCTTTATCGATGAATTTCTGGACAAGATTTTTGAAGGTCTGACATCGTTCGATGTCATGACCTTTGGTTCTATGATAATGACAAAGTCATTTTCCCTATACCAGAATGGATGTTCTTGGCTTTCATCAATATTCCTAATGGGGGGAAGTTCGATCATGTGGACTTCCAACATTTTTTCCAGATAGAAGCATATGATTCCCCCAATGAAGTGAAAGATCGAGATGATGAGGTCCCTTTTCGAGAAGATGAGGAGTCTCTTCGTGGTGTTTGATTAGAAGTGGTATCGGCTCGTGATGTTTTTAATACGATAGCGTTGGTGGATCCCTGATTCTTGTCTTTAGAAGTGGAAGGATTTGATTTGGTAAACCAAGAAAAATCTGATTTAGATTTAGAGCAAAGTTTTAACTTCCCTTGTTCAATGGCGCGAGATTCAAGTTTGCGTGCCATCGTAAAGGCTTCTTCAAATGTATGAAAGGTCTGGATCCTTAAAGTGGAAGAAATATGATTAGCACAAGATCGAGTAAACAACTCGATCTGTTGGGATTGAGGAAGGGAGAAAGACAATTGGTTTATTATCCCTCTCCAACGAGCGACAAAGTCTGCAATAGACTCATCATCGAATTGACGAATGTTATAAAGATCTGTAATCGAGATCTTATGTGTGATATTTATTGAAAAGTTTTCAACAAACATCTGAGCCAATTGAGAGAAAGAAAACAAGGAATGTTGAGGAATGTTATTATACCAGTCTAAAGCAGACCTGCTAGAGACATAGGAAAAGTACGGAGCATAAGCTCCTGATCTTGACTATGAGGTAGCAAGCATGTTTGAATGCTCGCAAATGCTGTTGAGGGTCCTCCCGACTGTGAAATTTTGAAAATTTAGGAAGTTCCCATTGGGGAGGATAAGGCTTAAAAGCCACTGAGGGGTGAATGGGTTCATTACATACTTCTTCAAAAGAGTATGAAGGACGAGCCCCTTTGGTGGAGGCTTCCAAGTCTACAATTTTCTTGAAAAGAATTTGAACCACGTCAGATTGAGGAGGAGGCACACTGGCATGTCCTACATAAGAAGCAAATGGTGGATGTTGTTGAGGTGTCAATGGGGGATTCATATGTTGATTGATAGGATGATAAGAGGAGTAACCAAGCATTCTGGGTGATGCCTGGTGGGGTATTTGTTGTGAAGGAGCCTGTGTATAGGCAGGTTGTGAGATAGTAAGTGGTTGAGAAAATGAAGGTTGGATGACGGACGAAGCCTGTGATTGGTGGACTCCTATGCTTTTTGACTGAATTGGAACAGATTGAGTAACATGGGTGCCGATTTGATTGGACATCTTGGGGAACAAGACCTGAAAGAGGGTTTCTACTTCCAGATTAGTTATTAAGGGCGCCGATGCTAGAGGATGGGCGAAGGTCACTGTTGTTGGAACATTGGAAGAAAGACCCACTAGAGGACGAGAAGCAGGAACCAACTGACTAGTCGAAGGGGGTTGACTCATAAAGGGGTACTGACCCTGGGACACAATGGATGGCATAGATGAATTAACAACGCAATATGTGGGTGCACAGACGCACTCATTATAGCTAGAGCAGATGACCTCTCAGAAGTAGGTTGTGGAATATTCGAGGTAACTGCGGTGTTAGGAATAGGTAAGACTATTTGAGAACTAGTCGATATGGTCAGTGGAAGAGAAAAAGGAGGCACAGGTGCACCACCCTCCTCCATGGTTCGAGGTGAGAAAAATGATGCTAACTGTTCTACAAAGGCCTGGGATGGTTCACGAGGATAATCATACACTTGTTGGATTGGCGGTCCCTGATCAGATATTTGAATAGACTTGTGTACTAAGTAGTCCATGAGGGCTACCGGATTGCGATCAAGGAGTGCTTGAAATTCAAGATCCCTGCAAGGAACATACTCTGAGTCGGAAGCAGATGATATTTCTGAAGGACTAGGGGAAGCTGGACGTGATGGGGTTGCTTTGGCCTGATAGAAAGGATTATATGACCAGGATGGGGAACCACCAACAGCCGTCCCGAGGAATACAGGGGGTGCCAAACATCGACACTAGTGGTGATCTCGAGGAAGAAGGGGCTAATTGAGCCATTCTTCTAGATTGTAACAGTGATGACCATCATAAAACAAGTAGAAAAGAAGATTGACCTAACTAATGCACGAAAAATTCAAGCGGCGTAGGTGATTATCTCTTTTAAGTTTTTATGATTTTAAGAAAGAAAATATTAGGGAGGGCCTTTTAGAACAGAACTACTCGAGATAGCCAAACTAAGGATGGTTTGGGGGTGTTTTGGTGAGGAGTCCCAAGGCACTTGAAAAGACCGTACGTGGCTTGATATAGGGGCCTACCCCCACTTCACCCACCGCTGCAATAAGGAGTCGGGTTCTTTGCAAATATATACCGAACTTCCATGAATTTATAAAGACGGCCCAAGTACCGCGTAGGCTCTTTCTCTTGGATGTCACTTCCAAGTAGGCGAGGCCAGATGAAAGAATTTTTGTTTAAATTCTTTATACCTAGTGATTTTGGCTTTGTGTGCAAGGGTTAAAAATAAAATTCAAATAGTGTCACTATTGATTTTGATCAATTTTCCAGCCTAATTAAAACTAGATGAAAAACATACAGCAAAAATGACAAAGAAAGAGTTCTTTTTAAGCACTTAAAAACAAAGTGTTTGATTTTGATGAAGACAAGTCAAACAGATTCTTTCCCAAATGCGATTAAATTCTTTTTAAGCACCAAAAATTGAAATGTTCGGATGTGATAGACAACAAACAAAGAATTTTTTTAGTTCCTAAAAAGGAGAAAACACCGTAAAAGAGAAATACCTGTAGATTTAGCTCTCCAAGGTGTGTGGACTTCAAAAAGCATGTTGTTGAGCTCTTCCCCTCGAACAATCCCACGAACAAGCAAAGTGCTCTGCAAGAAAAGGTTAAAACAAAATCCAGAAAGATATATCCAGATAATGGTGAAACGAAAATTTCTATTTTAAGGAACTAGAAAAATTTCAAGGAAATAACAATTTCGCATAAAGAGATGGATCAAACATGCAATCTTGAAATCAAAATGAAATATTTACTAATTTTATAAATAGAAATTGGAATTGAAATTTGTAAGAAAAGAAAGGACCTAACTTTGCAAATTCAGAAATGAAAGAAACAAGACTGAAACGATGAAAGGAAACACTCAAACAGAACTGATAAAAATCAGTGAAGAAAAAGAACAAAGCTCAAAACTAGAAAAGAGATGAACTTACCAATAAGGGACCTTGGTTCGGTCCCACCGGGCATGCCAGAATGTTGATCAAGAATATTGCGCTTGTTACCTATCCAAGTTAATGCACCAAACTAAACACAAAAACCCTAAAAAAATCCAATGAAATTGATACCTGATGGACAAGATCTGAAGATGTAGACGGATAAGGAAGCCGATGTAGATAAGACGGGCGCACACGAGCAATTCTGCACAGTAGATCCAAGTAACCTGCGAGACACCGATGCTTGACAGAAAAAGACCACGTTAAAAGATATTTAGGTGGACTGCCCGAGAAGTGGATCCGGGAAGCGATAGGCTCCCTCGGTGGATGTCAGTCCACATTTTCAATTAAGTAAAGAAGTATACATGATAAAATATGTACGTACAAGACTAGATTTTCTGATCAAAGTAATAAACAAAATCTAAACAGCAGGCAGAAAGCAACAGAAAACAAGGAACTGTGAAAAAAGTTGGATTTGTGTTACCTGTGTCTTTTTAATCTGTCTCTGCAGGAAGATCGGCATCGATTATGTAGAATCAGCGTCGACTAGTTAAGATCGGCGTCGACTGATGTAGATCGGCGTCGACTGATATAGATCGGCGTCGATCCGAGACAAAGTGCGAGAAGATTTGGAAATCGAGAAAGTGAAGGCCAGATCGTCAACGCCTGCATTGATCTGCGAAGCCGAGAGATATCTTGTGAAGGCTCCACCTATGCTGGATGCAGGAACAGAGTCACCAGAAAATCAATGGAGATGTGCGATGTTGATGTGATAAGAGCAGAGTAACGGTGCTCCTCTCAGGGATTGATTTGGACAAGATCCGCTCTCATTCGATAGATAATGTTCACACTTGATGCTAAAAGATCTCTCGTTCTCTCTCTTACAATCTGTGTCTCTGTGTCACGATCTGTCTCTCTCTGTGTTCCTCCAGAACTGAGTTCTGGGCTTCTATTTATAATCGGCGCCGCTCCGAAAAATCGGCGTCGACCGAGTACCGGTCGGCACCGATCACGGAACAGACTCCCGAGACGGCCAAAATGAGTGATTTCTGGGAAGATAAGAGTGATCCCTCCACCTCAAATATGGGAAATATCCCGCTTTGGGAGGAGGAGAAATAGGGGGGATATATGGATAGGATAGATATGGGGTAGATAAGTGGTTAGGATACATGTGAAAAGGTGTAATTAAATAGTTAATATTTAATTACTCACGGGTAAAACATAATGGGGTGAATTAAACTTAGGATAGGTGTTTAAATCACAAATCGAATAATATCCCAAGGGGATAGTGGTGATATAAACATGCCCCAGGTTACCTGAGAGAGCAAACGCGCACGAGGGACACCAAATTGGATAATCAATTTTAGGTGTCTACAAGTAAAGTCCTATTTGACGACCAACAGAAAGCGTGACATGAGACGGTGAAAACACTATCTATTTCTTTGCAAAGTAATTATTTGTCATGTCATTGTGTACAATTCAAGGTTAGAGAAGGAAAGTGGTCATTGTCATAGATGAATAGGTTTTCAGCTTCGCATGTCAACATTTATACCAAATATGAGCAATTACAGTATACAAGCAAAGTGTTTGACATAATGTCTGAAAGAGTTGTTGTCCATAAGTGTCTTAATGAGCCTCTAGATCTCTTTCATCAAATGCAATTGGAGAAATTGAAGCCCGATTCTATGAAGAGCATGTTGTCAGGATACACTCAAATTGGAGCATTCATTTTGACAAAGATGAAAGAAACTGCGATACTGATAAGATCATTTTTGTCTTTACCTCTCGTATTGTGAAGTAAGTTACAACACATTACAGGAGGACGGAGGAAAATGGAGGCTAGAGGAAATCCAATGACCTCTTGCAAGCTGCAAGTGATGAGGCCACCGATAGATATTGTGGTGAATAAGGTATTGAGGACCTATTCCTCAATTTTTGGTTTGAGTTTATTTCATTTAGTGTTGTTTCTGTGTTTTCATTGTTTTGTGATCGGATGCTGAAAATGGATTATTTTGGAGCATGTTCTTTGATGTGATTTATTTCTCAGTATTCACATTTCACATTATGGGTGAAAACGACTTAGTCAAGGGCAACATCCAGTGGCAGTGATTTGTTTCCTTTGTTGTTGAAGATTGGCTAAATGACAATAGACATCAGTGGCTACAACTAAGAACATGATTGCTATGATTCTTATAAGTGAATGTGGAATATTTTGTTTGTTGTTTTTCCTATGTTGTTTGGTTGTTCAATAAAGTGTAGATGGTTGTTCAATAAAGTGTAGATGCTGCATAGTTTCCTATTTGGGACCTCCTAAATTGAAAAGCATCGTGGGGAATAGAATATCACTGAAAGCAGTGCATGGGACTTGAAGTTGGGTTCGTGGTAATCCTGTAAAACCACCGAGGTATCATCCTCCGGGTTCGTGGTACACCAGTAAAACAACCAAGGTAAAATCTTCTTGGTTCATGATAAGCCTGTAAAACCACGGAGGTGAACAGTCAGAAATTTCTCCTGTCCCTCAAGGTTTCTGGTCAACCTTAGAAAAACCATGTGAATTGAGACCATGTAGGCACATGATCGTGTGAAGACCCTCTTTGAAGTGTTATCATTAAGGGGGGGACCTATCATCAGGAAATGTATCTTTGTACGAACAATGTAATAAGGGGGGGAATGTTAGCATTAATAGCATTAATTAGTTTATTACATTGGTTGGTTAGGTTATGCAGTTTCATGTAACCATTTCTACATTGTATATATTGTGGTGCTTGGCATCATTTAATTCAAGGAAATCTATCATTTTTCATTCTATCTCTACCTTCGGTGAGGCTGATATCCACATACAAAGATGAGATCTAAAGGTCTGTAACTCAAAATGCAAGGAAATTTCTATAAAAATTGAAAGAATCCAACAGATTATTAATGATAAATGCTCTTACATTTATAGATACATGAATGAGAGAAGGGGAGGAGAATGAGTGAAATCTGATTTGAAAAATTAACCACTAATAACTAGCAATGAATGTCAGCAAATCCATGTGAAAATATGTCAAATGTGCTTCTCCATGTAAGTATGGCTTATGGTAGAAGGAAAGTGGTGAGATATGAATAAATCGAGTGGTTTAAGAAATGAGATCATAAATTAATAGGCATGAGAGACATTTTCTATCTTTTCACCTACCCAATCCCACCAAAATTTGAACTTGAGTGATCTGGAGTGTAACCCACGTCATCAACTATTTTGTCATCTTCTACCATGTGTCACAACTTAGTTGGTTTTAAGCATTGGGTTCCTTGTTGGTGCTCTTATGTAGGTTGCGTGTCGTTCACTCAATTTCTGACAATCCACGTGACATAGTAATTGAAGTAGATATAGGCGCAATAGTGCACAAAGGAAATTTTCATGATTCTTTAAGTACAACCAGCTCATGTCATTCTAATTTCTCTCTAGTCCATGCCATCAAATTCCAACCGCTGCTATGTAAGTGCTAATGAATTGAACTCAAGTGACAAAGGAAGTGTAGCCTCCTTTCCATAGACAAGCTTATAAGGATAAGTTCCTATTTATTTCTTCATTGTGATTCTATCTACCTAGAGCGCACGCAAGATCGTTTTATACCATTATTATCTTTAGTTGATATTCATTATCTGCCTTCATGATCGTGATCAAGTTCGTATTTGTTGACCCTACCAAGCCATTGTCTTGAAGGTAATAATTGGAATAGGTCTTCAAGTATATACCAAGACTAAGAGTCCAATCAACAACTTTAGTACCAAGGAAGGCTTTTGTATTATCTTAAATTATTGTCTAAGGGATGAAAAAAATTTTCACAATACCTTCGAGAAAGTTGAGGATGACTTACTTGGTTGATCCTTGAGCATGAAAACTTATTTTCATCTGGTGAAGTAATTTGTAGCTGTACCCATTTTTTCCCCACGCTTAAATAATAGTCGATCATGCCTATTAAGTTAATACCCCATTATGAAAAATGTCGATCTTCTTACATTGATCGAAGGGGAAGTGTTGTTAATCTCTTTTTCCTGGAAAGAAAGAACATTCTTTGCATTTCATGACCTACTTGTGTGCATCCAAAAGAAGGAAAAAAAATAATCCTTACATTATAATTTTCATTGTTGTAGTATTGGTAGAGGAGTTTCCACCAAAGAATCCATCCCGAAATTATACTAACACTTTTTTTAGTTTGTACGTCATCAATACACCACGAAACTAACCATTAATATTTCTTTTGAAGAGAATGCCATCAATCAGAACATATGGAATAGACTATAGCCTCAGATGTCTTATCTTTTCTTTGTTCAAACTAGGAGGGTACACACACGAAGAAAGAAATTTTTCCATCACTTTTGACCATTTGTGCACGCTATATTCTCTGTTCTATTCAATTTTTGGCATGCGAGTGATCTTCATCTAGAAACAATGAAGTCTCAGGTTCATTTCGCATGTCCTCGACAAGATTTTTATAGAGTGTGATACCTCTAACTAGCTTTGTGGCTTTGAGAGAGTCACATCATACTCCATGATTTTGTCACCCTTTGCACTCTCTTGTTGCTTATTTCCACTCCTATGATGAATTATCGGACACCAGGTGCAAAAATAAAACCTTGATATGATTTGTGGCAAGCATACTCTTGAATTTCCTAAGTGCACACATGATGGCATAAATCTACTTTTCCACGTGAGTGTATTTCAACTCAAAATCCTTGATGTTTGACTAAAGAAAGCCAATGGTTGCTCCAATCCTTATTGATTTTCTTGTGTCAAGATAGCAGCAACACTCGCATTAGCTTCATAAGCATAAAGGATGAAGTCCTTGGAATAATCCAGATTGATGAGTGTTGTTGCACAAGAAATTTATTTCTTGATCTTGTTGAATATTTCTTTTCCTTTTGTTGTCAACTTGAAGGTTGTTTCCTTCATTAGCATGAGGGTGATATGTCTTACCAGGTCCCAAAAAGATAGGAATGAATCCCCTAAAATTTTTATCTCGTCAAGGAAGGTCTACAAGAATTTCTTATGCATTGGAAGGGAAAGAACCAAGATGGCTAAAAAGTGTTGAGGATCAATTGCGATGTCATCCTTTGAGACCACATGGCCCAAAATATTTCCTAGGCCATTGAAAAATTACACTAAATGGGGTTAAGAGACACCCCAAACTCTCTACATATCTCAAATACTTTCTCTAGGTGCACTATGTGATCCGCGCTCTTTTTTGAGAAGACAATTGTGTCATCTAGGTAAACCAAGATGAACTCATTAATATAACCTTTAAAGGTAATATTCATGGCACGCTGAAATGTCATACCCACGTTTGATAAAACAAAAGGAACCTTATGTTATGCATATATTCCCCACTTGTTTGTGAACATTGTTTTGAATTTATTCTCTTCCTTGACAAAGATTTGATTAAAACCAAAATACCCATTCGATATAGAAAATATTTTTGTGCCAACTACGATTAAGTGCGAGAATTTGCTCCATAGAAGCCAAAGGATAATGATCCCTCAAATATGTCTTATTCAAATCCCTAAAATTGACACAGATTTTGATTTCATCACTCCCCTTGTATAATAGAACCAGATTCGCGACCCAAGTAGAGTACTTGATCAAGAATATTATCATCACCTTGACTATTTTAGACAGTTCTTTCCTCATGACGGGCTCTTTCCTTGGATTGAGTAGACTCTATTTTTGTATAATGGGCTTGATATTAGGATCAATGTCAATTTACTATTGATCAAAACTTGGATCAAATGCTTTTAAGTCCTCATACTCCTATGAGAATATGTCACTTGTATTTTTGATAGAGAGAGATGAAGGCCTATTTTTCATCATGCATGCAAGATTTACTCAAAGCAATAATTCATTTTAATGCGCAATAGTGATTGGGAGCATTCTTATTGTGTCACGAGCATAAAATTTTCTTCACCCTTGAAATCAACATCGGGACAAATTTTTTCTCTAAGGTAACCAACCCTTTTGCCAACTTGTTTTTCTTTAGTCTTTGGATCACTTGGTCACCATATCTATCACACAATTCATCTTATATGCTTGAAGAGAACTCAACTTCATTTTGAATGAACTGGAAAATCTATGCATCACTGTCATATACTTTATAGCCGATGTTGTTGTCTTGGATAGATGGCTTGATCACCATTTTGGCGTGTTGTGTGTTTCCTTTGAAATTATTCTCTACGTGAGAAAATTGTGAACCAATCACGACCATTTCATTTTCTTCTTTGTTAATCCTCTTTGGCCCTACTTGTAGATTAAGAGAATCAAATCTCTAAGGGAGGTCCCAAAATCTATTCTTATAAGCTTTAAGAAGCTTATTCTTTGTCGTGCACTTGTCGGTAACTTGGTGGATAACCAAATCTGTGTTCCCAAAGAATTACAACGCCTTAATCCTTTTCTTTTGAGAAATAAAAATACCATGCACCAATGCTTCATATTCCACTGCATTTTTGGAGCATGTGAACTGCAACATGTGCGTTAAAAATAAATTCTCATCCTTGGGAGAAATGATAACAAATCCTGTGCTCATGTCTTATTTACTTCTGGAACCATTAAAGTATAACTTCCATATACCATAATTTTCTTTATTTTTCTTGAGCGCATGCAGTAACCAAATTCTTCTTAAAGGATGTAGTTAGTACCAAGCCTAGTTTCAAAATCTTCAATCTGTTCAACATATAGATCAAATTTGTGATGCCTTTCTACCCACTCATCTAACACTAAGTCAGGTAGAGGAGGAGGAATAACTTGCAATAAAAAGTGTGCATTGACATGTCATCTATAATTTTGTTGTTTTTTCCATATCTCTAATTCCCATAGTAGTTTTTGAATGGCCAATGGCCATGGTTATATCCCGATTAGAACTATTTTTGAAGGCTTGCACCAAATGCTTCTCTAAATCATGACTTTATTAGACAAGTTTCTAATTAGGGATTTCATTTCTTCACTTTCCTTCTATTGTGTAGGAGAATACGATGTCAATGCAATAGGTTAAGTGCTCTTCTTGGGAATGGGAGAAATAAAATGCCAGGGCGCATGAGGAATCTCTAGGAATAAGGGTGAAGATGGTCTAGGAGATAACTTTCCTACCTGGATAAGACTATTTTCTGCCCTTATTTCAATGTTGTAAGTAGCAGGTAAGGTCCTACCCCACATGGATTGGATCATGACTAAGATGTCACTATTCAAAGCCCTTAAATAATATAAGAAAAATGTTAGGCTTTTGGCCTTACCACTTGAGAATCCGGTCCAAAGTCTTCTAGAATCGATGTTAAAATTAGTCATCTGGTAAGTGGGTGCACTCTTTGTTGTAGTCAGTTGCTCCAAAGAATGACAAGTGATCTAACTTGTCTTTAAAATAGTTACACATAGTTAATCCAAAATCATCCCACTGGTAATAGATACAAGTCTCAAACCCCGTACCACTAAATTTCTTTCCCTTTGAATGAGGATACAAGTAGCACGATAGCTACATCATCATGATTAGATAGACATAACACATGTTTGCTTCATCATATATGTGTTCAACATGTGTGATTCTATTCTCACTAGTGAAGTATGGAATTCTCTTGAGCATGGATGCTCATGTATCATGTTGTGCATTAAGAAAAGAGGACTTCCTCTAGTGAAGTTGGAAAATTTCGAGGAGGAGGTGGTTGTAGTGTCATGGTAAGGCATGCAAGTCTACCGTAAGGAGGATTGGAATGTGCGTGATGTGTTAGAGATGGGGATGTGTGCACGGAGTTCTGTATACTCTTATTATTGGAGATAATTAAAGGTATTCAAAGGAATCTTCATATGCCTCACTTTGTCTTGTATGCACTCTTTTTGTGAAAGGTACTTTGACTACTTAAAATATTAGATCCGAGTGTTAGGAGTCACCAGATGTGTTGAAACAAGCCTTCAAAGGATATAAATAACTAAGACATACACCAGAACTTAGGAATAATGAAATTTAAGCTTTTCATTCTCTCGCCATCGTGTGTGTGAGAAAATGTTGACACTCAAACTTACACTAGTCTCATATTAGGTTGAACTGAGTTATTGAGTCAATAA
This sequence comes from Taxus wallichiana var. yunnanensis, assembly GCA_018340775.1. NCBI lineage: Eukaryota > Viridiplantae > Streptophyta > Pinopsida > Cupressales > Taxaceae > Taxus > Taxus wallichiana. The sequence goes on from CM031235.1 coordinate 728,617,891, forward strand.
TGGGATTGTCTTCAAGAAGTGGGACCTTGCGTGTTTGAAACAAACATCTAGGGAAGGCTAGTTCCTCTAGTTATTTCTACCACTACTTCTACTACTAATGGTGAAAGTAAATCCTAAGATAATGATGCCAAGGGATAAGGGATAGAAGGATATGGGAAAAGGAAAACTAACACAAAGGGAGACAATAGCACCGAGATAGAAGTGGAATGAATATGATCAGTTTTGAGAGATATAAGGAGGAAGACAAGGCATATGTAGCATAGACTAGAATGTAGATAAATCGCCATTTTCATGAGACACAAGCGAGAAAAGGAGATGTAAATGATGTGAAATAGAACAAAAATCACAAAACTTAAGTGAGAGGAAATAAATAAGAATAAGAAACAAGTTAACGTAGGAAATAGCCAAAAACAATGCTTCAATTACTTGAAAAACACGCACACAACTAAAATGGTGTGTGAAGTGATATCTAGAAGTAAAGACCAGATGTAAAGGTCTGTAACTCAAAATGACAAGGTTACTCCTATACAAACCGAAAGAGTTCAACCCTTATCAATGAGAAATGCTCCTACATTTATACATGAATGGATGAGAGAAGGGGAGGAAAAGGAGGAAAAATATGATTTGAAAACTAAACCATGAACAACCACCAATGAATTCGTATAAATCCACCAAAATCTATCAAATGCACTTCTCCATTTCTGTTTTGTGTGTAAGAGAAGGAAAGGGCCTAGATCTAATTCAAATCAGGTTATTGGAGCAATTAGATTCTATATTAATTGTATGAGAGATGTTTTCTATCTTTTATCTACCCAATCCCATCAAAATTTTAACTTGGTGATCTAGAGTGTAACCCACGTGCAATTGTTTTTCATCTTCTTCCGTGTGTTACACCTGATTTGGCCGCAATGATTCAAAACCCTATTGGCACACTTTTGTAGGTTTCATGTGGTTCACTCAATGTGTGATAGTCCATGTGGAACAAGAATTGGTGGAGAGGAAGGTGCGATAGCGTGCAAAGGAAAGATGTGAAAAAGAAGAAAGAAGGAGAATGCACGTGAAAGTAATGCACACTTTGGAGGAAAAAAATTAATACTTGCAGGAGACATATATAGAAGAGGCGTAATCATTACAAGGTAATGTGCGAAACAAGGAAGGGGGTGTGCATGAATGTTAGGGACTAGCTAATTTGGGAAGAAAGTATGAGGTGTACTTTAAGAGTGCATCAACTATTGGGAGGATGCGAATGCGCTGAGAGTGGGCATGAGAAAATATGGGACATATAAAGGAGAAGAGAGGAAGATAGAAGGTGTGAAGTAAATGGAGAGTGTGAAAGGGTGTGCGAGGAGCTACATTTAAGAAGACTATGCCAAGGAAGCAACCATAGAGCGCACAAACCACAAAATTAAACTTCGAGTCGGTCTACATGAATGTAAGTTTTAAAATAACTAAGGGAGTTGTTTTGGACAACATTTTCTAAGAGCATCATAGTGCCAAAAGTATAATTCAAACATTTCGATATTATTTTCCATTTAGGATTATTCACTTTGTATTTAGTTTTTCTTCAAAAAAATTTGGTAATTGGTAAATCAAGGATTTTTATGGGGTCGTACCCTATTTTAAAGAAGACCTAAAATCCCAAATATATCCTTAAAAACAACAAAAATAAACAAGAAACAGATTTGCCCAATACCGAAGGAAACAACTAGGAAGAAGATTTTTTTTTTTGTAACTGGATTTCTTATTTCTAAGCATTGTTTTTCAACCTTCAGAAACAACGCCAATAGGTAAATTAATCTCAATAACATCAATTGGCTAATTTGTAGTATTTTTTAAAGGGAAATAAAATAGAATTTTCCTTAGCCACTTTTTGAGAGATTGGTTCATCCCTATTGCTTGTTTGAATTTCCACATTGGATTTTCCTTGTTCTTCAACATGAATATCTCTAAGTGGTATCGCAGGATCCCTTATAGGTTTTTCAGGTACACTCTCCTCCTTAGATGCACTTTGGAGTTTTTCATTTATTATCGTATAACATGGGAGGGCATATTTCTACCAAGTAGATCTCACATGTTTCCTTTTCTCAAGGTGACATCAATAACTACATGACCTAAAGAAAAACATCTTCTACATTTGAAGGGTAACCCTTCATAATCTAGGGGTTGAGTCCAAATTTTGTCTTGGAATTTAAGGTCAATGTTTGTAAGAATTTATTTTGAGGTGTCTATTTCAACAAGTATCTAGGCATAGGTTGTGTGCATGTAGCAAGAGGTATCATCATCAACATTAATGATTTTCCCCAAGGTGTTACCTATGGAGACTAAACATTCAGTCACCAAAATTGAAGGGGAAAATGTGGCATTCTAACCCAAACTGGTTTGGTTGAGAAATATTCAGTGAGAGGGTTAAAAGAAGGGAACCAAGGTTTCACAATCAAATAGTGTGGTTTTCATATCCAAATGGTTTCAAATATGGTATTCTACATTCTTTGTAAAAATCAATCTTTATATTTATTACAACTCATACGAGATAAACATATAATAAATGTATTTATTGAAACTCATTAAGGACAAATCCTTATAATATACGATATTACAATAATTTCATATTAATACAATTAGGCCAATTGCCTTATGAATTTTTGTGAGACCATTTTTCACTTTGTTAGTAAATACAATGATTTGAAACTGGATGTTCAACATAATCAATATCTGAAATTAGATAAATACATTTGTCTCATCATGCATGAAAATATTCCAAACATAAATTCATAATTTTATTCCATCGTAATCTATAGCATAAAATAAGATAATATACATGGTGAGTTAATTGAACTAGCATGAATAATTCATTGTCATTCTTATTATTATGTGATGACCTAAATAAATATTCTTAGGTTATCACATTCCATTCACTAAGTATATATGTTATTAATTAAATGAACTGAACATATTAAAGTATCTATGCTTACTTACAATACAAATCAACACAAAAAGAATTAACAATTAATTTTAGATAATAACCTCCATAATGATATTCATTTTCGCAAAAAGTTCTTATCTAAGACACTATAAATATTTAATGTATCCTAATTAATTATTAATAATTATTAACAATAATAGTAATAGGAGGAAACCGAATCTCATAAGTTATAAAAATCATAATACTGTTAAACTCAAATGTCATTAATTCAAAAAAATCATCATGATTTTCCTATGGCATCTTAGAACTTTTATCCAAGAATTAAATACAAGAGATAACAAAAACTCTTCTATGTCAAAAGTATGATTCCATAAATAATGTACACAAGTTTCATTCAACAATCAACTCATTGTTAAACATCGAAGAGACAGCTTAACTAATCAAATCTTCCCATTGCTTTTGCTTAGATTATTAGTGTAATCAACAATTTAAATAATAAAATTATATCAACAATCTACATGAAGGAAATCACAAAACTCATCAATTTAACAATCAAGTTTTTATACGAGCCAAAAAAGAATAATAACAAATCTTCCAAATGAAATTCCCATGATTGTTCCTATAGAAGTGAGGAACAAAGTTTTATAGTCATCGAGATATTGCCTAAATCAAACTAACAAGGAAATTGTTGTTTTTATTTCTTATAGATTTTTATAGCAATCTAACTAGTTTCACCGTGATAATTTCTAGATCCATTTTCTTTCATTTCATTAATTATTTCTTCTTTTCCAACTTTGGCGGTTTACTACTATAACATGGATTATCTTCTAGGTATTGTTTTCCTTGTTCCTAAAAGGATAATCTTTGGCTTAGTGGTCACCACCACACTTGAAACACCCACTAAAAGGTCTTTTCCTTTCAAACTTGTCATTCTTACGAGCAACATTATCCTCTCCATTTCTTTTTAAATTAGCAGTTGTGTCATTTTCACCATTCCAAGCCTTATTACCAACCTTCTTCCACCAAGTATTTATAGGTGACAATGGTGAAGGTGAGCTATAGCTCATCTTCCACTTCTCATCCCTATGAAAATATATGACTTAGAGCTTTTGTGCCTACCTAATGGCCTTTTTGAAAATAGATTCCATTGTAGGAGGACCATCGATATCAACTTCACCCCCAATGAGTGTGTTAAGTACCATGATGAATGTTCATATCCAAAATTTTTAATTTGTTTGATATCATGGGAAAATATTTCAATAATTTAGTTAATTTTACCCAATATTCCATTACATTTATCTTGCCTTGTACCAAGGTTTTTAATTCATACATTTTATTGTCATAATAAAACGTGGTAATCAGTGTTGTCTAAAATAAAAAATAAATCTATACCACATTATGTTCACTACATCTCCCAATTCCACTTTTTGGCTATCCCACCAAGAGGAATCCTCATTTGAGAGTTGATAACCACCCCAAACAGCCTTTTTTTCTTTATAAAAATATCTTATCTCAAAGTATTTCTCCATCTCACTAAGGAAATGCTTAAATTCGTCACACAAGGTTCTCCTATCAAACTTAGGTGGACTAATACATTTAATGTCCTCCAACATGTTAGCTACCAAGTTGACTCTTATGTTGATAGGTTGGTTTGGATGTGCAACATTAGGATCTCCTGCATTAACATTTTCACCATTTAGATTATGATTAGTAGTGTTGGTGCTCAATTTCATCTCACCCTGTTTGTTCAAAGTTTCTCAGTCTACATGGTTTGAAGTATTCTTTGTCTCCCTATATGGATGCATGAAATATTTCTCCTTCATTTGGTTTCCATTATTAGTCCTTTCCCTAGGTCATGAATCACATTGATTCTAGGTTTTATTTAAAGTCTTCTCTCTTGTGAGGATTGTTCAATGTCTTCCATAACTGTGTCTCCTTTATAAATCATGTCCCAACATCCATGGATACGTGGTCCTTTCTGATTAGACGTGGCCCGGTGGGTATTTTTGGTGAAACTTGTCACTTTTGTTACATTTGTAAAAATGTGAAATTGGTCCCATGGCACCGATAGTATATAATTGGCTATTCAACAATATGAAGCAATAGGGAAAATTTCTTACTTTGACCTCAAAAAGGGACATGTGGCAGTTTGAAAGGTTAAAGGCGGAGAGGCGGGTTGGCAAGCATTTTGAAGATTTTTGCTTTTTTGTGGGAAAGAAAAAAGTTATAAAATGAACTTTAACTCTGCGGGGGATAAATTAATGTCACATGTTTGAGTCATTATTGAAAATTCAAAGTGGGGAGGCAGGTCGCGAGCATTTTGTAGATTTTTTTCCTTTTGGTGAAAAGGAGAAAAGTTATGAAATGATCTACAACTCTGTTGGGGCCCACATCAAAAGTTAGAAGTGGAGAGGGTCACCAAGGCATTTTGAGATTCTCGGCACACTTCAACTCAAATATTTTCCATGTGGAGGGCTTGCACTCATTTGAGGATTTACCTCTCGGTTTGACCTTTGGAGTTACGCCAAGGAGACACGTGGAGGCTTCCACTAGATCTTCCCATACTTAGACTTTTCAAGCACCCGATGCAACTTTCTTAGGCCTGGGACATGTGGAGGGCCCGTGCCTATTTGGGGACTTGCCCCTAAATTTTACTTTTGAAAGAGTGCCAAGGAGACATGTGGAGGTTTCCACTAGATCTTCCCATACTTAAACTTTTTCAAGTGTCTCGTGCAGCTTTGTTGGACCGTAGAAACGTGGAAGGCATGCACATTTTTGGGGTCCTTCTTTTGAGCTTCATACCAAAAAGTTCCGAAGAGACACGTGGAATATTCTACTAGCCCTACCCATACTTAGACTTTTCAACGACCGAGGAAATTTTCTTGGACGCTAGGCACGTGGAACTTTCCGCTGGTCCTTAAAATCTTTCAACAACTTTTACGGCCGAGACACATGGAGATCCCGCACTTATTTGGGGTCTCCACTTTTGAGCACCATATCAAAAGTGCAGCGAAGAGACACGTGAAGGCTTTCGTTAGATCCTCTTTTTACTAAGAATTTTTCAAAGGCCAAGGAAACTTTCTTGGGCCTAGGGCACATAGAGAGCCTACACTCATTTGAGGTCTCGCCTCTAAAATTCATCTTTGAAGTTACACTTTGGACGCAGACACATGGAAGCTTTTGTTGGCCTTCCCATACTCTAACTTTTCAAAGAACTGCTGACTCTCTAGGAAGCTTCTGTTGGCCTTCCCATCTATCATTTGGGAACATGTCTCTGAACTTCACTTTTACAATCATGCCAAGGAAACATGTAGAGGATTCTGTTGGCTCCTCTTTACACTTGACTGACTGAGACTCGCAGCACAGGTATGTGGTATAATCCATTCAAGGAAACTCATTTCTGAGAGGCATGAATGCAGGTATCCATGCGAGGGAGCTCATTTCTCAAGGTGTATTCTCAAGGGTGAAAAGGATTGCTTGTCAGATCCAATAATATGGGGCCACCTGTGAATTATTAAAGGGGATTTCTTACACGAAAATATAAAAGAATGATTAGGACTATCAAAAATTTACGGCATGACATCCCAATCATGGTTGAGGGTCTAAGAAATGTAACCATTCATGATTTATCCACATTCGACACTTTTCAGTGTAAATTTGTTAAACATCATTATCTAGAACAAACTTGTAACAAAAAAATGATTCCTCGAATATCCTTCTTTTGGGGGAGAAATTTTGGATGAATGAGCAAGTGAAATTGTATAAATACAATGAGAATACTCTTGCAAAAGGTTGGAGGTTAAATTTTTTGAGAAAGTCTAAGAGAAACCATTTTCCCAAGAGACCGTCTGAGAGACCAATTCATTTCTCTGTGTTTTTAGATTTAATCACGTCAAGGTGGTTGCAAGTGTACAACCATTGATAGGATATGATATTTTTTAAGAAACTTTCCCTGCTGATGAATCTAATGAACTTTGAATGACTTTGTGTTGATCATGTGCATTATTGTGTTTGCTTTTATTTTAGAATAGTTTCAAATAGTTTTACTTGTTCCTATTGCAATCTTATGTTAAAATCTCTCTAAGTCACACAAGATCTCATCCGTGTGTTAGTATTGTGGCATTTTTAATTTCATTATGAGAAGATCCTTCATCTGGTAATGAAATAAATAATTTAAAATCACTTTACTCTCACTATGTTGATAAAGATTGTTTGTAAGCCTATGAGTGTATCTTAGGCATGATGAACCAGGGATTCCTAGCATTTAATTGAGTCTTTAGCACGATCCTTTGTGTTGAATTCTCGAAGAGTGTGTGAAACCATGTGCATCTCTGGGCTTCCATTGATGCACACCTTCTAGTTGAAGGAATATCTTGGTTGTTCTGAAGCATTATTTCTATGAGTTTTCCAATTTCTGTAAAGGCTCTCAAAGATCTGGTATAATCCATTCTATCTTGCTTAACTTCCCACCAATAAATTTCTCAAACAATGATTCCTACATGAACTACCCCCTGTTTGTCTTTGTGTATCCACAAATGAACAAATCCATAGCCAAAGTATGCATGCACAATCGAGATTCATTTATTGTCATTAGTAACCCAAACCTTTGTCCGAGAAAACATCTCGAGTCTCTAGTGTGACAACTCATGAGAGATATATTGTGTTGTATTGATCATATTTCCTCAAGGTTCTCATCAAGATTGTGTAAAGAAGGATCTCTCAATGTCCTTCACCGACGAGGGTTACAGAACGGGTCCTCTCACCCTAGTTGAAGGCACAACCTAAAGTAGTGGGCGTAGATCAAGCCCCCGATCCGATGCTATCCGTTTCTCCAATGCTTGAGTGACAAAGAGTTAGATGAAACACTATAGAAATTATAATATTCCATTAAATATAGTTTACAATCCATCGAGAACATTATATATAACCATGTGCACCTGTAAAGGTCAATTAGATTTACTTGATCCCTTTATATACAATTTACTCGAGTGTGCATAAATTGTATGTAGTTGGTTAACCTTTTCATTTAGGTGTGAGAACTATTGTATTTCCTTAGTTTCTACCTAAAAATCATTCAATTAAGTTTCATCTTGTATCTTATATAGTAAAATAAGAACTCGGTGAACTGACAATATAATCATGTAGTTATAAAGTGTTTGGCTAAAATTTTCAAGCTATGCTATGCATGCTTAGTTTCATGAATGCACATAATCCAAATGAAACTTCTACCATCACCACATAGTAATAGCTACATATTTATATAAATCACATTTCATTAATTAAAGTTTAAGTTATTAAATTAAGATCGTGTAGGATCTAGGACTCGCCTCTCTACTCAAGAGTACTCACTGTTGGTCCCGACGTAGGATCCCTATGGGAAATATAATTATTACTTAATGAATTTTCTCACTAAAGAATCATTAACATTCTTGTAGCCATCCTATGGGTGGAATGGATAACGTTTGGTTTAATGGATATGTGATACTTAAAGCCCACACTTTCATAATACACATTATCTTAATACAAGGTAGAACTTTTCATTTCTATACTAACTCAAGTTCTACATTTAACGACAAGATCTATAGTAATTTAACTAGTCTCTATCTTATGAAGTATTTAAACCTGTAGTGTTGCTAAAAAAATTGTTGTTAGGATTAGGTTTATTTTAACCATTTAGTTAGTGTTGTAGTTCTCTTTTACTTTATCATTTAGTTAGTCTTTTCCTTTACTTTATTTCTTATTCTCAAGCTCTTAATATTTCATTGTTTCAAGATTTCAATTTATTTATTTTTGTGGGTGCCCAATAGTAACTGACCTCAAGATGTCACATAAAACTCAACACAACACAAATGACCCACAAACATCTTGATACATACTTTCATGATTGTATCACATCACAAGGCCTTTTATTCCACCATGGAAAGAAACACACATAGTCCAGAAAAAAAAGAATTTGGAACAATTATGTCACAGGCCTTGATCCAACACACACGAATGACTAACAAACAATGAATCATGATGCTAATACATATACCAATGGTATCACATGACCCAAATACCATGACTATACCCACATAGTTCCAAGACAATATCTAATAGTATATATCAACCCAGGGGAACGTCAAGCCTTAAACATAATAATGTCTAACAAGAATCACAAGAGTATACATAACCGATAACACAAAATCCTCACATAAAAATACATCACAAAACAATCTCCATATATCTCCTAAAGCATCACAAAATAACTCCACATATCTCCCAAATCATCACAAAACAACTCCATATACTTCCCAAGCATCACAAAACAAATACATATACCTCCCAAGAATCATATGACAACTCCATATACCTCCCAAAGCATTAATCACACCCACAAAAATATCTAATGCCTCTCTAAAGAAAATAATATAAAGATAAATTTTAATTTTTCTCCCCAAAATAGGCCAATAACCCTATGGCCCTAGGCGCATAGAGTCCTAACACCTCTAGCCCAAGTGGCATAATAACTTGTGGTTTGACAACCCGCTAGTTATTTGTAACACCTTAGGGTGTAACCCTATACGATAAAATGGGTCCATACGTTCTAGCACTCCATGGTTAATCCCATGACCCTATTCCAACATATTATAATAGTATAACTAGCACAACAATCCATTTCAAATTCTAAGTAGAAACAATCCCAAGCCTTGGGCTAGGCTATAAAATTTTAAACTTAAAAAGAAAATTTAAATATAAGAAAAACAAATGGCCAAATAGCCATAATTAGTGAAAAAATCCACATGTTAGTGTAGTAACCAAATAAAATGCCCAAAATATAAGAACATATCAATCAAGAAAATTTTTGGTTCTTGTAAGAAAAGACAAAATGTTCAATTTATGAATAAAATATGTATATAGGAATAACACATTACGATAACTATGTGGCCTTACACAACCACCAAAGGGGTACTCAATAATTTATCAAGCACTCAAACATCGTGCCTCATATCATAAAATAACATATCAAATAATACAACTATCGTCATCTCTTTCTGAATCATCCCGCCATCGCTTCGAAAAGGATCAACATAGTCATAACTACACTTAGGTTGAATCCATATGATAACCATATAGGAGAGATAAAGGAGTACAAGTTTCCATCTACTAAGCCTAAGGTGTCTACGAAACATAATATGCATGACACCCATTGAGAAAGTTTCATACATACCGGATGAAAAATGTGGGTTTTTATCCTATGTAAGTCTCCAATTTCTATCTTATACTTGGCTCGAATGATTAGTCAAAGATACACATTTTCTCAATCAAAACATACACATTTATGTATTTACCTTAGGGCCGGTTAGTGTAGGGTCATGTTGAAAAATTTTGCACTTGTGTAAAAAAGGGAAACTCGAAACTTTGTTCTTGTGGATGACATTGGTGAAGTGACACTAAGATAGAGGAGATTCCTTTCAGTTCAATATTTTTTGGTTGGATAAATTTAAGATTACATGAAATATGTAGCTATGTGTATCTTGTTACAAAATGTAACCAGTCATATAGTCTGAATTTCATGATTATCTTCAGCAAAAGAACAAAAAGGCCCTGAAAGAAAGATGTGTAATCTTGATGAAGGTGCGGAATAGGCGAAGTGTGAAGTTTTGGCACAAAATCATAGTTGCGAGATCATAGCGATATCAAAATTCATTGCTAAAGTTACAAGTATTTTAAAGTTCTTTCCTTCATGATTAAATACATTCAATTATGTTATTTAGTTGTTTAATTAATTATACAATCCATATACAAAACTTAAATGCAGAAAGAAGTACACAACTTAGTTTTAGAATTCAATGTTTTATTCATAAGGAATTTCAAATGTTCCCAAACAAGCCATGGGATGTAACTCAAAATTAAATTACAACTACTAAAGTAGAAGTACATATGCATGCAAAAGAAAGTAAAAGAGTATAAAATAACCATCATTTCCTTAGGTTTCTTTCATTCGGTGATGCATTTCCAGCTTGAACTTTGCTCCATCTTCATGCTCACTTATTAGCAGATGGCATTGTGCCTAAAAACAAGAAAGGAAAGATTATCAATCACGAGCTCAGGGTTGATTCATATTCCTATACTATCCAATTTCATGCAAGTGGATCTCCTAGCATCATGAGGTATAAGTTACACGAAGATCAAAGGCATAACTAATAAAAGCACTATTTTGTAGCAGCATACATGACTCATTCACTCAGAAATCGGAGAGAGAAAACTATGGAATAAAAGAGAGGCCAAAATCCTAATATTTTCTAACTAGTTTATCTAAATGTGTAGATACAGGTAAGAAGAAAGAAGTGATACATTATGTAACTTGAATCAGAAAAGTACATTCATTTCAGTTCAGATTTATTTCAGTTCAGACTAAAGGTTGAATGTACAAATATGTGCCTGTACCAATCCATAAAAGAAATGCAGGTTTAGTGCTACATTTTCTAACAATTGGAATAAGAGAAGTTACAACTGAAACAAAATGGAAAAGGGAATCTGAGAAAATTTTGACAGGGATTCACCATGTAAAATGGAAATTTTACATCTTTCCATCATGTTATTTCACAACTAATACATTCCTAAAAGTGTGACGAAAGATAAACTACTGTATCTTGATCAAATATTAAGATGAATAAGGAGAAATACTACGAAATTAAACTCAGATTGAAAAAAGAATAATGTAGCCCCTCCATATATTACAGGAGCAGAAATGAGAGTTGAAATTGCTTTCAATTTGTAGAACTTATTAAGTAATGCTACATAAGAGTTATAGAATATTCAGGTTTCACTCTTCATTACAGGAACTTACTTTACATTTCAGGCCAAATTAAGGAAATATTCCTGATTCATATTCAAGAAGAAATAAAAAATCAAATGCATCAAGGCTACTTTTAGAAACACAATGTTTGAGTATAGATTTTAAGAATAGTGAATCTTCAAAGAAACAAGTTACAACTTTGCAAATCTTCATGGAACATTCATGCACAAAAAAATCTAGTTTTAAAGCTTCAAGAGTACTAGACTAAATTATACATTGGAATACTTGGACAAGAAAAAGAGATTACATTGCAATAATATCAAACCTTAATGAGAAAGTTGAATGTTGTAGTTGCAGAACAAAAACAACAATAAAGTCTTCATTTCAATATGATTAGAGAGTAAATTTTTCAAAGTTAAAATTTTTAATCTTTTCTGAAGTATTAATTTATAGATGCATCTTGCACAAAGGAAATAAACTAAAATTTTTAAGGAACCTATCATTCAAGTAACATGTTCCTATTCATAAAGAATTTTTTTGGAGCTACTACAAGATGTATGAGGAGTATGGAAACAAATCAAGGATGCTACAATCAAAGACCCAAGTCATTGAAAGAAGACAAATGCAAATATAAGGTTACAACTCAGCTCAAGAACCACACTCCTCAACAACAAAGGCAAAGTTGAATAAAACTTTAGATATCATCAAAGAAAGGATCAAAGTACAAGACTAAAATATTCAAAGTAGCAGAAGTAGATCACAAATTACAAACATGTTTTGCATCATTTTCAATATTGTCTAAGTTCTAAACCTTACAAAGTCTGCTATATGAGGAACAATTTCGAATACTCATGATTGCATTTTACAGAATGGAGCTCAAACCATAAAAATACAAACAAATAAGAAAATGTGTATAGAATAAAACTCCTTGATCAGAAGGTATGATAGAGAAAGATAAATTACTTCAAGTATGTAAGGAGCAAGCCTAGTTTCAGTTAAAATATAAAGATTTCAGAAATAAAAGGGGATTTCAAGAATACCCATATAAAATAGATCCAAGATTACGAATAGTGCTCATGAAGCTATCATTGAAACATAGAAAGGATTATTTTCAGCTTCAAAGCCATTAGGATGTTCAAGAAGCCAACATGGAGTTATAAAATAAAATATCATTTGAGGATATGCACACCATTGAGACTTAAGGAGTAAGTAAATTAATAGTGTAGTGATGGATAACAGTGTATCGTTTCTCTAAGCAATGAAACTCAAAGCATTAAAAATAAATACTAACGATCATTAAAGTCATGGAATGAAATACTTTTTCATACTTCCACAAGAGTAAGGAGACTTTTCAGGATGTTTCTATTTCAGAACAAGAACAAGAAAGACATCAATTATTTATACTCCTTAAGGACATCTACAACATTCCCGAAAATTTTACAGAATCTAAAGTTATCGAGAAAATGCATGATTAAGTAAGCAAGTTGTACAAGAAACCCTTCACAGAACAATATATTAGAGATAAAAGTGTTACACAAAGGCTGAAATCACATTCACAGTACAAGCTACAAGTGTTAAAGCAACCATCAAGGAGTTATATTTTTTTGAAAATATTTATGTCTAATGCAGAATTGAAAGAATACATTCCAAACCCTTCACACATATCAACACAAGAGTGTCAAAATTCCTCATTTTCAAACAAATAATGTCAAGAAATGAGAAAACACAGATACCCATCAACATTTATTCTCTTCTATTTCCATTTTCAAGCAAAATCTCCATCTTTGAGTGTTAAGGAAACAAAAGGGAAAGATATTTCAAGTACCCATCAAAGACAAAATGATGATTGATTATTTTGAGCCGTTATAGATCTACTAAGAGTTTTACACAGAGATTCATGATGGAGTGAAACTCATCAGGTTGGATTCGACACTATGAAACCATGGAGGGACGTCAACAAAATTAAAGACCCATAATGATTTATAAGCTTGTAATGGTGTCAGAGAGAAGAAAGTGAGAAGAAAACCACAGGGTTTTAATAATCAAGCAAAGCATGATAAAAAATATCAAAACCCAATAATGGAAGCATTATTTATAGTTTTCAAACAAGAAGCTTACCTTTTTATTTCACGACGACCATACAAGATCCAATAAGAGAAAGAAAATTTAAAAGAAATGCTCAAAGAACATTGGCCACCACTAAAGAGTCTTATATAGATCTCAAAGAGATCACAAGCGGAAAGACATGCAAGTATCCAAGTCAACAGAGCTTCATAGAATGACAAATGCATATGTAGTGCCTCCGAACAACCAGAGGCCAATTTCCTAAGGAACTGAAACAAATAATCGAGCTCCTAGATAAACAATGGCAGCACCATAACCATACGAGTTTGAAAAAGAGTAAAATCCATACAATATGTGCATTCAGATGGCATAACCATGCTCAAGAAAGAAAAAAACAATGAAGACCGACATCTTAGAAATATGTCGCAAAGAAAAAAAAAATGGTTGAAGTTCTTCACTTCTTTTTATGCCAAAGATATACAAGATCTCTACAAGATCGAACCGATCTCAAAAAGAAAAATGGAAAAAAATGAGTAAAAATTAGAGTTATAGGAAGCTTAATAGGCACTTTCATGGCAAGAGAGAAGTTACAGAGATCACAATAAAGTTTGAAATGATGACACGAAGAAATAGAATAAAAAAATGCATGCATAGAACTTCATAGAGCTTCCCATCAAGCTTCAACATCACATTCATGGCTTCCACTATAAATTTTCCAAGGCTTTGCCACTTATAATGAGCAAATGAAAAATACTAAGTGAGAAGCTCGATGAGCTTATACCCAACCTAACTCACCTGGAGTTACCATCAGTCCCTAAGTTCAAGCCATGCGAATGATCAAAGGTCAAAAACCAAAACAAGAACTAACCATTATGCTAATCAAAGTTAGAAGATCCACAAAGTGGGGAGGATAACCGTACACAAAATCAATGGCTACCATTTCCTTCGCCAAATTTGAGTTATGTGCGACCATAACCACGATCATTGATCATCATAATTACAGATCCAAAACCCTAACCAATGGTACAAAAGGATCTATGGTGTAAATCAAACACGACGAGATCGATTGTCCTTAACAAAAATAGGTAACACAACCATAGTAAACCCTAACCAGGGTTAAAGTCTAAGCCAACTGCGAAAAACATGCGAAGGGTCGGACCATCGTGGAGGGGGAAGCCCTATGATAACAAAAATCATTTGCATTTACGTATTAATGCTCTAAACCATGTGCTACCAAATCAAATTCGAACAAAATTTTACATGCAATGATTAATGAAAGAGGTCCAATAGAATATGTGCTAAGTATCAAGATTAAAAACTATATTATATACTACTTGTAATGGTAACCAAAAAGTAGCCAAATGTATAGGATGAAATTCCTTTTAAAAGTGACCTTTATTACCTTAAAACATAATAATGTGCCAAGTCAAAGGGGTGCTCAATCCATAATAAAGACAAGTGCTCACATTTGATAGCGGTCCCCACAGTGAGAGACTTTAAAAGGGAAATAATAACATGATGTATTCTTCATGTGACCACTAGAAGGAAAATAGGAGGTTAACATCGAGAGGACAAGGAGCTTTTTAAAGTCTTATTACCTTATTTTATACAATATAAGAGTAGAATATTATTGCACATGTGCTCATAGTGGTCCCCACAATGAGTGATCTGGAATTGATAAACTTTAGCTAAGTATAAGAGACAAAGCATTATTTTACTAGCAGGGAGATTATTTTTGCATGTGCATCCATGAGGCAGCCTAAAATTCTATTTTTACAATTGCAAGTGTATTAAAATTATAGATGTCACATCAAGCACAAGAAGATAGAGATTGCATGCATTGGAGAAGACTTACTCATCAAGAAAAGTTTATTATTAGCAAAATTATTCACCCAACTTTATTAAAAATAGAATAGTCAACTATAGTTTGATTGAGTTGTATTTTTGTAACCAAGGCTATTAATGCCTCATTGTATTAGCATGCTTATTTTTATTCCTTTATTTATTCATGATAAAGGATAAAAATAGGATGTGTGGGAAAGTACAATTTTAGTCTATTTTTAAGAAGGGTGGGATGAATAATTTTAATATTTATTGTGTGCATTGGCAAAGTACGGGGAAGACTTCTAGAAACAAGAGTTCTAAAGTAGATTTTGCCAATTTTTCCTTTTGAATGAAAAATTGATTTTTACATTTCCAATTATTTGTAGATTTGGGTATACTTTATTATTTTCTTGTGAATGTCAAAATTCCTTGAATGATCCTCTTATCTTACTGCAATATTAGTAATTTTTTCATAGTATTAGTGTGCATGATTATCTTAATAGTAATGTTGTGAAACTTTCCCTCAATACATCAAGTGTTTTGCCTTAATATTCTACTAAAAACTATTGGTTTGTGCATCCATAATCCATTCTCAGATATTTTTGTATGTACTTAGTGAAGTCCCTCAATAAGTTTGGTGTATCACCTCTATTTTCAACTCATTTACAAACATCTTTTTACCCTCAAAACCGCCCCAAAAAATGGTTTTTAGGATACATCAAGAAGGAACCAACCGTGATACCAAAGACTCACGTCAACACTAGGTATACCCACAAACCTGAGGTGTTTCCATTATATCTATGAAAGAGAGAGATCTAGAGCAAGCTTAGAACACCTATAGCTATCTCTCTACAAGGTGCACTTTTGAGAGATAATATTTTTGGCATGCCAGTGGGACAACGAATCAGATCTCGAGAAGATTACAACAATTTATAGTAGATTCACAAAAGAAAGGTTACGTTCAGGACAACAAGCTACAACAATTTATTCTAAAGATTAAAAGAATTATTTTGTGACTCCATAAGGCTGATTTCAGACTAGTTTTGCAACGTGTTCCATGCCTAATGTAACTACAAGATCATTGGTAAGAGGAGTTCCTTCTGAGTTTATTTCTTTACCTTTGAATTTTGCAAGAAGAAGAAGAGTTAGTAACATACTACCGTATATTAGGTCTAGTTTTAATAACTCTTCTCCTAATATTCCATCACCGCATATCAATTTCTTTGTTGCGATCTAGTTTTTCCAATGGCTATTCAACCATCTAGGAATTTTGTGACCTTTACTAATGGCAACCCATTAGTAATTCCAGTCTATCATGATATCCCTAATGCTGCCATGAAAAGTTTACCTACCTTTACTAGTGAAAATCAAGTTACACCTATAGAGCACATAAAATACGTTGCAACCCTATGTGTAGTCCATAATATTACTCATGAAGATGTGGCTTTAAGACTTTTAGCTGCATCCTTTAAAGGGAAATCCTTGTAATGGTATATAAATTTAGAGATTGGAAGCATAAAAACTTGGGATGAGTTAGGTGGTAAATTTCTAAAACAATTTCGAGATAATTAATATCCTTTATACCTCATAGAGAAGATCTCTACAATTAAAAGAGCCCCTCGTGAATTTATGACTATTTTCAATATTCATTTTGCTAGAACTTGGGAAAGAATTCCAACAACTGTGAAGCCTCAAGCTGATTATGCTTTTCTTTATTATCTTAGAGCCCTAAAAGTGATATTTCAACTACGATTGCATCAATGGGAGGAGAAACTCTCTTAGAAGCCTATGATATTGCTATATTTGGCACCAAGTTAGCACTAAGGCCTTAAATTCCTTTTTAGCATATGTGGCACCTATCCCACAACCTATCACCATTATTGAACCTATTATTGCAGCCCCATCAAATGATGTGTTCAAATTTTTACAAACTATGAGAAACAAGTAAACTTCGATTGAAAATAGACTTGCCTTACCTAACAGGCCTTATCGGGATCCTTATCATCAAAATCAGCAAAATAGGAAACCTTATCAGCAGAACCAAAATTATAGGAAGCCTTATCGGCAAAGGGAGTTTGACCCAAAGGCTCCTAGTTCATCTAATGCTTTAGTCCAAGTTAATATGGCTATAGAATAATGGTTTCAACCTCATAATTAACCTCATCCAACTACAAGTTGTTGAAATGCTTTCCTAAATATAAGTCTTGTTACACAACCTCATCTTGAGACATTGTTCATACATCAAATGGAGGGTGGGAAGTACGAAACTCATGTTTAGAAAGTACCTTAACAGAACTTGGTAAGTTTTAGTGAAGATGATTTTATTGCAGTTACTACTAGATCCCAATAAAAGGCCTAAGAAAGTCAAAAGCTTCAAAATAGACTAGTTCTACCCATAGTCACAGATAAAACTGCAACTATAGGCTAAAAATCAGCTAACAATTCTGTTGTTCCATGAAAATAGCAGGTGCTTCAACTGGTAAAGAACAACAAAAATAGCTACAACCTGATCCAAGAAGATTATTTATACCTTAGATATCAAAAGCAATTGAAGAAAAATCAGTTTTTGCTCAAGCTTATGCTAAAAAATTAGTGTCTGCTTTCTAAAAATGTTGCTTCTTTGAACATTGTTGATATAGTGAAAAACCGTAATGTTAATATCTCAATATGGGATGGTCTAAGTACTCTAGGACAACAAGATTTACTTTCTCATAGACATGCTAAAGTACATATTTCTTCAAAAATAGTAGAAAAGGAAGTTTAGAAAATAGACATGGTCCTTGGAACAATGGAACAGGACCGCATTAAAGAAGTTAAATGGATGGTTCAAAAGTTCTTAAATGCTCATGATATCAAGAAATCA
Source organism: Taxus wallichiana var. yunnanensis (assembly GCA_018340775.1). Lineage (NCBI taxonomy): Eukaryota > Viridiplantae > Streptophyta > Pinopsida > Cupressales > Taxaceae > Taxus > Taxus wallichiana. Next base: position 728,636,347 of record CM031235.1, read on the forward strand.
CCACCATTTTATTTGTCTCTAATTATTGGAGAACATCTTTTTCATAACTGCATGGTTGATGAGGTTCAAGTAATTGTTAGTGAAGAATCACAACACCCTAAATTTCAGCAACTCAATGGGTTACTAACTCTAAGTGTGATTAAATAACATGGAGCTTTTCCTAAGTGTAGGACATTACAATAAGGAAATATCTCTGGATGAAGGCTGGTTCCTATTCCTCTATTTAGGTGCACACATTCAATTTGCAGAGGATCTACTCTAAAACCTACTCTAACTTTCCAAGGAGACAGGGTTAAGGAGATGCAAGAAATAAAACCTAAACTAACAAGGGTGATGCACCAAAGGAATGTTGAACACCTACTAAACACAAACCATAAAAATTCAATACAACCACCATGCACAGATAACCATGACTGCAATGAGAGATTAGGAAGGAGAAAATGAACACAAGAGAGCATTAAACATTATCCACAGACATGCATTATTTCTCCTAAAAGTTGATAAAGTACATTACAATAGCCAAGAGTCACAAACTACATTACAACTTGAATGGGAAGTTTGAAACTCCACAAAATCACTTACAGATAAGGGAAGAAGGAGGTGGTGCAAAGCAGAAATTCCAATCCACTAGAAAAATGCCCCTCCTTACAATATATAGGAATAATTAGAGAAGGAGATAAAAGAAATCCAAATTCTTGTTCAACCACACAAAAAGAGCAATGAATTTTACTTGCAACATTGATGGGGTTTACCATAAAACCCATGCCTCCATTAATGTTCCTTGTTGGGCAAGAAAGGAAGACCAAACCTCATTATGGTGGTAGGTGAGAAGACTGACAACCTCAAAAATGGCAGACTGAATTTATCATTTTTCATTAATGGTGGTAGGTGAGTAGCAGACGTTGGGAGATTTCCAAAAATCCTTTTTTCTCAAATCCAAGCTCCCATTCAAAAGTTACGATCATATGAAGGTGCTATGCATTTGGGGTCTATCTACACAACATCCATGTGGAAGCTCCACGTGTTCTTAAGATTTCATTGTCTCCTTTCACTCCTAAAGTTGTGATGGTTGGACACTTGGCATCGTCCATGAGCCTACTATTTCATTCCCTTTTTTTTTTCCTTAGTCCCTTTTGTTTGGTGGAGCACTATGTCTGGCCCTAGACACATGGAGGGCTTGCGCACATTTTGCACTCCTACCTTTTGGGTCTTACCTTTGAATTTGTGCTGAATGGACACGTGGTGCCTTCCTCTAGCTCTGTTGCTTTGCTTCAACTTTTCAATGGCCAATGAAAATTTCCCAAGCCTTAGAGACATGGAGATCCTGTGCTTGTTTGGGGACTACCTTTGGATTATACCCACGAAGTTACGTTAATCTGACACCTAGAGGCCTCTACTGGCATTGTTGGTGCTCAAAATGATCTTGCCCTAATTTTCCTTTGAAAAAATATTGATTTACGGCCTTTTTTCATTTTCTCCTTCCCGTGTTGTGCCTAGTTAGTCTTTGTAGCCATTTTTAATTTGTCCTTGCATTGTAAATCCCTTAAGGGTCTGTATTTTGAATCTCTCATTCTTTGTTCATCAAAAACTCAAGTTTCCCCCATGTTTTTGGTTCTCCACGGTTAGGATTTGTCTCCCTTATCATTTCTACCCTAAGTACTTGAAGAAAATGAATGGATGTATCCTTGAAGAATGTATTTGAGCCTTGTAACATTTCTAAACTTTCATCCTTGAAGAAAATTTCATTCCCAAGCTCAAATGGTTGTTTTTCTATATTTTACGGTTTGATGGGCATTTCTCAGGTCAAATTTGCATCCTTGTACCTATAGGGAGATATGGCACCTTTTGGTTAGATGCAGCTTAGTTGGGTACTTAGAAAAATTCATGGAAATCCCTAACTCAAAATTTGTCCACGTGGAGGCATGACACTCATTTGAAGATTTACTTTTTGGTTTGGCCTTTCAGTAGCACCAGGAGGATATGTGGTGGCTTCCACTGCATGTAGTTTGGGCATTTTGGTAGAATATGACATGTGGTGAGCTTGTGCTCATTCAGGACTCTACTTTGGGAACCATCTTTAAGTTGTGCCATGGAGACACGTGGAGGAACCACGCATGTTCATGGACTAACCCTTGAGTTTAAATTTAAAGAAGTGCTAGACCGAGACATGGAGGCCTTTGTTTGCTTTGCATTTTATGTAGAGTTTTCAATGGCCAAAAGGAGACTACTTTGGAGCATGACATGTGTCGCCTTCCACCGAGCTTCAAGCATTCAATCAAACCTTGTCGGAGCAGGGACAAGTGGTGAGCCTACTCTCATTCAAGGTATCAAAATTTTGCGACCATCTCAAGGTGTGCCATGGTGACACGTTGTAGTTTGAAAGTTAAAAAGGCGTAGAGGCGGACCATCGAGACAACTTGGATTTTTGCCTCCTTAAGGATTAAAATTTCAAAATGGCCCGTAAGCCTGATGAGGGAAATAGTTAATGTTTTACCCTCGGTCAACAATGGAGGTGCGGGCTCTCGAGGGAAATTTGGAAAAATTTCCTTTGACAAAAAATATTCAAAAGTTAAAAAGGAAGCGAACACCACTCCAATCACATTTGGACACGTGTTCAACTGATTTCTCAAGGGTGGAGCTGCAAGGAAAATTTGGAAAATTTTCCTTTTTTAAAAAGAGAGTAAATGGTAGAATTTGGCCATGGTTCCCCTCAAATCATATCTGGACATGTGTCAAGCTTGTTTCCTGAGGGTAGAGGTGTGGAGAAAATGTGAAATTTTTCCATTTTTCAAAAAGTTGTACAAAGTCGAGGGAAGCACCCGGGTCTTTTATAAAGTTTGAAATTTGCCACATGGATGGCCCAAATTCAAAGTAAATATCAACGGTAGCTGTGAATCTAAATATGATTTTCCCCGTTTTTCTTTGAAACACATCTAGAAATGTGAGTCTCAATGATTTCTTTTTCTTTTATACATGCCAAGAAGAGAAGGAAGTTAATGTTGATATCTAAAGTTTGGTGGGAAGATCTCGGAAGATGTCTTTCACCATTAAAATGGTCGACTTTCATGCTTGATCTGATTTTTCATTTTTCTTCTCCCGAGCACACAAGGGGCTAGGTTTGACATTAGGGGTAGAAGTGGTTGGAAAATTGAAGGAAGAGTGATGTACCGAGAAATGAGTTGAATGTGGGAAGAATTCGATGAAATATGCCCCTTGAGCACCTGGAGACTTTTGCAGATCTGATTCTATGAATCACAAAATAATCATGGCAAGAACTGGTGCATTAAACGTTTTTGTCTTGTGGGAGGGAGAGGTTCTTTTGTAAAGGTTATAAATGGCATAAATTTCTCATGCAAAAGGGGTTGGGAGTCTAGTTGGAGGTCAAATTACTAGAGGTTGAAGAAAATTCCCAAGATGAAAATTTGAAGAAGCATGTCTTTCGATAATCCATTTGAGAAACTAGGTTATCTCTTTTTTATTAAGTTTTGTTGTGTCAAGGTGGTTGTAAGCGTAAAGCCATTGACAAGCTCTATGACTATTCTGTGAAACTTTTCTCTAATAGACTTAATCAAATTTGAGTTATTTCTGTGTTTTCTTGAGATAAATGTGTTGATTTTACTTCGAATGTATGCAAATAGTTTTTCTTGTTTCATTGCAATCTTGTATTAAAATATGATTCACTCACACATGCCTAAATCCTTGTGATAGTTAAGTGGCATCTACAATTCCATTTCTCACAAGAGCTTTCATTTGGGATTGGAATAAAATATTTAAAATCATTTTCTCTCGTCTAGACAAAGATTATTTGTAAGCCTTTGGGTGTACCTTAGGCATGATTTGGCTTAGACCTTGATGATTTGTTGGGTTTTATAACTCAAGTCTTCATGATATAATCTCAAATATTGTGTGAAAGAGTGCTAATCTAGGCCTCCATTGAAGCACATATTCTAGTTGAAGAAACATTTTAGCTATTTTGTGCATCCCGTTGGTCCGAATCTAGTTTCACCCCTGCCCCACCTCCCACAAATAATTCATTCAAAACAACTAATCTTACCCACCCTACCCCTATTTGTCATGTGTGTATGCCAATGCACAATCCTCATCACCTAAACATGCGAAACAAGCAAAGTGACTCCAATGTCTTTAGCAACCTTTGCCTTGTTGTGAAGATATCTCCATGATCCGGAAGTGACAACTTGTGAGAGTCGATTTGGTGTGTTGATCATATTTTCCCCAATGTATTTTCTATAAAATCTATGAAAAAGAAAGGTACTTGATCTCCTTTCATATAACAGAGGTTACAAAATAGGTTCTCTTACCTTGGTTGAAAGGAAAAATTTGAAGTAGTTAGGATTAGACCACATCCTTTTAATGTGCTACCCACTCCTTCTTGAAGTTTGAGTTCCAAAAAGTCAGATAGATTACTTCCCCAGCTACAAAACGACATACATGATTGTCTATCTCGCATCTAAGTGTCTTGTCTAATCCATGATGTTGCTTGCTATTTGAAGGAGACTAAATTTGGGAACCAAATTAAATGGCGTCATTTCCGGGATTTGTTAATCTGGATTTTCATTGAAATATTGATTTATTGATTCATTACCAATCCATATCTATTTAGCCTGTCAACAACACCAACGTAAATGGCACCGTTGTCGGGGACATTATGACTGCAGTTCATTTTCAGACCTTGGAAAACATTCCTTGTATGCTCTAAAGTGCCAGAAATCTATTTTAAATATTATCTTGTGTTTGGTCCTATATGAAATTTCAAGTTACAAGTGTTACATGCAATTTTTTCAGTCTCTACAAGTTTTACACCGGTATTCATGATCAATCTTAGGTCGAACTTTCATCTAGGACATTATTTCTTGAGTTAGGAAAAGCAACGTCAGAAGGAAGAAAATCCTGGAGAGTTGTGGGAGAACAATAGACAAGAAGAGGTATATCAATTGATGAGAATGAGTGGCATATCATTGAATACCGCTATTCAAGTGACTCGATTCGAGTAGCCTCTTTGTGGAATTAAATTCTCCAACTAGAGAGAGGCCTTCATTTGATTTTGAAAGGTTTTCTTCACACTCTGCTCCTATCTTTTCAGAAGTTAATAGGGCTTTCCAAGAAGCTAGGCCTTTAGGGGGTATCTATTTTGAAAATTATACTCTTGTGTTCCAAGGGCCCTCTACCACTCATCAATTTTCTTCTCCCCAAAGATCACCTCCTCAAATCAATATGGTTCAACCCAGGCCTCCATTATTTGTAAACACCTTTGGACCTATAAATTTTGGGGGAATGGCTAGTTACCCAAATGCAGTACCTCAAGATGTAAGGAACAGGATACCAAAGTTCCAAGGAAACAATGCTATAACTGGTGATGAGCATCTGAAGCTATTTCTCAATATGATGGAATACTTTGAAATTGAGCATGAGGATGTATACATCAAATTTTGTGTTCACACTTTAGAAGAGGATGTCAGGGACTGGTATAAAGCATTAAAAGATAAATCTATTGATTCTTGGTCCGAAATGAAAAATGCATTCAGATTACAATATGGTGATAGGATCACCCTAGGTTTCTTCTATCGAGTTTGAAAACTTTAGGAAGAACCCCAATGATTCAGTACATGACTTCAATGCAAGGTTTAATAAAAATTTAGGAGATTTCTGTCAGATAAGGCCTTGCGATGAGTCATGTTTTATCAAATATACTAATGCATTTGATAAAAAGGCTGCATATTACTTAAGAGATAAGAACCCCACAAATTTGGTGCAAGCCTTCACTATGGCTCAACAAATAGAGAAGAACATCAAGGAAATTGGGAAGCCTCCAAAGAGGGAAGGAGTAAAGTGGTTAACCCAAAAAAAACCTCGAAAAGAAAAGCTATTGATCTATAAGAAGTTGTGAAAACTTTGGTAGGGGTTGTCAAGGAGATCTCATACAAGCTAGCTCGAGCCGGGAAAGGAGTTGGGCATAGTTCACAAGGATAACACAAGCAACAAGGCCAAGATAGATTTACAAATCATTAGAGAATTTATGACAGAGGTAAGGGACATATTGGATTTGGAAATGTAGACAGGTCCCAAGGCGAGAGAGAATAGAATGGTACTTGATCCTTTGCTACCGTGAGTTGTTGTGGTGGAGGAGATAGATTTCATTGATTGGTGTGAAAATGTTTCATGCCTCATGCTCTTTGTGAAGAATATCGAGAAAGAAGAGGAAGAATTTGATGATAATGATGATGATGCCTACATGATGGAGACCCTGCAAGTTCCCTAAGGAAGCAATTTCAACCGAGGTAATATGTTCTAAGATCTGCTTTTGGGATTGCATCCATCGGTACCTCTTCTTCCTCCCTCTCATACTTTAGAAGTAGACATTGTAAAAAAATTTTAACTACCCACCGATGATTTTGAATACTTGAGGGCATTAATGATTGAAAAGAATGATGGAGGAATTCCTTCAAAAGAATATAGGTAGCTATTGATGAATGTTGTGGTTGCCCAAGAAAAGGAGCAAAATACTAGAAGTAAAGTTGCAAGGGGCCACAAGCCAAGTCAAAATTTTCATTGCTTGCCAAAGGAACCCTAAAGAAAAATGCATCTCGCGCAGAGAGCTTGTTTCCCAAGCAAAACTTGTGTCCCTCCCCATGCCCAAACTGAAAAGAATCCAATTCCATCTGATGACTCTACCAATATTTCTCCTAGTGCTTCTTTACCCAAATTTGTTCCATATGACATTGCCCAAGTTTTGAGTCAAATAAAAATTCATGTAAATTTTTTTAAGTTGCTTAGGATCCCTGAGCACAAGAAGAGGGATTTCGAATATTTAGGATTCAAAGGGGAAGAGATCATACAAGGTAGATATGTGAACATGGTTGGGACTTCCCTTACTATTGCAGAGTTGGAAAACCCACAAGTATTGGAAGAGACGGGGGTACCACCAGAGGTTTATTTAGGAACTTCTTTGGTTAAGACCCAATTGAATTTGGATCCATTCTTCACTACCCTGGTTATCAAATACAAGTTGTTACATAACTGTATGTTTGATTCTGGAGCTTTATGTAATGTCATGCCTCTTTAGGTCATGAATGAATTGGGAATAAAAGTGACAACAACATATGGGAAGTGCATTGCCATGGATTCTAGATAGGTGCTAGTGGTGGGATGTGTCAAAGATCTGGTTGTGTAACCTGCATCTTATCCTGGAAGGAACTTAAAGCTTGATGTGGTGATTGTTGACTGCCTTGCCAAGTGGGGGATGTTGTTGTCAAGAAAATGGGTAGTAAGTGTTAGTGGTATCTCCATTGAAGGCAACCTTTGGTGAAATTATATGGAGAGAAGAAAATGTTATACCTTATTGAAGACCCAAGCGATGTATCTTATGAGTTTTTTCAAGTAGATGATGATCTTAACAACTTTGTGAGTTTTCTAGATTTTAGGGAGTATGAAGGTGTTGAAAATAGAGCTCCTACGTATGTATTTTTTCTTGGGAACTTAGTCTATGATTCAGCCTTGAAAAATATTATAGAATTTGACTTAAACACAATGGAGGAGCTTCAGAGAAAATGGATGGTTTACAAACTGAATAGAGAAGAAAAAGAGATATATTTCCAGTTGATGAAAGAATATCAGAACCTCTTGGCATGGTCATACCTAGGATGGTAGGTACTTGAATATTTTCCTTGATTATTTTCTTTGAATCAGGGTAACATCTTTTGTACAGTGTATAGTTTGTCATTTGTTTCTTGTCCTTTTATGTTTTTGCTCATTCTAGTCCTCGGTGACTTGTTTTTGCTGGTTTCTCTATCTATTTTTGAAGATGGCTTTATTCCTCTACTTTGCAAGATGACTCCATTTCCTAATGAATATTTTGGCACTTGGTCTACTTTTTTTCTTTTGGCACTCACAGGGAGTGCCCATCCCTGAGTCAGAGCCTATGTTAGTGCTTAGAATGATCTCACCCCAATTTGCCTTTGAAAACTTATTGATTTATGACCTTTGTAATTTTCTCCTTCCCCATGTTGTGCAGTCGGCCGTCTTTATGGCAATTTTTAATTTTTCCTTGGGTTGTAAATCCCTTAAGGGTTTGTATTTTTAATCTCTCATTCTCTATTCATCAAAAATTTGGATTTCCCCAATGTTTTCCGTTCTCCACGGTCGGATTTTCTCCTTATCATTTCTACCCTAAGTACTTGAAGAAAATGAATGGATGTATCCCTGAAGAATGTATTTGAGCCCTGTAACATTTGTAAACTTTCTATCCCTAAAGAAAATTTCATGCCCAGGCTCAAATGGTCATTCTTTTATATTTTACTTTGACGGTGGTTCTCCCAATCAAATTTTCATCCTTGTATGTACAGGAGACATGGCACCTTTTGGTTGGATGTGGCTCAGCTGGGTACTTAGAAAAATTCATGGAAAGCCTTAACTCAAAAAATTTCCATGTGGAGGCATGACACTCATTTGAAGATTTACTTTTTGGTTTGGCCTTGGAGTAGCACCGAGAGGACACATGGAGGCTTCTGCTGCTTGGCCCAGACTTAGACAAATTTTCATGTAGTTGGGGTAGTTTGGTGGAATAGGACACATGGTGAGCTCATGCTCATTTAGGGTCTCTCGCTTTGGGCACCATCTTGAAGTTGCGCCATGGAGACATGTGGAGGAACCATGCATGTTCGGGGACCGGCCCTTGAGTTTTAATTTAAAGAAGCGTCAGGCTGACACGTGGAGGCCTCCACTTGCTTTGCATTTTACTTAGATTTTTCAATGGCCAAAAGGAGACTATGGAGCATGACATGTGTCGCTTGCCACATCGAGCTTCAAGCATTAAGTCAAACCTTGCTTTGGAGAAGGACACATGGCAAACCTGTGCTCATTCAAGGTATCAAATTTTTGGACTACCTCAAGGTGCGCCATGGTGACATGTGGTAGTTTGAAAATTCAAAAATGTGGGGAGGCAGACCATCGAAGGAAGCTTGGATTTTTTGACTCCTTAAGGATTAAAATTTCAAAATGGCCTACAATCCCGATGAGGGAAATAGTCAATGTTTTATCCCGATCAATGGTGAAGGTGTGGGTTCTCGGGAACAAAAATGGAAAATAACGAAGTTCTTGAATCGACTGAAAGATTGGGGCTAAATCGATAGAAAAGGCAAAATTGGAAAAATTTCCTTTTGAGAAAAAAGATTCAAAAGTAAAAATGGAAGCGCAACATTGCTTCAATCACATTTGGACATGTGTCAGGATCATTTCCCAAGGGCGGAGCTATGGGGAAAATTTGGAAAAATTTCCTTTTTCCAAAAGAGAGTAAAATGGAAAAATTTGGCTGTGGTTCCCCTCAAATCATATTTGGACATGTGTCAGGCTTGTTTCCCAAGGGCGGAGGTGTGGAGAAAAATGTGAAATTTTTCCATTTTTTAAAAATTTTATAAAAATTCAAGGGAAGCCCTTAGGTCTTTTCTAAAGTTTGAAATTTGCCACATGGACGACCCAAATTCAAAGTAAAGATCAACGGTAGCTGTGAATCTAAATATGATTTCCCCCTTTTTCTTTGAAACACATCTGGAAGTGCGAGTCTCCATGATTTCTTGGTCTTTTCTACATGCCAAGAAGAGAAGGAAGTTAATGTTGATATCTGAAGTTTGGTGGGAAGATCTAGAGAATGTCTTTCGCCATTAAAATGGTCTGACTTTCGTGCTCGATCTGATTTTCCATTTTTCTTCTCCCAAGAACACAAGGGGCCGATTTGTGAGATGAGGGGCAGATGGTTGGAAAATTGAAGGAAGGGTGATATACCGAGTAATGAGTTGAGTGCGGGAGGTATTTGATGAAATTTGACACCTTGAGCACCTAGAGAGACTTTGTAGATCTAATTCGTGAATCATAGAATAATCATGGTGAGCACCGGTGCATTAAACATTTTTTGTCTTTTGGGAGGGAGAGGCTCTATTTTAAAGGTTATAAATAGCACAAATTTCTTGTACAAAAGTGGTTAGGAGGCTAGAAGTTAGAGGTCAAAGTGCTAGAGGTCAAAGAAAATTCCCAAGAGGAAAATTTTACTAAGCCTGTCTTTTGAGAATCCATTTAAGAAGCTAGGTTATCTCTTTTTGTGTTAAGTTTTGTTGTGTCAAGGTGGTTGCAAGTGTATAATTTGGCGACACGCGGGGTCACTGCTGCTCGCCGCTTAAAGATCATTTTCCTTGTTGTATCCATTGGGCATGGAGTCATTAATGATATCCTGATATTGATGTCATGCTTGAAACTAGAACTTGACTGATTGCACTCTCAATTCTCATAACAAAATCTTGAAGGTGAGTTTTATGAGAGTTAAAAATTGTATTGACCTAGAGCTTTCAGCTATTTCTGAAATAGACTCTACAAAATTCACCTTGAGGCATACTAGATGCACAATGACATAACCTGGAGCAAAAAAACTATGTTGAAGCACTTAGGAAATAGAAACCTAACTACAATAAGACAATGCACACATGCACTTGGAGGAATTAAAATCCTAGGATAATATTTACAAGGGTGAAACCTTCCTTTTTCAGTAGCAATGTTTAAGGTAGATTCCGTTAATAGGAATATGAAGTTCTCCATCTAATGTAGACAATTGGAAGGAATTTATACTCTTACATCCTGTGACCATGTAGGGGCCACTCCAAATGGCATCAAACTTGGAATGCCTTCCGGTTTTTCCCGATCTGCATCCCACTTGAGAACTAGATCCCCCTCCTGAAAGGTCCTTTCTCTTACTTTCTTATCAAAACATATTTTTATTGAGGTCTGATCCTTCTCCACTATTTGAACTACATTTTCTCTTATTTCTTTCAATTCCATCAGCTCTACATATCTAGCCTCCATCGGTTCAAACTTGGATAATTCTAATTGCTTCATGAGTTCCAATGCGGGTAGTTCTAATGATATAGGCAACACTGCTTCCTTCCCATAGACTAACTTGTAGGGAGAATTACCTGTTGACCTCTTTGGTGTGATCCTATTAGCCCACAAAGTTGATTTGAGCTTAGTATGCCATGTCCTTTGGTTTTCATCAAGATTTCTTCTAATGATTCTTAGAAAATTCTTATTTGTGGACTCTGCCTGCCCATTACCCTGCGGGTAATAGTTTGAAGAGGTGCTCAAGTAGGTCCCATTCTTGACAACCCATTCTGTGATCTTGGAACCTAGGAATGCCAATGCATTTTTTGATATGATAGTGGATGGTACTCGAACCTAGTCACTATTCCCTCATATAAGTCTAGTATACTAGAATCGTTTGCTTCTTTGAGTGCTACCGCCTCGGTCCACTTGGTGAAATAGTTTTTTTCTATGAGAATCCACTTGTGACCTTGGCTTGAGTTTGGATTGATGACCCTAATGAAGTCCAATCCCCATTGCATGAATGGTTGGTTAACTTAAATTGGGTGTAATGGAAGCGCTGCTAACTTTTCTTTACCTTTAAAGAGAGCACATTTTTGCACCTTTATATCCATGTATAGTAGTCACTAAACATTGTGGGATCATAATAACCAACCTTCATTATCTTGAGGGTTATTACCCATTGGTCGAATGACCTCCGACCTCTCCATCGTGAAATTCATGTAACACCTTTTCAATCACTTGTTTGAATGCATCTCAAGTAGAACACCATTGATGTCCCTTTTGAACAAAAAACCATCAAGAAGCACATATGTAATGGATTTTAACCATAAGTATCTCCTCTTTTATTTTCTCATTTCTGGAGGACATAGGCCTATTTGTAGGAAGTGTATCATATTTTGAGTCCAACAAGGGATATTCACATTATCATTCACTTTCCCTTGACCGTCCTACAATACCAAGACAACTTCATTTCCATTACTTGCATCAACTTGTTGACTTGAGGCTAACTGTTCACATAGTCCCTTTCCACAGACCAGCTTAGTGACCTTAATTTCAATGTCATATTCCATGACACGAGTGATCCATCCTGCACGTTTCTCAATCACATCCTTGTTCAAATGGAAGTCCCGACTTTTGCATGAGAAACTAACATTGGATCTATTTTTTTAAGACTAGATGTCCGAACTTCTTTAAGCTCTTGATTACTATAAGGACATGATTCTCGATGAAGGAGTACCTCACTTCATAGTATTCCAAGCCTTGATTGAAGAAGGTAACTAGTTGTTAAGATCCCTCTTTGTTTTGTTCCACTATGATTGCAAAAATTGTGTCCCCACCACGGCAAAGCCATAGAGCATGAAGTCCTTGGAGAAGTCTGGATTAATGAGAGTTGGATCTTGGGATATGGCTTATTTGATGGCTTCAAAAATTTATTTCCCCTCCCCTATCCTCTTAAATTGCATGCTCTTCTTCAACATTAGTGTTATTGGCTTCACAATAGAAAAACGTTTGGTACAAATCTGCAGACAAAATTGATCTTTCCTAGAAAGCTCTGAAGAGCCTTCTTATGACCTGGCAGTGGTAATGCTCGGATTGCTTCAACTCTCTCTAGGTCAATCTTCAATCCCTCCTTTGACACAATATGGCCTAGGAGCTTGCCTTCATGAGCCAAGAATATGCATTTTTGGGATTTAATGATACCCCAAATCTTCTACATCTTTGAAATACCTATCTCAGATGAAAAAGGTGATCCGCTGCATTTTTGGAGAACATAGTGATATCATCAAGATATATCAGTACTATTTTGTTGATCAAACCCCGAATGCCATGTCCATCGCTCTTTGGAAAGTGGCTCCGGCATTAGAAAATCCAAATGGCATCTTCCTATAGGCATAAGTGCCCCACTTAGTGGTGAAAGTCATTTTGAACTGATCATCTTCTTTCACCATTATCTAATTATACCTTGAGTATCCATCTAGGAGGGAAAATATTTCTGAGTTAGATACCACTTGCAAGATTCATTCCATTTGTGGGAGTGGATAGTGGTCTTTGAGAGATGCCCTGTTCAGGTCTCGAAAGTCCATGCAAAACCTTATTTTCCCATTTTTATTCCTTACTGGTACCAAGTTTGCAACCCAGCTTGAATGCTTGGTTGGAAATATAATGCTGGCCTTTATTATCTTGTTTATCTCTTTCTTTATTAGAGGTTCAATGTGAGGGTTGACTAGTATTTACTTCTTCCGATGGGCTTAGCATCCGGATCTAGTTTTATGGTATATTGTGCCAGCTTTGGATTGAACCCTTACAGTCCTCATAACTCCAAGCGAAGACATCTGGAAAATCTTTGAAAAGTCATATGAACTCACATCTCTCTTGCTCAGTGGCCACTTTGCCAATTTGAAGTGTTTTTCCTTCCCCAATCGAAATAGGTTATGAATCCTCTCCCTTGACCTTAATGTTTGATTTCTCTTTACAAAACTAGTCATTAGGATTGAATATTGAATCCAATGTCACTAAAAATTTGGGAAACTTGTTTTTCTATACCGCACCACTTGGTCCCGATACTTAGTGCTCTAATCTGTCTTGGTTCCTAACTAAGAATTTAGCCTCTTCTTGTAAGAAATTGATGATCTATTGATCGTTCTCAAACACCTGCCAACTTGTGTTATTGTCTGGAACTGTTGGTCTTACAATCACATAGATATGTGGTTGTGTTTTGTCTCTTTTGATATTGTCAAGCACATCAAATGGTTTTTCAACTACTGCAAGCCTATCTGCAACTTCATTCTTCTTCCTGGGTATGGACACAATGTTTAAAGATTCAAAGTCTTAAACTAGGTCACATACCTTGTTTTTTTAGCTCTTGAGTAGGTCATTTTTTGCAGTATGGTTCCTTTTGACTTGATTGACAGTTAACTCACTATCACCAAATACTCGTAAGTTTTTAATATTCTTCTTCCTTATCCAATGCAAGCCATGAATTAAGGCTTCATACTCAGCTATGTTGTTTGAGAAAGAAAACTAGAAATGGAAAAATGAATAATATTTCATACCTTGAGGTGAAAAAATCATAGCTCCTCCTCCAGCACCTTGTCTACTTCTTGAGCCATCAAAGTATAACTACCATATGTCATTATTATCCTTTTGGTCTAGCTTGGTTATGCTAGGGAGAGGATGGTTCTCCTCATGCAAATAATAAACTCCTATCTTAGATTATTCCATTTCATTGTAGGGATAAAAATCATTCCTTTTGTTCGGTTATTAATCCAGAGTTGAATCTAGAATACCCTCAACCTTTTTTCCAGTTTCTAGATCATTTGATCATTCCCCTTGGTCAAAGGCTGAGAAATTCACATTGATAGGACTTAGTACATGAGGCTCAATGTGGAATTTTGTAAATGGTTCTAACGATGGTTGCCTTGGCTCTATACCTTGTTCTGAATAGCATATGTGACCAATCTCCCGATAGATATCCACCAATTTTGGCAATGAAGTCTCTCGAAAAACACAATGTAAAGAGTGGTGGCAGTATATGACTGATACATCTTGTGAGATGGTCACATTGGGACATGTATGTAATGTGACGCTCAAATATTTGATTAATCCAACCATTGTTACCGTTAACCCATCCAATTGCACCACACCTTTGGAGATGACTTCATATTAAAGACCCCGCCGATCAACTATTTGTTTTGGCATGACTTAGCTACTTGCTCCTGTTGGTGCTCAATTTGGTCTCACCCCATTTTCCCTTAAAGTTATTTAGTTTTCGGGTTCTATCGTCTTCTCTAACTCCCCATATTGATGTATAAAACTCTCTCCTCCATTTGGTTGCCATGATAAGTCCCTTCCTTGGTCGAGGATCACTTAAAAGTCTAGATTTTTTTTTTTTTGTTCCTCTGTCCATGTGAAAGAGTTTGTAACTTGGGGGTAAACTCAGGTTTTTTCCTTTCCTTCTTTTTTCCACAGTCATGTTTTGTTGTCCCTATATTTTTTGTCCCAAATATATGTGGAAACGTGATTGGATATAGCTCAGATGATCATATTTTGTCCTTATATCATTTGCTAATTCTCTTTCTTTGAAGAAGGATTCATTTATGGGCTCAAATGGTGATTTTCCTACATTTTAGAGCTTGACTAGTGTGTTTTTCCCTGTCAAATTTACATCATAGAAATTGTGGAATTGTGGCCCTTTCTAGTTGGATGCGGCTCAGTCGGACACATTAAAAAATCTAAGGATCACTTCAACTCAAAAAATGTCCATGTGGAGGGTCGGCTCTCATCTAAAAATACACCTTTTGGTTCAGCCTTGGAGTTGTGTCGAGGAGACACATGGAGGTTTCCACTGCCTTGCCTAGAATTAGACAAATTTTTCATGTTGCCAGTGCAAATTTGGTAGACTATGGACACGTGGAGGGTTGGTGCTCATTTGAGGATTTACCTCGGATCACATCTTAACAATTGTGACAAGGATACATATGGAGGATTCTGTCAGCTCCACTCTATACTTAATCTTTCCAAAGAAATTTTCTAAGGCCTAGGACATGTGGAGGGAGCACACCTATTTTGTGACCAGCCCCTAAATTTTATTTTGAAGAAGTTCCAGGAGGACACTTGAAGGCTTCCACTCACTCTACCTTTGCTTGGACTTTTCAATGGCTAAGAAAAAATGTCGCGGATCCTTGACACATGGCACCTACCGTTGATCCTTCAATTTTTTAACTATGTCAAACTAAGACACGTGGTGAGCCTGTGTTTAATCAGTGTCTCAAATTTAGAGTACCATACTAAAGGTGCTCCAAGGAAACACGTGGAGGCTTCCACTGGATCCTTTTTATTGAGACTTTTTCAAAGGCCAAAAGGCATTTTTCTTGGGCCCAGGGGCACATGGTAGGCTGCGCTTGTTTGGAAAATTTCCCATATACTTCTCCTTTGCATTTGCGCGCCAAGGAAACACGTGGAAAACTATAATATTAAGTAGAGAAAGGGAAAAATCAATGGTTTCTGTGCATTTTACCTCTTTTTTACATCATTTTTTGTCTAAGACTCTTGGAGATGCGAATACGCATTGTTTTTCATAATTTTTGATTAAATTCCTTGTCATTTCTATCCGTAAAGTACCATTGAATGGATTCGAACTTAATTTGTGAGTCCAAGTATTGTTAAGGTCAATATTTTTGAAGTTAGAATTGCTCGAAACTTGCAAAAATGTGAATTACCGAGAAGTGGATGTAGGACGAGTTGTAAAGGAAAGAAAGGGAAAATGATGAAACAATGAAAGTTCTGAGCATAAAAGATGAAAAAGGTGTTGCCTTGAGAGTGAGAAGGATTACTGTCATATCCAGCTATGTAGAGGATCTGAAAAATGCTTAAAAAGGGGATTTCTTACATGAAAAAATTAGAATGATTAGAATGATCACCAAAAATTTGTGGGATGGCATCCTAGTCATTAGTCGAGGGCCCAAGAAATGTTATCAGTTCACAATTGGTCCACATGGAAGCTTTTGTGTGTGAATTTTTAAATGTCACTTTCTGAGGCAAATTGGTAACAATCAAAGGTTCCTAGAATACTCTTCTCTTTTGGGGGGAAAATTGAGTGAGTAAAATGTATAAATGCAATGAGAATACTCTTGCAAAGGGTCAAGGGTTGAATTCTTAAAAGAAATATTTGAGAAAAGTCATCTTCATGAGAGACCAATCTAAGATAACCTATTGATTTATTTTATGTTAGATTTTTTATCATGTCAAGTTGGTTACAAATGTATAGCCATTGATGAGCACTAAGATCACTCTAGAAGCTTTCCCCTGATAATGAATTTAAGCAATTTTGAAATTAATTTGTGTCAATCTTGAAGCAATTAGTGTCTGCTTTATTTCAGAATGTCTGCAAGTAGTTTTTCTTGTTCCTATTGCAATCTTACATTGAAATATTTGTGAAATCACATAGGATCTTGTCCCTATGACAATTTAGTGGTATTTTCAATTTCATTTCAAGAAGATCC
Organism: Taxus wallichiana var. yunnanensis; assembly: GCA_018340775.1. Classification (NCBI taxonomy): domain Eukaryota; kingdom Viridiplantae; phylum Streptophyta; class Pinopsida; order Cupressales; family Taxaceae; genus Taxus; species Taxus wallichiana. The sequence goes on from CM031235.1 coordinate 728,653,230, forward strand.
TTCATCTTGTGATGAGATAAATGATTTAAAATCACTTCACTGTCATTTGTTGATAAATATTGTTTGTAAGTATTTGGGTGTACCTTAGGTGTGATTAATCAAATATTTTGGTGTTTAATTGAGTCTTTTAACTCGATCCTTCATGTTAGATTCTCAAATATTGTGTGAAAATGTGCTGATTTGGGCCTCCATTGAAGCACACCTTCTTGTTGAAGGAACATCTTAACTATTCTGAAGCTTTTGTTGTTGAGTTGTCCATTATTGTGAAGTTTCTCAAAGATCTAGTATAATCAACTTTATCCTACTCAATCTCCCACCAAAATTATTCAAAAGTGATGAATCCATCTTGAACTACCCATGTTTTCCCTGTATATATCAACAAAGGAACAAAATCTATTTACTAAAATATACATAACAATCAGGATCTCATAATGTCTTGATAACCTTAAGCTTGTTTTCAAAGTATCTCTATATTTTAGAAGTGACAAATCTTAAGAGTTAAATTATGGATTATTGACCACATTTTCCAAAGTTTTTCTTCATAAAATTTGTGCAAAAGAAGGATATATCCATATCCTTTGTCAAACACATGTTACACTATGGGTCCTCTCACCCTGTTCGAAATGCACCGCCTAAAGTAGTGAGTATAGGTCAAATCCTCTTGAAGGTGCATCCATCTCTCGAAAATCTGATTGATAAAGGACCAGTTAGATCTCATCCCCCACTAAAAATGATATACATCATGATCTATCTTTCTTTAAGCTCGTGTCAAATCTATGATGTTGCTTAAGCTCGAAAGGGAGAAAAAAAATTGATACCAACAATCGTGGAGCCTTTACCGGGGAGTATTTGTACAAAGGTATACATGTACATACATTGGTAATGTCTCTTACATGATCTAAGTGCTAATGCATTGCTGAAACATCATTCTCTATTCGATCTATAAGAATTGTTCAAAGTTGTAAGTTCTGAGTGCAATATTTCTATCTTATATAGTTATTACACTAAAGTTTATATCATTAGTGATAAATTTGGGTAGAAGAAGAGCAGATCTTGTAAGATTTGCCTTAATCTAGTATTGATAGACATTTTACAGGTCTTTCATAGTGCATTTGCATAAACTAAAGTGAAAATCCTTAGTGGTGAGTCTGTGTTATTTAAATTCTTAATAAATACCAGTTTCTTAACATATATCAAGTAAGATTTGTCATTAATCTCTACAAATCTTGAAGGAAGAAGATCTTTCTTCTCCAAGGACTGTAGTAGAAGGTTGTTTCAAGAGTTAAGAAAGTCTAATTTAGAAGGAATAAGAATTTGTAAGGTTGTTGGAGATCAACCATCAAGAAAAGAGATCTCTAATGGTGAAATTGATTAGCCTATGATTGAAGATTGCAATATTTCCTCAATTGCTTCTAAATCAAGTAGTCTCTTTGTTAAATTAAATTATCCATCTGGAGAGCGTCCTTCATTTGTATTTGAAACATTTTCTTCTCAATATGCCCCGGTATTTTCCAAATCTAATAGAGTTTTCCAAGAAACAAATCCTTTAGAGCGAAGTCATTCTGAGAATTGTATCCTTGTACCACATAGACTTCTCACTCCTCATTAGTTTGCATCTCCTCTAAGGTCACGTCCTCAAAATAATATGGCTCAGCCTCCACCCAGACCTCCATTTTTTGTTAATAATTTTGGTCCCATCAATTTTATAGGTATGGTTGGCTATCCAAATGTTGTGCCACAAGATGTAAGAAATAGATTACCTAAGTTTCAAGGAAATAATGCAATCATTGGTGATCAACACTTAAAGCTCTTTGTCAATATGATGGAGGAATTTGAAATAGAATTTGAGGATGTATACATTAAATTATTTATCCATACTCTAGAAGAAGATGTAAGGGACTAGTATAAATCTTTTCTAGAAAATTCCATTGATTCTTGGACTGAGATGAAGAATGCTTTTGGAATGTAGTATGGTGATAAAAATAGACCCTAGGTTTCTTTTATCAGAATTTTAAAATATAAAAAATAATCCTAATGAATTAGTGCATGATTTCAATACAAGATTTAACAAAACATTGAGAAAACTGCATGTTAATTTGAGGCCATGTGATGAATCATGTCTGATAAAGTATTCAGATGCATTTGATAAGAAAGTTGCTTATTATTTAAGGGATAAGAACCCAACAACTTTGAGGAAGGCCTTTACCATGGCTCTACAATTTGAGAACAACATTAAAGGAGTTGGAAAGCCTCTTAAGTGGAAGGTTGTTAAATTGATTAACCTAGAGAAGCCTTAATCGAGTAAGGTTGTGGATCTTGAGGAAGTTTTAAAGACTTTGGTTGGGGCTATCAAAGAAATCTCTTACAAGTTAGCCAAGGCAGAGAAAGGAATTGGACAAGGTTCTCAATGTCAACATAGGAAACAAGGACAAGACAGATTTGCAAATCATCCTAGAAATTATCAGAGATATGATGACAGAGGTAAAGGACCCATGGGAGCTAGACAACCCTAAGCTAGGGAAAATAGAGTCGTACATGATCCTATAAATGATAGAGTTGTTGTTGTTGAAGAGCTAAATGGAATTGATTGGTGTGATAAATGTTTCTTACCCCACCCACCATGTGAAGTAGATTAGAAAGTTGAAGAAGCTGATGATAATGATAACACTGATGATGATGCATGCATGGTGGACTACTCTACAAGCTCACAGTAAGGAGCAACTTGAACTTAAGTAATAAGTGTAAGAACTGCTACAAGTTTTTGGGACTGCATTCACTAGGTACCTCTTCTTTCTCCATCTCATGCTTTAGAAATAGATATGGTACAAGCTTTTGAACTTCCTAATAATTATTTTGAGTACCTAAGAGCTCTAATGATTAAGAAGTGTGATGGAGGAATCTCTTCAAGAGGACATAAAACTATTAATGAATGTTGTTGTTGCCTAAGAAAAAGAGTATAACACAAGAAGTAAATTTGTCGAAGGGCCCAAAGACATCGGTTCTCACCAATGTCCCAAAAGAAACTGCAAAGAAAGATGCATCCGGAAAAGACGCGTTTCTATCTCAAGTAGAACTGGTGTTCCCACCCATGCCAAAAATATCAAAAATCTTGTGCTATATGATGATTTTGTCAATCACTCTCTAAATGTTGCTTTACAAAAATACATTCCTTATGACATTGCCCAAGTCTTGAGTCGATCTAGATTTTAGTCCCAACTGTTGAACTTCTTAGGATTCCTTAGCACAAGAAGAGGGCTCTTGAGTATTTGGGATTGGAAGAAGATATGAGTACCAAAGGCAGAAATATAAATAATGTAAACACTCCTCCTCTAACCATTGCAGACCTAGAAAACCACTAGCATTGGAGGAGATGGGTGAACCACCTAAAGTTTACTTGGGAACATATTTAGTTGATTCTTAATTAAATGTTGATCCATTTTATACAACTCGATTATTAAAGACAAAATGTTGCACAATTGTATGCTTGATTCTCGAGCATCATGTAATGTTATGCCTCTAGAAGTCATGAATGCATTGAATATTAAAGTGATAATAGCTTATGGAAAGTGTACTGCAATGGATTCTAGAGAGGTTCCAGGTTATAGGGTGTGTAAAAGGTTTGGTGGTACAAGTTCTGACTTATCCGGTAAGAACTTGAAACTTGATGTTATTATTAATTGCCCTACCAAATGGGGCATTCTATTATTAAGAAAGTGGGATGGAAGTGTAGGTGGAAGTGTTCGAGATGGATATGCCTTTTTCCACCATTCCAATTGAAGGAAACCTTGTAAAGATGTATGGATAGAAGAAGATGTTGCACTTCATTAAAGATCCCAATAATGCTTCATACGAAGTGTTGTATGTTGATATAGATGTTGATAAATTTTTGGGTTTTCTAATGGCAAGGAGCATAGGATTGATGAAAGAAAATTTATTGAGCAAGTAGGTTTCCTTGACCTTGTTATTTGATGGAGCTTTTTCCAAGTTTGGAAATGGTGTTGGTATTGTTCGATTTCTCCAGTCATGAAGATTTTTCTTTTTCTTTCAAAATCAGCTTTGACTACACTAACAACATTGCTAAATATGAATCATTGTTATTGGGTTTGAGAATTGCATGGAAATATGGTGTAAATGATATCATTGTCAAAGGGGATTCAGAACTGATTGTCAAGCAAATTAGAAAACTATATGCTACTAAAAATCAGAGAATGAAACAATACAAGCATGTAGTCTGGGATTTGATTGAAATGTTTGACTCTTTTAATATTGTGCACCATGATAGAAATTTTAATGTTGTTGTAGACAAGTTAGCAGTGCTAGGATCTAGATTTGGGAATTGTATAATATCTCCATTTTGTGAGTATGATGTTGAAATACTAACAAGGCCATTTGTCCCTGACAATGTTAAAAATTGGAAAGTGTTTGATGATGATGCCCAGGTGAAATGGTTTATGCAGAAATAAGGTGATTTTGCTGACCAAAATATAGATTGGGAACCAATGGTGTGTGTTGTTGAAGGAAAGGAAACTTTATTTGGCAAAGACATCATCCAACTAAAGAAACACATGATTCCCAGAGGTTTGGTGGCACTTGTATTGAAATTTCATAATGTTGATTACATTATTAACGTAAGTATGTCGGTTTCAAGAGATGTGGAAGATCGCGACTTGGGTACAAAGGAAAACCATGAAAAATATGGTTAGGAAGCAATCTTAGCAAGGAAGAGAAGTAATCCTATGCTCAATTGCTAAAGAAATATCAAGACTCGCATAGCTAGGTCTTACTCTTAATCAAGGCATATAGGGAAGATTTATTCCAACATGATATTCCTCTTGAATCTAATGCCAAGCCTTTCAAGAAAAAAAATAGAGGCCAATCAATCTGCTCCTTTCTTTGAATATGTGAGAAGAATTAAAGAAGTTGAGGGATGGAAGGATCATTCAGCCCATAAGGTATTCATCTTGGGTTGCAAATCTAGTACTTGTCGAGGAAAAAGAATGGTGATATAAGGTTCTCGTAGACTTCAGGAACTGAATAAAGCATCATTAAAAGATAATTACCCTCTACCAAACAGGGATAATATTCTACAATTTGTAACTAGTTCTAAATTGTTGTCCACTTTGGATGGTTTCTCTGGCTATAATCAAGTTGTCGTGAAGCGAGTCAAAAGAATAAATACTTCCTTTACCACTCCTTGGGGAACTTATGTCTATGTCAGGATGCCTTTTGGCTTAATGAATGCTGGAGAAACTTTCCAAAGAGCAATGGATGTAGCATTTGTTGGTTATATTAATGATTTCTATTGATGTTTATCAAGATGATGTGAATATGTTTTCCAAAAAAATAAATCATCACTGCAACACTTAGAGATAATTTTGTTAAGTTTTAGAGAGAATGGCATATCATTGAACCCCAAGAAGTGCCATTTTGGAGTGCAAAAGGAAAATATTCTTAGTCACATTGTATCAAAATAAGGGGTCATGATTGATCCAAAGAGAGTAGAAGCCATCAGCCAAGTCCCAATTACAAGAACTAAGAAGGGAGTTCAATCCTTCTTTGGAAAAATAAACTTTATCAAAAGATTTGTGTCTAACTTTGTTGAGCTGCCCATCCCCATTACTAGCATCTGAAAAAGAACCAAGTTATCAAATGGGAAGAAACTTATATTCAAGCTTTCAATGGGATCAAGGAAGCACTAAAGCATGCCCCTATTTTGGTGGCTCCAAATTACAAGAGGCCTTTTCAAATGTTTATTTTACTTCAGACAACATCATTGCATATGTTTTTGTAGAAGAATGATGAAGGGGTTGAGAGACAAATTGCATTTTTCGATGAAGAAGGAATTGCACGGAGCTAAGTTGAAGTACACCATCATGGAGAATCAAGCATTTGCCTTGGTGAAATCAACAAAGGTTTTCAAACCCTACATCTTGAGCTCTAAAGTTATTGCTTATGTTCCCATCACCATGGTTAAATAAATCTTATCGTAGATGGAGGTCTTAAGCAAAAGATGTAGATGGGTGAACAAGTTGCAATAATATGACATGGATATCCAAACCATGAAATTGGTAAGAGGTTTAGGCCTAGCTAATCTTAAGGCTGAGAGAAACTTGTAGACTATTGTGGTGAATGAAGTAGAAGGAGAAAGGGTGGATGTCCTAGAAAAGTTGGTAAGCTTTGAATGGTAGAAAGATATAATATTTTATCTCAGACATCTATGCTGCCCCGAAAATTTGAGTAAAAATCATAAAAGAGCTCTTAAGTTAGACTCTCAATAATATGTCATTACTGATTTTGGGTTAGCTTGGAAGAACCCGAAGGGGCTTTGAATGGTACAAAGATATTATATTTTATCGTAGATATCTATGTCGCCACTGAACATTTGAGTAAAAATTAGTTAAGAGCTCTTAATTTAACCTCTCAAAAATATGGCATTAGTGATTTTGGGTTAGCTTGGAAGAACCCGGAGGGAGTTCTGTTGAGATGCATTGTGTAGGATGAAGCCCCAAAGTTAATTGTTGATCTCCATGGAGGATTTTATGGGGGATATTTTGCTGGAAGAGTTACAACACATAAAATCTTGAGGGCTGGTTATTGGTGGCCAACTCTCTTCAAAGATACAACTCTATTGGTTAGGAAATGTGAAATTTTGCGGTGTTTTTCGGAAGAATAAAATCTTCAAGCTCCCTTCCTTTGCAGCTTGTGTCAAATGAAGCCCCATTTAGACAATGGGGAATGGATTTCATTGGAGAAATTTATGATCCTTCTAGTGTTGGTCACAAATGAATTCTCAGAGCAAGTGATTATTTCACTAAGTGGGTGGAAGCACTCCCCACCAAGAAAGAAACACACCATGTTATCATGGACTTCATGCTAAATAAAATCATATGCAGATTTGGAGTGCTAGTTAAAATTGTTGTTGATAATGCCATGAGTTTCAGAGCAAAACCTTTGGTGGAAATGTGCAAAGAGTATGGAATCAATTTGACATATGCTTCTAACTAAAATCTCCAAGGAAATGGAAAAGTTGAGTCCAACAATAAAAACTTGTTGAAGATCATTAGAAGAACCTTGGAGCTGAACAAAAGGAAGTGAGGTGAGCAACTAAAGTTTCCTATTTGGGTTGGCATAATCACTTTATTAAAGAGCTACCGGTAAAATCCCATTTCAGTTGGTATATGGAACTCAAGATTTTCTACCCCTTCATTTACAATTGTCTTCATTTCAGTTTGTTAAAAAATTGAAGATCAAGAAGTTAGTCCATATGATGCTCGAATCAATCAAATTATTGAGTTAGATGAAGAAATAAGGGCATCCCATTAGTGGCATGTGAAGTTCAAAGAAAATTTGAAGAAGTTATTTGACAAGAAGGTGACTCCAAGATCTTTTAGCATTGGGGATCTTGTGCTTTTATGGGATAGCAGGCATGAAGATAAGGGAAATCATGGTAAATTTGATGCATTGTGGATGGGACCTTATTCAATTGACATTCGAATTGGTGAAAATAACTTCTTCCTAAAAGACTTAGACAAGGAACTACTTGAATTTCTTGTTAATGGAAGGCATTTGAAACATTTCCTTGATTGATTTCTCAGAATCAAGGTATACTCCATTTTATAGTGTATAGTCTTTTGGTTTCTTTCTATTTTCATGTTTTTCTATTTTGTTTCATCCTGGTCCTTGGCGGCCATTTTGTTGGTTTCTCGGTTCATCCTTTGGGGAGTTGGTTATTATTGTTCTGCTATACAAGCTTACTTTTTGACTCTATTGCCCAATGGATGTTTTTGGAACTTGGTCCGCTCTATTTTTTATTGTGGCACTCGTAAGGAGTGCCCATCCTCGAGTCGAGCTGATGTTGGTGCTTAATTTGGTCTCACCCCATTTGTCCTTAAAGTTCTTCAGTTTGCGGGCTCTGTCATCTTCTCTATCTCCCGTATTGATGCATAAAAACTCTATCCTCCATTTGGTTGCCATGATCAGTCCCTTCCTTGGTTGAGGATCACTTAAAATTCTAGAATTTGTTTTTCATTCCTCTGTCTATGTGAAAGAGTCTGTAACTTGGGTGTAAACTTGGGTTTTTCCTTTCCTTCCATTTTCCACAGTCACGTTTTGTTGTCCCTGTCTTTTTTGTCCCAAATATATGTGGAAACGTGATTGGATACGACTTAGAGGATCATATTTGGGCCTTATATCATTTCCAAATTCTCTATCCTTGAAGGATTCATTTCCGGGCTCAAATGGTGATTTTCCTACATTTTACGGCTTGACAGGTGTGTTTTTCCTCGTCAAATTTACATCTCAACATCTATGGAAATGTGGCCCTTTCTAGTTGGATGCAGCTCGGTGGGGCACTTTAAAAACTCTAAGGCTCACTTCAACTCAAAACTTGTCCACGTGGAGGGCCGACGCTCATCTAAAAATTTACCTTTTGGTTTGGCCTTGGAGTTACGTCGGGTGACAGGTGGATGTTTCCACTACCTTACCTAGACTTAGACAAAATTTTCATGTGGTTGGTGTAGCTTTGACATACCATGAACATGAGGAGGGGTTGTGCTCATTTGAGGATCTACCTCAGGGTCCCACCTTAACAATTACGATAGGGAGACATGTGGAGGCTTCCACTAGCTCCGCTTTATACTTAAACTTTTCAAAGTAATTTTCTAAGGCCTGAGGACACATGGAGGGACCACACCTATTTAGGGACTGGCCCCTAAATTTTATTTTGAAGAAGCACTAGGAGGACACTTGGAGGCTTCCGCTCACTCTACCTTTGCTTGGGATTTTCAATGGCTAAGGAAAACTGTCGCGAACCCTTAACACATAGTGCCTTCCGCTGATCCTTCAATTTTTTTAACAACTCTACCGAATGAGACACATGGTGAGCCTATGCTTGTTTAGGGTATCCAATTTTGAGGATCATAACAAAGGTGTGCAAAGGTGACACATGGAGGCTTCTGCTAGCTCATTTTTTTAGACTTTCTCAACAACCAAACAACATTTTTCTTGGGCCCAGGGAACGTGGAAGGCCCGCACATGTTTGGAAACTTTCCCCTGTACTTATCCTTTGTAGTTACATCAAGGAAACATGGGCACGTCTATAATATAAAGTAGAGAAGGGGAAGAATCAACGGTTTCTCTACATTTTACCTTTTTTTCCATAACTTTTGGTCTAAGACTCTTAGAGATGTGAATACACACTATTTTTCATCATTTTTGATGAAATTCCTTGTCGTTTATGTCTATAAAGTGTCATTAAATGAATTGAACTTAATTTGTGTGTCCAGGATTGTTAAGGTCGATATTTTGAAGTTAGAATTGCTCAAGAACTTGTAAAAATGTCAATTACTACGAAGATGGATGTGGGATAGAGTTCTAAGGAAAGAAATAGAAAAGGATGAAATGATGAAAGTTGCGAGCACAAAGATGAAACAGTGTTTCCTCAAGAGCAAAAAGGATTGCTTATCATATCCAGTTGTGTGTAGAGCCTCGAGAAACCCGATTAAAAGGGGATTTCTCTCATGACAAAATCAGAATGGTTAGAAGGATTGCAAAAAATTTGTGGCATGGCATCCTAGTCATTAGTTGAGGGCCTAAGAAATGTGATCAGTTCACCATTGGTCCACCTGGCAGCTTTCAGATGCAAATTTGTTAAATGTCACTTTCTAAGGAAAATTGGTAATAAGAAAAGTTCCACAAATATTATTCTCTTTTGGGGAAAATTGAGTGAGTAAAATGTATAAATGCTATGAGAATAATCTTGTAAAGGGTCGAGATTGAATACTTAAGAGAAATTTTTGAGAAAATCCATCTTCCCGAGAGACCAATTCGAGATAACCAGTTGATTTCATTTGTGTTAGATTTTTTATCATGTCGGGTTGGTTACAAATGTATAGCCATTGATGAGAACTAAGATCACTCTAGAAGCTTTCCCCTACTTGATGAATTTAAGCAATTTTGAAATTAATTTGTGTCAATCTTGGAGCAATTAGTGTCTTCTTTGTTTCAGAATGTCTACAAGTAGTTTTTCTTTTTCCTATTGCAATCTTACATTGAAATCTTTGTGAAATCACATAAGATCTCATCCTTGTGATGAGCTTTAGTGGAATTTGCAATTTCATTTCAAGAAGAGCCTTCATCTTGTGATGAGATAAATGATTTAAAATCACTTCACTGTCATTTGTTGATAAAGATTTTTTGTAAGTCTTTGGGTGTACCTTAGGCATGATTGATCTTAGATTTTGGTGTTTAATTGAGTCTTTTAACTTGAACCTTCGTGTTAGATTCTCAAAGATTGTGTGAAAACGTGCTTGATCCGAGCCTCCATCAAGAAAACCTTCTAGTTGAAGGAATTCCTTAACTATTCTCAAGCTTTATGTCGTTGAGTTATCCATTGTTGTGAATTTTCTCGAAGATCCGGTATAATTATCATTATCCTTCTCAATCTCCCACCAAAATTATTCAAAACCATGAATTCATCCCGAACTACCCCTATTTGCCCCTGTTTATTAACAAAGGAACAAAATCTATTTACTAAAATATGCAGAACAATCAGGATCTCATAATGTCTTCAGTAACCTTAGCCTTGTTTTGAAAGTATCTCCATATATTAGAAGTGACAACTCTTAAGAGTTAAATTATGGAGCATTGACCTTATTTTCCCAAGGTTTTCTTCATAAAATTTGTGCAAAAGAAGGATAGCTCCATATCCTTCATAAAACAGAGGTTACACTATAGGTCCTCTCACCCTAGTCGAAAGGCATGGCCTAAAGTAGTGAGGATAGGTCAAATCCTCTTAAACGTTCCATCCATCTCTCCACAAATCTGAGTGACAAAGGGCTAGTTAGATATCATCCCCAGATACAAAATGACATACATCATGATATATCTAACTCTAAGGTCCATGTCAAATCTATGATGTTGCTCACCTTGAAAGCAAGAACAAATTTGGATACCAATACTCCCGAATCAATCATGTAATTATACACTAACTTATCTCCAATGATCAATTAGATATAGAATGGAGGGTGCTTAAAATGTTTACCTTTCTCGGCCTCCTTGATTTTCTCATTGTTGAGATGCATTGGTAAAAACCTTTTCTTGTTAATTGGGTGGCATGGTTTGATGCTTTGACCAATTTTCTATAGTAGTCTGCAATAGGTCTCTTTGTCCTAGGATAGCCAATCAATCCCACATGGAAATGTTCACATGTGTTTTCTTCATCTGATCAATAATGTTGAAGGGGGATGAACTATCCTTCTGCTGCCCCTTGCTCTACACATTATTCTCTTGCACATGGGTTGTTATAACTAGCACTTGAGTTGGTCTACAAGGTGGCTTGGGCTGACCTTGCACATTGAGAGTTGCACTTTGATTGTTAACACCTTGTGGAGTAATAGGAGGCTGCGAACATTTGAATTGGATGAATTTCCTTCTCCAATATTTCTTTTCTTGGACCGTGTATTGGATGCTACACTTTGAGAAGGGGCTTTATTTATACCACATAAATCTTCAACCTACCAATTGATAAGTGTGGTTTCATTTGGAGGTGCCTCTTGTTGATTTCCTTCTTGCTACTGATTTCCTTCTTTTCTTGTCTCTCATTGCACACCATGTTTTGTAACCATAAGAGCTTCATTCAAATCACCATTGAAACACATTGACTGCTTATGGGGTTGATTACATGGGTAACACCAGTCATATTATTGAGCTATGTTATTTTACACTAGTACTAAGGCTCTAGATGTTGATGGGACATTAGTATTGTAAAGATGGAATTACCTATTAGCGAGGAGGCCTTACTTGGTTCTGACTTGCAGCTTGAATGGGTGGCCTATTAGGCTGATATGGAGACCTATTTGGTTGAGTTTGAGGCTCATATGATCTGTAATTTTGATCTTTATGCCTCTTAAGTGTAACCAACTCATTACCCAAGTTTTGTAGTTGCTTCATGAATTCTTGGAGCTCATTTGAGGCGATAGGAGATGAATTAGAAGCTTCAATCGAATTCTAAATTTTTGGAGCAGGGATAGGATCTAATGTGGGTGTTTGATTAGTGCTTGGCGCTCCTAGTTCTGGATATAGCGGCCTAGGTGGCCTAGGTGCAAGTTTACTAGACGAAATGAGACAATTCTCATCTCTAATAGCAATGTTATAGGATGTGGGTAAAGTTATACCTCCCATGGATTTAATCATCATGGAAATATCGAATTTAAAGCTTTAAGGAAGTATAGGAAAGCACATTCAGCTGTTGGTCTCATGGCCAATGGAATTGTATTTGACATTCACTGGAATCTAAAGATGAAGTCACCAACCGATCATTAGGAGCCCTCTTGATTGTTGTCAACTACTCTAATAAAGACATATTATCCCCATTTTCTCCAAATTGATTGTGGAGAGATATGCATAAATGGTCCCAATTAAGGATGGACCCTGTGGTTAGACTTCTGAACCACTGCAAAGCTTTACCCTTAAAGGAGGATGTAAACAACTTGACTACAATGCCCATTTCAGAAATCTCATGAATTACACAGACGTTTGTAATGTCCTAGATATGAGAAATTGGAGTTGTCTGGTTCTCTCCAACAAAATATGGAATGTTCTTCAACGCTACAACTAGAACTGGGTTTTGTGGATTGAGAGCCGCGATTCTCATAGTGAAGTTGATGTAGGGGTTAGACTGTGCCATCCTGAATGGTTGAAGAACTCTAGTTGATTAAATGAAAGGATTACTAGGTGGAGGTGTTGACAAGGTTTTGTTTGGTAGAGATGGAGACCTTTGATCTCTTCTTCCTCTCCTTGGTCTTTCGAGGATAAATGCAGATAGACAAATAATCCTTCTTCTCTTGTTCTTGACCTTGTCTAAATTCTTCTCATGAATCTACCAAACTTGGACTACTAAAACGAATGGGTTCTACCCGTTTTAGAGTAGCTAGATGTGTAATTTCAGAGCTTCTTAAAAGTAGGGACCTTACAACAAGTGCACATCAATCTTGCTGCAATAAAAATGAAGACATCTTGGTCCCACTGGGCATGCCAAAATTGTTAGTGCAAAATCATAGAACCCCTGAATGACAGCAACTCGATGGGTTGTTGACTCTTAGTGTGATTGCATAACATGGAGATTTTCCCAAATTCTAGGAATTTACAATAAGGAAAGCTCTCTAGATGAAGGTTGGTTCCTATTCCTCTATTCAGGTGCACACATTAAATTTGTAGAGGATATGCTCTAAAACCTACTATAACTTTCCAAGGAGACAGGGTAAGGAGATGCAAGAAATAAAACCTAAACTAATAAGGGTGATGCACCAAAGGAATTTTGAAAACATACTTTGTAATAAACAAAAACCATAAAAATTCAATACAATTGCCATGTAAAGATAACCACAACTGCAATGAGAGATCAAGAAGGAGACAATGAACACAAGAGAGGGTTAAAAATTATCCACAAAATGCATTATTGCTCCAAAAAGTTGATACAGTACATTACAATGGCCAAGAGGCACAAACTGCATTACAACTTGAATGGGAAGTTTGAAACTCCACAAAATCACTTGTAGACAAGGGAAGAAGGGAGGGTGAGAAGCAAAAATTTCCAATCGCTAGGAAAATGCCCCTCCTTATAGTATATAGGAATAATTAGAGAAGGAGATAGAAGAAATATAAATTCTTGTTCAACCACCCCAAAAGAGTAATGAATTCACCTACAAAAATGATGGGTTTTACTGCAAAACCCATGCCTCCATTAATGTTCCTTGCTGGGAAAGAAAGGAAGACCAAACCTCAGTATGGTGGTAGGTGAGAAACCTGATTGCCTCAAAAATAGTGGACTAAATTTATCATTTTTCATTACTAGTAGTAGGTGAGTAGCAGACATTTAGAGCTTTGCAAAAATCCTTTCTTGCTAAAATCTGAACTTTCACCAAAAATTACGATCATTTGAAGGTGCTTTAGGTTTGGAGTCTATCTACGCAAGATCCACGTGGAAGCGTCATGCATTATTAAGATTTTGTTGCCTCTTATCACTCTTGAAGTTACGACAGTTGGACACTTGGCATCGTCATGCGAGCCTCGCTACTTTGTTCCCTTGTGTTTTGGCTTAGTCCCTTCAGTTTGGCGGAGCACTATGTCTGACCCTAGACACGTGGAGGGCCAACACATGTTTGGGACCTGCCTTTTGGGTCTTACCTTTGAAGTTACATTGAACCGACACATGGTGCCTTCCAATAGCTCTATTTCTTTACTTTGACTTTTTAATGGCGATGCGACTTTCTCGAGCCTTAGACACGTGGAGAGCCTGTACATTTTGGGGACTATCTTTGGATTCTACCCCTAAAGTAGTGTTATCCAAAATTCACCCCTCAAGGTAATTTTGATAACATGCATCAAATTCTTTAGTCCCAAGCAAATAGATTGATTTAAGGCCCAAAATCATGTTTTTGGGGTCCCCTCGGCTTCTTTCTAACTCTCCTGTCCAAGAAGAAAACCCAGCAAGTTTTAAAAATGTGAAAAAATTGTGAAAGCCAAGCTTGGTGCCGAAATTCAGAGAAAATCGGCTAAGTCCTAGTCCAGTGGTGTCCGCGGACATTTGGGACGCGGGTGCGAATCGGCCGAAAAGACGCTCGTGGTCTGCGGCATTTGGGGACGATTGGGGCGTCGGGACGCGCGGGGACGTGAAAAGTGGAAAAAATCACCAAGTTTTTTTATCAAGCGGTTTGGGACATCCAGGCTAAAAGTATGCATGGGACGCGAATTGGCGAAAAGCAAAGCGAAAAATACCCATTTCGGGTGGTTCGGAGATATTTGTCGCAGCATCCGGACGATTGGGACAAAATTACGCGTGGGACACGAACCGACCGATTCGGCCGAAACAGGGGAATTTCATTCGAGACAGCTTGGGCCAAAAGTATGCGTGGGATGTGAAAAGCTGAAACGGCCGGTGGCATTAGGAAGGAAAGTCAACGTTTGACTCGTGAACTTCAAACGGCCATAACTTTTGACTCCGAGCTCCGATTTCCATAAAATTGGACTTTCTGAACGCGAGCACGATGTCCTCTACGCCACAAAAACTGGTTTTATTATTTTTAATGAGGGTATATATATTTAATTAAGAGAAACATATTCAGCTCCATCCGCTTAATGCTCATTCCCGTCAAATGACGAAAAACGCCTACTGACCCAAAATAGCCCCCACACTCGAAGGCCATAAATTTTGCATTTCTCAATGAAATCACACAAAATTGGTACCGTTGGAATCATGGCTCCGATCCCAATGCAAAGTAATCAAGAAATTCTAGATTTGATGAGATATTGATTGAGATTTTTTAGAAAACGTGGCTGGGTTCATAATAGTGTTTTATTTGGTGGTTGGGAGTGCAATTAAGAGGCATGGTCATCATTCTTTCTCTGCTGCAGCACATGGGACAATATGGGGAGCCTTTTACAAGTAATATATAATCATTTTACTCCATTTAATGCCTCTTACAAGTGGTTGAAGGATAGATTTCGGATTTACATTTTCCCTTCTCTTTCTCTTCTCATTTTTCTATAAATTGGAGTGTTGGGCTCATTGTAAAGGGGAGTTTTCAGGTAGCAAAGCTCTATCAAAATTGCTTTGTGAAGCCAATGTGCTGCAGGCCCTTATAATGGACTCCTTGCATGGTGATCCAAGCCCTTATCTTGTAATAGATTGAACTGTGCATATCATGAAGCAATAAAATATCAATTTGTGGATGTATCTTCCCTTGCTGTGTTTTCTTGCATTCTTCATGCCCCTTTAATATTTCTACAAGAATATTGTGTATATTATTATGTTCTTGCAGGGATCCATTATCATTGTGTATGCTTGGAATATTGTTGTGAATGCATTTTGCTAGATTATGGAGAACTGTCATCACCTCTTCTAGTGTGTACTTTGCTTCTGTACTTCACACATTTGGAGACTACTCTCACACCCTCTTTTTCTGGTGTATCACCACTTTATTGTAGGCTTTCATTTTATGTGTTCTCTCTCCTGGTCCCTTGGAAATTTAGATTAGAATAGTTAGCTTATCCTGCATTAGAGTAGATTGTGGCAAGTAGTTTAGGAGCAAGAACTAGCTTTCTCTGGAGCTCTATCTCAAGTACCAAGTCCCACAACTTGGAGATAGTACCCATGTTATCCAATCACACCATGAGTTCAAGTATATGCACTTGTATAAACATAAGGGTGCTGTGATTTGGTGATAAAAAGTAGTGCTGATATGACACATGGCACCTTCCGCCGGCCTTAGACTTTTCAATGACCTGCTCTACCTTTTTGGACTCTAACCATGTGGAGGGCTTACGGTCATTTGGGTACCTTCCTTTGAAGCATAATTGCAAAATTGCAATGATGAGACATGTGGAGGCATCCGTTGGCCCTTTCCATGCTTTAGACTTTTCAATGGTCGTCTCTACCTTTTCAGGCTCTAGACACGTGGAGAGATTGCACTCATTTGGGGACCCCTCTTTTTTTCGCACTTTTGAAGTTACGTCGAAATGAGAGATGGATACTTCATTGACTCTTAGACTTTTCAATGGTTGGTGCAACTTTCTCGGGCCCTAGACACATGGAGATCCTATGCTTGTTTGGGGACCTCCTTTTGTATGTTACCCTTGAAGTTGCACTAGGATGACACGTGGAGTATTTTTATGGCTCTTTTCTACTTATCCGATTAGGGCCTCGAGTGAACACTTCCTACTTCATTCCTTTAGGTGAGTAAAGGGCCCCACTATATATAATGCCAAAACCCCTTTTTGGGTGGGACCTTTGTAGTTATCTCCTAAAGTTGTGATGGTGGGACACTTGGCATTTTCTGCAAGCCTGCTATGTGTTGAGATCCATGTGGGGGTCAAATGCATCCCTGGGGTCTCCACTTTTGTTGCACCTTTTGAAAGTGCATCGAGCTGACACGTGGATCCTTCCATGGCTCTATTACTTTTCTTTGAGTTGACTCGCTCTGGGCTTTAATTTTTCAACATTTCCATGGCCATTCATCTTTTGACCCTACTTCTCCATTTTCGAGCCCATCTCGCCATTTAATTTTTGGGATCAAATGTGAGCTCATACAATTGAACCAGCCTCCCATTTCTCCCCGTGCAAGGTTTTGTTTGATAAATTTTTCTGATGGGTAAAATTTGATAATGGTAACACAATTATGCAAAAAGAAATTTCATAAAGGTTGGGCTTGCGGTATGAACCTACAAAGAAGAGTGTGCTACAACTTGATGGGACTACAATGAATACAATTGGTGTCATCAGAAATATTGAGGTAACATTACATGCTTGTCTGAACACTTTCATTTTTCAATATTTTACTATTGTGGATTTACCTCCTTACTTTGTTAGATGCTTATCTAGATATTTCACGACAATAATAGGAGGTTATATCTCTTTTATTGATCCTTTTTGTTCTTCACTACACGTTATGGGACTAAAGTTACTATCAATTTTGAACCATTAGATAGATTTCATATCGAGCCTCATGCTTCTAATGCATTAGTTAATTATGCAGCCTTAGACCAGTCTAATTTCGATAATACAACTCATGTTTCGGCACTAGATGGTGTTTCTAATCTATTTATGGATGAAAATACACATGAAGAACTTGATCATGATTCTTTCAAAGAAGTTGAAGAACATCTATTTGGCGTATATTGCCTACGTGAGGAAAACACACCAATTCCTTGCTATTAAAAATAGAAAATACGGGACAAGGGATTTGGATGCTTCATTTTGATGGAGGTAAGAATAAGAAAGGACAAGGAGTAGGTTTGATGCTCACTTCCCCTACAAAAAAAGGTATTTCTCAGCTTTGAGTCTCTAATTTTTGTGCACTTGTAATGTAGTTGAATATGAAGCATTAATTCATGGCTTACTTTAGGCCATGAAGAGAGATATTATCATGTTACAGATTTTTAGTGACTCGAGTTGGTTATCAATCAAGTAAGAAATTTCAATGTTTGTAAGAATCCATTGATGAATTCTTATAGACATAGAGTTTCAAACTTAATGGAATATTTAAATGCTATTAATATCCAATCAATTCCTAGAGTAGAAAACAAACATGCAGATAGACTTACAACAACTGAGGCTAGTTTTGAAGTGCTAGAACAGATTAAAAACAACGAGATTTAGCCTCACATAAAGCTAATTATCAGGCCTTCTATACCTGATAATGATTTGAATTGGTAGGTTTTTGAAAATGATGAACAGATTTGTAAGTTTTTGTAGCAAGAAGCTGAATTTTCTACAATAAATCAAGAGAAATTGCAGCACTTATATGGTGACCATATTGTTCAATTAAAGACGAATAAACTACCTCAAGGTTTGGTCACATTAGAAGACATATTCAACATTGATGATCGGTTAAGGAAAGACAAAATAAAGATGTCAACACATGCAGACAATTATGAAGAGATCTTAGTTGATGATGAAAAACAATTCTTGGAAAGGTATGTTCCTTAGCTGAAAAACATTCCTTTATCAATCTTTGTAAATAATTTAAGGAATTTTTCGCTTGGAAATAACAAGATCTGAAAGGGTTTGATCCAAGTTTGGCACAACATACTATTGAATCACAACCAAATTCCAAG
Organism: Taxus wallichiana var. yunnanensis; assembly: GCA_018340775.1. Taxonomy (NCBI): domain Eukaryota; kingdom Viridiplantae; phylum Streptophyta; class Pinopsida; order Cupressales; family Taxaceae; genus Taxus; species Taxus wallichiana. Next base: position 728,671,842 of record CM031235.1, read on the forward strand.
CCAGTTAAGTAAAAGAAGAGACTTGTAAATCCCAAGATAGAGCATTTAATGAGGAAAGAGTTATCTAAGTTGATCGAATCAGGTATCATTTTTCTAGTTAAGCATTCAAGTTGGGTATCCAATCTCGTTCTGGTTCAAAAAATATTGGAAAAATCAAATTATGTGTGGATTTTAGAGATCTTAATAAAGCTTCACTAAAAGATCATTACCCACTACCCAATATGGATAAGATTTTGAGAACAATTTCTAGTTCTAATAGACTATCTCTTTTAGATGGTTATAGTGGATACAATCAGATTCTAGTCTAAGAAGAAGATAGGTATGAAATAGTTTTTACCACCAAGTGGGGTACTTATGCTTACAAAAGAATTCTTTTTGGCCTTTCAAATGTTGGTGCAATGTTTCAACATGCAATGGACATGGATTTTCGTAGCTTATTAAATAAATGCATACTAGTTTATTTGGATGATGTTACCGTATTTTCAAAAAAATTAGATGAACATCTAATACATCTAAGGCATACTTTTCAGTTATGTAAACAATTTGGAATATATTTGAATCCCAAAAAGTCTATCTTTTCAATACATCAAGGTAAATTACTTGGTCATATTGTTTCTAAACAAGGTTTAGCAATTGACCCTTTTAAAATTGAATCCATATCACAACTATCATTGCCTCATCATAAGAAGGCATTACAGATTTTTCTAGGGAAAAATCAACTTTGTTAGAATATTTGTTCCAAATTTTACAGCATTGGTTAAACCATTGATAGCTATGTTGAAGAAAGAGAATACTTTCTCTTGGACCAACGAAGGGAGAGAAGGGTTTGAAGAAATTAAAACAGCCATTTCTCAAGCTTCTACTCTTGCAAATCCAAATTTTGATAAATATTTTACAATGTATGCACTTGCAGGAGCTAAAACAATTTCAGCCATATTAACTCAGGTTAATGATGAAAATATTGAGCAGCCAATTGCTTTCTTTGGACAAAGTTTTCATGACTACGAAACAAGGTACACATTTCTTGAAAAATAATTACTTTTAGTAGTCAGAGGACTAAAGAATTTTAAGTACATGCTTTCAAACAACAAGATACATGTTCTTGTTTCTCATCCAAGTGTAAAATATTTCTTGTTAAATAAAGAATTGAATGAGAAGAGAGTAGGCTAGATAATAAAAGTCATGGAATACAACATTGATATTCGTGTTACGAAGATAGTTCAAGGTAAATGTTTTTATGAGCATCTAATTACTGATATGGAAAAACAAAGAGGGCTATAGAATTAGAAGATCCAAAACAACATGTTGAAGTTACGTATCAACAATCAGATAGCATGGTACAACCAGAAAATCAACAACCTGAGCTTGTTCAAGAAGTTCAGGAATCAAGATGGATGATTGATTTAGTTAACTATCTACAGCTTGGAACTTATCTAAAAGGTATGAACAAGAACAAATGAAGATATTTTTGGTTACAAGCTATACCTTATTTTTTTATTAATGGTGTGTTATTAAAAATATATAAACAAAATCTTCTTGCGATGTGTTGATTATAATATAATTCAACAATTATTATTTGAATTCCATGAAGGACCTATAGGAGGTCATTTTTCAACACATACCACAACCTTAAAAATTATGAAAGCTAGTTACTATTGGCCCAACATTTTCAAAGACTATTTGGAATGGATCAGAAAGTGTAGGAAATGTGTTTTATTTGCTAGAAAAGAACGTTTAGCTTCACTTCCGTTACAACCTATTTCAATGGATAAACCTTTCATGCAGTGGGGTCGTGACTTTATTGGCATGATAAACCCACCTTTGTCATAAGGACACAAGTGGATTTTGACCGCTCTAGATTACTTTATATGTTAGATTAAAGCAATAGATTTCAAACATGCTAACGAATCTTCGATACTATCCTTTTATGAAGGTGTAGTTTGTAGATTTAGTGTTCTAAAGAACTATCATTCCGCATAATGCCTTAGCATTTCTTGGTGCAAAGGTAATAGATCGGGTTGTCAAACATGGAATTTATTTAAGTATTTCATCAAATTATTACCCACAAGTTAATGGGTTAGCTAAAAGTACTAACAAGAATCTTCTAAGGATCATCAAAAGAACACTCAAAGATAACTAGAGAGCTTGGCATCTAATGTTGAATTCAACACTTTGGGATGACAGAGTAACTCCTAAAAGATCAGTTGATAATTCACCGTATAAGATTGTTTACGGAAGAGAAGCAAGAATGCCTATTTTAGTTGAGTTACTTGCATTAGATTTGCTACATCAGATGGAGCTACTTGAGAATGAACCATTGTAGATTCGTTATGCAGAATTGATGGAGTTACAAGAGTTGAGAGATCAAGCTCATGTGAACATGGAAAAGAATTAGAAACAAATGAAGAAAACTTTTGATAAGAAAGCTAAGTTCAGAGTATTCAATGAAGGAGACATTGTTTTGAAATGGGATGTTGATCTAGCCAATCCAGAAACCACTCAAAATTTGACACTTTGGAGTGGTCCCTATACGATTTGAATGTGCAAAGAACACAATGCTTTTCGGTTTCAAGGCTGAATGGAGAGGAACTTCCCATTCCTATGAATGGTATGTTTTTCAAACATTGCTATTGAAAATTTTACAATGTATATTTAGAATAGGATTTCCCTTTTAATAAGTGCGTTCCTCGTACATTGTAATGTTTTTTCAATTCATCAAGTGCATTCATGCATGTGATCTCGTTTACCATATCCTTCCAAGTTTTAGTTTGTTTTGGAAGGGCTTGGACCTTCAAAAAGGTTATTTTTGGTTACATGCTATGGACCCCATGACCAATGGACAAGAGCAAGGCACATGTGTACAAGTTAGCGGTAACTTTCCTGTAGGATCGCTAGAAATGTTGACAATTTTTACACTCGTGTAAAATGGGTAACTCAAACTTTGTTACGATGGATAGAATTGGTGAAGTGACACTAAGCTAGGGAGATTCCTATCGCTTCAATAATTACTCTGTTGGATTAATTAATTATTACATGAAATTTGTAGCTATGTGTGATGTTATAAAACGTAACAGATCACATAGTCTGCAATTTCATGATTTTCTTTAGCAAAAGAACACAAAAGCCGCAAAAGATAGATGTGTAATCTTGATGAAGACTGAAAATATAGAATAGGTGAAGTGTGAAGTTTTGGAACAAAAATCATAGTTGCGAGATCATGGCGAGATCAAAATTCATTGCTAAAGTTAAAGTAATTTTAAAGTTCTTTCCTTCATGATTAAATACATTCAATTATATTATTGATTTTTTTAATTCATTATATAATCCATAGACAAAAATGAAATGGAGAAATAAATACACAACTTAGTTTTAGAATTCAATGTTTTATTCATAAGGAATTTCAAATGTTCCCACCCAAATCGTGGGATGTAACTCAAATGTAAATTACAACTCTCAAGTAGAGGCACATATGCATGAAAAAGAAAGTAAAGGAGTACAAAAGAACCATCATTTACTTGGGTTTCTTTCATTTTGATTGATGCATTTCCAGCTTTGAGATTCGCTCCATCTTCATCCTCACTTCTTAATGAATGGCACTATGCCTAAAAACATGAAAAGAAAGATTGTCAATCACAAGCTCAACATTGATTCATATTCGTATATTATCCAATTTCATGTAAGTGGATCTCCTAACATCAGGAGGTATAAGTTACACGAAGATAAAAGGCATAACTGATAAAAGCACTATTTTGTAGCAACATACATGACTCATTCACTTAGAAATTAGGAGAGAGAAAAACTATGGAATAAAAGAGAGGCCAAAAGCCTAATATTTTCTAACTATTTTATGTAAATGTGTAGATACAGGTAAGAAGAAAGAAGTGTTACATTCTGTAACTTGAATCAAAAAAGTACATTCATTTTAGTTCATATTTATTTTATTTCAGACTAAAGGATGAATGTACAAATATGTTCCCGTACCAATCAATAAAAGAAATACGGGGTAGTGCTACATTTTCTAACAATTGGAATAAGAGAAGTTACAGACTGAAAAAAATGGAAAAGAGAATCTAAGACAAATTTGACAAGGCTTCACCATGTAAAATGGAAATTTTGCATCTTTCCATCATGTTATTTCAAAACTAATACATTCTTAAAGTTGTGATGAAAGATAAACTACTGTACTGATCAAATAGTAATCTAAATAAGGAGAAATACTACAGAAATTCAACTTAGATTGAAAAAGAATAATGTAACCTATCCATATATTATAGGAGTAAAAATAAGCGTTACGAATTGCTTTCAATTTAAAGAACTTATTAAGTAATTATTATCCCAATTTCCCCGGATAAAATTGGTTAGCCACGACCCCACACAGAAGAAACCAGAGAAATAATGTTCAAATCCTACAAGGACTCTACAATGGAGTGGCAGGGCCTGCGAAAGATCAAATGACCCCGTGCAAGAAGAAATTCAAGAAACGACTTCGTTGAACAAATGCATGCTTTGAATCCAAAGCAAACAAATTGTAGGTGGGCTCTAAAATGGAATAGCAAGGTCGGGGAAGGAGAAGACAATGTCAAAGAAACCAGAGGCTCAAAGGAGAAGGAATGATGAAAGTTTGAAGTCCTTGGGCTCGCAAAATGGTTCGAATGAGCCCCAAAATGACTAAGTATGGAAAACACAGCGGAAGATGCCATGTGTCTCAATAGCACACCTCGTAGATAAGATCCCCATGCGGAGAGTCAAATGAGAACAGAGCTTCCACATGTCCTAGGGTCATACAGGGGTCAAAAAAGTGACAGTAACGAGCACAAATGACCAAGTATAGAGGACTAGTAGAAGCTTCGCATGTCCAAACATTGCACCTCTAAATGTTAAATCCAAAATGGAGACTCAAATAAGCGTCCAAGCCCCCACGTGTTCTAAGCCCCAAAAGTTACACCAACCTGTTGAAAAGTCTTCAAGTCGGTGGAAGGTGCCAAGTGTCCAAACGGTGCTACTTAAAAGATAAATACAAAGAGTGGAGATTGAAATGAGCGTGGGCTCGCGACGTAGTCCAAATTAAAAAAAGGGATAGAATTAGGGGGTTGAATAGTCAAAGAAAAGACTTTGGAAAAATACAAAGGAGCCCAAGGAGCTCCGGAAGCCGCCCAATGTCAGTCCAGGTGTGATTTCAAGAGCATAAGGAAGGATCCGTATCTCCAAGATGCACGAGGCCGCCACGTGGACACTGTATGGATAGACTCTTTAAATAGTGTGCTTTTGTGACCCGAAACTTCAAATAGCCATATCTTTTGACTGGAAACTCGACTTGGGTGGGAGAATAATTTTTGGAAACATCTCGACACCCTTTATGCCATGGAAACATAAAATATCATTCTTAACAGGATTTATAAGGTGAAAATGGGAAAACATCTTCTAGGCCATTAATGCAGAATCTAATTTCTTTGACTACCAGACTTGATTTAATTTGATCCGCTAGGGAACCATAATCAACAGATTGTAGGTGGATTTGAAATAATAATTTATTGATGGTGGTTGAGATTTCAAAGAGAGAGTCAATGCATATCTCAAGGTGGTTGAAGTAGGATTCAAATTCTTCCCTCCTCTCTCTCATTCTTCCTATATATTGTAATGAAGGGGCATATTCAAAGGTTTTGTCATTGTTTCTCCTTTGCCCCTCTCTATTTCTTCCTTAGGGTATAATGTGAGTCTAAACCTCCTCCCATGGATCTGTAATGGCATTTTCTTTCCTCTTTCCCACTAATGATGTACCATGTAACATTTTAGAGCAATAAAGTTTGTTTCGTTATACATTTTTCCATCCTTGGCTTATTTTGATTCCTCTTCTTATCTCTCATCATTATAGGGTATACTATGCACACTTTTATGTTTGTTACAGTATTCTGGGAGCTCTACTTAATGGGTTCGAAGTGGAGTTCCGTATGAAATGTATCTCTCGGTCTATGGTGCATTTTGTCCACCCTCTTGTCTCGCTCACATCTCTCCACCGTAGGTAGTCATATCTCGTGATTCAACCACTTCCTTTTATGGTGTATCACCACTTAGTATAGGATATTTCACCCTCTCTCTCTCTCTCTCTTTCCCCTTGGAAAAGTTAGATTAGGATAGAATAGGTTCTTCCTGCACTGGATTAGCTCGTGGCAGGTAGATTAGGAAGTAAGAACCAGATTTCTCTAGAGGTCCATCTCAAGTTCTGCAAGTCCCACAACTTGAGAGATCATCCCATGTTATACAATCACATTGAATGGCCCACTTCACACCCAAGGCCTTTTCGGGTGTTGTGATTCTGCACTAATAGTTTTGGCACGCTTGGTGGGACTAGAGGTCTTCATTTTTTACTACAGCAAGATTGATGTGCACTTGTTGCAAGTTTTAGCTTTTAATAAGCTATGAAATTTGCACATCTAATGCCTCCAAAAGGGACAAAATCCACTAGTTTTAATATCCCAGGCTTTCCAAGTTCATGAGAAGACTACAAACAAGGTCAAGAACCAGATAAGAAGGATTGTTTGTCTATCTACACTTGTCCCTAGATAGAAGGAGAAGGGGGAGAAGAGCTTAGAGGTCTCCATCTCCACCAAACAAAACCTTGTAAACACCTCCTCCTAGTAGACCGTTATTTCAATCAAGAAGGGTGCTCAGGCTAATCAAGATGGCACAACCAAATCCTTATGTGAATTTCACTGGCAACAGGCCACTCGCCCTTAATGCACAAAATCCCATTCCAAAGTGGCAAAAGATTAAAGAGCAACCCATATTTAACTAGAGAGAACCAAACTTCTCCTAGTGACCATGTTCAAGACATTGCAAATGTCTGTGTAATCCATGAGATCACTGAGATGGACATTACAGTCAAGTTGCTAGCCTCTTCACTTAAGGGTAAAGCTTCACAATGGTTTAGGAGTCTAACAACAGGCTCTATTCAAACTTGGGACCATCTGTGCAGAGCTCTTCATGACCAGTTTGGAGAAAAAGGAGATAATCTATCCTTGTTGGAGAAACTGACAACAATCAAGAGGGCTCCTAATGAGTAGTTGACAGATTTCAACCTTAGATTTCAAAGGACATGGGATAGGATTCTAGTGGTTATAAAGCCCACAGATGAAGGTGCCTTCTTATACTTTCTTAGAGCTCTAAATTCTGATATTTCTTTAATGATTCAATCAATGGGAGGCACAACCTTACCTACATCCTATAGCATTTCCATAAGAGTTGAAAATTGTCTAATTCAGGCTAGCAAGCTTGCTCCTAGGCCTCCCATGCCTCTATATCCAGAATTAGGAGATCCAAGTACTAGCCAGACACCCACATTAGCTTTAATACCTACTCCTAGAATTCAATGTTTAGATGAAGCCTCTACCTCATCTTCTAGTACCTAAAAGATTCAAGAAGTTATGAAACAACTTCAGAACCTAGGGAATGAGTTAGTAACTATCAAGAGGAAATACTCTCAAAGTTCTAAGTCAGATCGCCTTAAGCTCAAGATCGTGGCTAGACCCCCATAACAATAACATGGGCCACCACTTGGGCTGCAAATCGAATCAAAACCAAGGACAACCTCAAGTTGTTAAGCCTTTCTATTCATATGATCCAAACATAAATTCAACATCAAGGGAATTAGTTGTAGCAAAAACAACATGGCACAAGAATATGATTGGTTTTTTCCATGTAATCAGCCACATAATCAATCAATGTGCTTCAATGGTGCACTAAACGAGGATTTGATGGTATAGACTAGTGGTGTGTCACAAGAGTCTAATCAAGAAGAAAATTAGTAGCAAGGAGTTCAACAAGAAGCATCTCCAAGTGAAACTATGCTTATTAATTGGTAAGCTGAAGACTTATATGGAATCAATTAGGCCCCTTCTCAAAGTATAGCTGTCAATACATGGTCCAAAAAGAGAAATATTGAAGGACATGATCACCAAAATCAAGTAATTCTCATCCCTTCATTGATCCACAAGGTATTGGCACTTAAGATGGAACTCCTAATATGTAGAGTTAGTACAAGCCACCTCCCAAATCTACTCAGCACTTTGAAAAACCCGTGTCCAATAGAAAAAATGTACCAAGGAAGGGGCAACATAAGAATAGCTCATTTAATATCATTGAACAAATGAAGAATACCAATGTGAACATTTCAATGTGGGAGTCACTAGCCATTCTAGGATAGAGAGACTTGTTACAGACTGCTATGGCCAATTGTTCAAGCTCAAATAGACCCCTAGCTAGCAAGAGAAAGTGCTTACCTATACAATTCAGACTGGGGAAACCATGGAGGACAACAAGGTAAGAACCTGAGGCCTCCTCCATTTTATGTTTCATTGATCATTGGGGACAAATTGGTACACAATTACATGATTGATTCGGGGCAAGTAGTTATGTAATGCCAAAACAAATAGCTAATCAATTAGGTCTCCAATACGAAGTCATATCTAGAGGGGTAGTGCAATTGGATGGGATAGTAGTGAAAACTATTGGAGTCATAAAAGATTTGAGCCTCACACTGCATGCCTACCCCAATGTGACTGTATTGCAAAACATATTAGTCATAGACTTTCCACCCCATTTTGCATTATGTTTTTCAAGAGACTTCACTGTTAAGATTGGAGGATATTTGTCTACCGATTGGTGAAACATGTTTTTAGAACAAGGTATGGGGCTAAGGCCACAATTAGATCTAAACACACTACAGATTACCATATTGAGTGCTATGTACCTAGCCCAATCAATGCAAATTGTTAAGCCTTTGATTTGGAGGACCTCCCAAGAACTTATGGGAGGGATACCAAGGTGGGGTGTATCCCAGACTTGACTCTCAACAAATGTGTGAATAAAAGGCATGCTTTTGACCCTTATAAAGAGATGGAGGAGTTTGAGTTAGGAGTATACTATTTTCATGAGGAAAATCAACCTCTTCCTCGACATCATTGAGCTAGACCACAAACATGATAATGAGGTATGGCAATTATTCTTTGATGGCTCAAGAAGTAGGCAAGGAGCCAAAGGAGGAGCTATGCTTGTCTCACCTAAAGGTATGAAATACTACTCATCTTTTCGTTTCCAATTTTCCTATTCAAACAATACAACAAAGTATGAGGCTTTGGTCCATGGACTACATTGGGCAAGGAAACATGGAATCAAGAACTTGTAGGTGTTTGGTGATAGTGAACTAGTTGTTAATCAAGTCCGAGGAAAAAATGCTACCAAGAATGACCTGTTAAAGAGTTACAAGAACTGGGTATGGGACCTCATTGAAGATTTTGAGGCATTCAACATTAACTCCATCCCAAGGAAGAAGAATGAAGCAAGTAGATAGATTAGCAGCAAATGGGACAACATTTGATGTTGGGGAGGATATCAAGAGTGATAAGCATCATCCCCATATCAGGCTAGTTGTAAGTCCAAATGTCCCCTAAAACATAGGTTAGAAAGTCTTTGAAAGTGATCAACAAATTGTCAACTTTCTACAAGAGGAAGCTAAGTTCTCCTCCAGGAATCAAGATAAATTGGAGCAACAATATGGTGATCAAGTGGTGCAGCTAAGAACCAACAAAATACCATAGGGCCTTGTCACTTTGGAATCAATATTCAACCCAAATGACCAGTTTTGTAAAGAGAATGAAAATATTCAGGTAAAGGGTGAATATTCAGAACCTATTTTTATAGAAGAAGGAAAAACATTTTAGATTGGCAGGGGTAAGAACTCAACAAGAAAAATATTAATTTGTTCAACTCTTTCAAGAGTTCCCGTGATGTCTTTTCCTGGACTTATAAAAATTTAAAATATTTCATCCCAAAGCTGGTAAAACACACCATCGATTTGGATCCAAGAGCTAAGCCTTTTAGATAGAATAAAAGGCCAATAAATCCCCACATTGAGCCTCTCATGAGAAAATAATTGAACAAGCTAATTGAGGCTAGTATCATCTTTCCTATCAAGCATTTGAGTTGGGTTGCTAACTTGGTGCGTGTGAGAAATAAAAATGGAGAAATCAAGCTGTGTGTGGACTTTCGTGATCTAAACAGAGCATCACTTAAGGATCACTACCCACTTCCATCAATGGAACAGATATTACAAGTTGAACTAGTTCTCGAGAGGTTTTTGTTGTTAGATGGATATTCACTATAACCGGATAATGGTGAAAGAAGAAAATCAATTCAAGACAACCTTCACAACTAAGTGGGGTACACATGCTAACAAGAAAATGCCATTTGGACTATCAAATGCTGGAGCAACATTTCAATGAGCTATGGATATGGCATTCAAAGGCTTAATCAACAACATAGGCTTGGTGTACCTAGATGATATCACTGTCTTCTCAAATAATGTTACAGACCATATCTTTCACCTTAGACATGTATTTCAGAAATGTAGAAGGTTTGGGGTGTCATTAAACCCAAAAAGTGTATGTTCTCTGGATCATGAAGGGAAATTATTGGGGCACATTTTCTCAAGAGAAGGATTGACAATTGATCCTGAAAGGGTTGAAGCCATCTGGACACTCCCATTTCCACAACATAAATAGTATCTCCAAATCTTCTTGGGAGAATAAACTTTGTTCGCATGTTTATACCTAAATTTTATACTCTTGTGAAGCCTTTAACAATGATGTTAAAGAAGATTCTTCCATTTAAATGGACAAAGAAGGGAAAGAGATTTTGAGGCCATCAAGCTCACAATATCACGGGTCCAACTCTTGTTAACCTGCACTCTCAAAATACTTCATGTTATATGCTTTTGGAGGGTCGACACCATCTTTGCTATCTTGGTCCACCCCATAAAAGAAGGTTAAGAGAAACCCATAGCTTTCTTCACCAAAGCTTGAGGACTACGAGATAAAATACTCTTTCATTGAAAAATATGTCCTTCATTGTTATTAGGAGCTTAAAGAAGTTCAGACACTTGGTCTCAAATAACAAGATTCAATTGCTAGTATCTCATGTTGGTGTTAAGGACTTCCTTTTAAATAAGGATTTGAATGAGAAGAGGGCAGGCCGATAACCTGTAATGGAATATGACATTGAGATCAAGGTGACCAAACTAGTTAGAGGTAAGGAACTCAGTGAATAGATTTCCTCCAAGCAACGTGCTCGGTCGGTGGGAGGAAAAGAGGTTGTCCTATTTCTACATAATGATCAAGAGCAACCAACTAATGATTCACCTGCTCCATGTTGGACTCAAACCTAGTGTATTACCTTTAAACAAGTTTGTGCCCTCTCTAGAATGGAACAAAGCAAAGAGAAGATACTTGGACTACAAGCCATCCCATATGTGCTTGTTCATGGTGTCTTGTTTAGGAAGGATATCAATCGTGTTCTATTAAGGTGCATTAGGGAAGGCCGATTGAGAGAGTGTTGCATGAATTCTATGATGGAGAAGTAGGATGTTAATTTGACTCTCGAGTAACATCTCTCAAGATCATGAAATCTAGTAATTATTGGCCTACAAAGTGTTCATGGACTTCTACTCATGGGTCAAGAAAGAAAAAGCTAACAACCCAACCCCTTCATCACATTTCGGGGATCAATCATTCATGCAATGGGGACTAGACTACATCAGGGGTGATTAACCCAAATTGAAGGCAAGGCCACAAGTGGATACTTATTGCAATAGACTATTTCACGAAGTGGACTGAAGTAGTTGCACTAAAAGAAGCAGATGAATCAAACATCTTGGATTTTTATGAAGGAATAGCCACTAGGTTTGGATTTCTTATCACTATTATATCGATAATGCATTGGCATTCCTCGTACAAGGATCACTAAATGAGAAGTTAAGAATGGTGTGTATGTTAACACCTCATCAAATTATTATCCTCAAGGTAACGCCAAGTAGAGTCCACAAATAAGAACCTATTAAGGATTATCAGAAGGACTCTTGATGAAAACTAGAGGACTTGGCATACAAATCTCAAATCATCTCTATGGTCTGATTGGATCACATCTAAAAGATCCATAGGCAACCCCCCATACAAGCTTATATATGGAAAGTAGGAACTATTTCCCATATCATTGGAGTTTCCCACTTTGGAACTCATGAAACAGCTTGGAGTTGGTTGAGTTTGAGGCTATGACAATCAAGTATCCATAGATAATGGAGGTAGGGGAGGCAAGAGAGCATGCAATGGAAGTCATGGAAAAGGATCAAGCATTGATAACAAATAATTTTGACAAGAAGGCAAGAACAAGGACCTTCCAAGAAGAGTAATGATGGGTCATTGTTTTCTTCCAATCATTTAACTGACGTAATCTTTGTCAGTGTCATTCTAAACTAGGGTTGTGTCCAAGGCAATATGCAATAGAGTCTAGAAGAACCAGTTATACATTGAGTTTGTTGGGGGGTTGCCTAGCTTGGTGGCTATTCTATGGAAGTGTAGCTTAAATCTATGGAAATTAAATACAAGTCTATAGAATTCAACTGTTTGCAATGAAATGGATTTCAACAACTAATCTTCTACTGTAAAGTAAAATACGCACACACTTATTCTTAACAATTTAAACCATAACTGAATGACTAGAATTCAACAGAAAGCAAGACTGTTTATGAGCTAAATTTGCATGGAAAAAGCATCTACTTAAAAGTGAAAGCAATAATGGAGAAAACAGAGATAGTTAATCAAAGCATGCATGTAGAACTCATCAAATGACAACTGTAGTAAAACTAATCGAAGAACTGTATGCATGTAAAACACAAAGTAACCTCGTATCTCCTCGGTTGAGTGGGCCCTTGCTCTTCCTTGGGATAGAGTGATCAACCAATTTTGATTCTCAAAATGCCATAGATTTTATTAGCTTCCAAATGAGTTCATAACATATCAGAAAAAAAAATCTAGAACAGAATAGTATGCAGATAATTTTCTTCGATGAATCCCAAAAAGTGGTACTACTGTTCTGAAGACAAAGTCTTCATATAGATAATGTTTGTTACAAGATCTCGCCACATCAGGCAGCATTAAACACTGCTTCATCAAATATCAATTGAAACTCTTAGATTCCTACGGGCCGTTAGAGTCAAGCCCAAACTAATAGGTCAATTCGGAAATAGTCTTCAGCCACATGCATCGAACTCGCAACTTATCCACCAGTAACCTCCATCATTCCTGCACACATCATCATATTTGATCTCATAAAAATAGTTAGTAGGAGGTGATGTGATAAACAGCTTTTATAAATAATAGCAAGGAAAAATGCATCAATCTACTAAGACATGACTATACAAAACATCCCCATATACAAATAAGTCATATCATGAAGAAAATTTCCTCGGAAGAAGTGATATTAATGAGAAAATCTATGCACTCATCATTCCTCCTAACTTTACCTGTCAGCATGTCTCAATGCAACTCATCTGCGCCCACTTGCCTTCCAAGTTGTTCACCATGTCATACTCCTCAAATTGATCATTTTATTGCTTCGTGGTATTCTTGCAGCCCTGAGTATTGGAGGTAATTTCCACCCAGGCAGTGAAACTATCATGGGGCTGTGCTACATTGTTCTGCCATGTTGTGAGAGGGCTCAAGAGGAGTGGAGGTTGTACTGAGGCCTGCCCATTCATCGCAGTATTGTTGGCTGGTATTCTCTGCAGTTTGTTTGATAATGGCGATGAGGGCATCACCTCTTCGCATGCTCCAGCTCAAATTCTGAGGAGAGAGGACCTCCCTACGTTTTAAAGGCAGGGTTAAAGTATCCCATCTCCTATCACAAGCTTGCCAAGCAGCTCCAAAATTATCCTTACTATAATTTTCAAAATAAATAATACACTGGAGAAAAATCGAGAAGGATGCACCCCCACCCTACCTGGAAATATAATGATCTAAAGTTCTCCCACAGGGCGACATCTGTGATGGGTTGGGTGAATGTAAAATCCGATTGACTAAGCAGTGTTATTGAAACTGTCTGTTTGTTGTCTCCAAGTTATCTGATTCCTCAATACAGACTGAAATGCTTTAATTTGAAAATCCCCCATAAACAACTTGATCAAGATTTCGTGGACATTGGTTACTACCATGTTATGTAAATAAAATTCACATAGCAAATTTTGAATTTCCGGGGTGTTGTTCTTGTAGATTGATAAAAAACTTGGTCCAGCGGGAATTTCGTGAGGGGCTCTAGAACACAATTGAAATAACTGCCAAGAATAAAAATGCTCTTGGACATACATGTTGTAGATTGAGGAGGGTTTCCTACAGGGACGTAGTTTGATGGCTAAAGGACAAACGGAGTTTAAGATAGATGTTAACTTTTGTTTTTCCTCTTCCAAAGATTCTTTTTCCTTTTTTAATCTTTGATTTTCTTACCGTAATTCCCTTTTCTGAAGGGACAACTATTGGAAATTATCTAAGAGGGTGAGACTTGTATCACGTTGTCACTTTAGAAAACTCACCTCATGCTGCAGGAAACAATCTCTCAAATTTTTTCTACTGTCCTTTGCATAAATTCAACTTGTAATAAAAGGGTGGATTCTTCCATACCTTGTAACTAAGATTTTAGCAGTGCTATCTCCTCCAGATAGTTTCAATAAGGTGTCACTTGAGTGTCAAACATTTCTTGGGTTACAGTGTGAATTTCCGTAGATGATGGAGTGGCTGGGACATCCTCCGTATGTAGTTCCTCCCGAATGTGGGCGGTGTCATCAGGTAAGGATTCCGATTGGAAACCGCCTATCTGCAAACATGAGCCAAGCTGCCAAGACTGTAGTTGCATGGAGGAAGAGGGGGCCATGGGACACTTGCCTTTTGAATTAGAAATGGACGGGGGTGGCCCCTTAATACCGTTAGCTGCCTTAGTTTGACTATGTGAAGGGCCTAATGCAAGGGTAGACCGAGGTGCAAAAGAGATGCCAAATTTTAGTTGCTTAGGCCTAGACCCTTCACCACCAACACGTCCCTCGAGTCTTCACTTTGGGCGAAAGAAAACTTGGTGTGAACACAACAAATGAATCAACCCTGGGTGCTTAAGCATGGACTTGCCCCCACTGGACCGGTGTTTCTGGCATACCTTAATGATAGACTCTGCGAGGTACTCTGGAAAATTGACCCAAAGGGCATGATTGTCATGTCCCTTTTTAAGGTGAATGAGCATTTTGAGCGCATCACCACCCAAAATAGAAGCCTGTCCATCACATATAAAATACCTATTGACCCATTTAGAAATCTCACCCCAGATTCCAGGAAAAAATTTCCGCTTAACACCCTTCTAGACACCCAATGGAGTCAGGATGACCTCCAAAAGTGCCTCTCCTTCAACGTGGAATTGAGCAATCAAAATTTTCAAGGGGGCATTCATCATAACCTTTAGACCGAAATTTGGAAGGCCAGATAGGTCAGAAATGACCTGATTGGTAATTTCAACTCTTCATCCACCAACTTGTAAGCATGTGGACTCAAAATTGTTCAAGAACTCTTCCACAATGCTCTCATCAAAACCTTCAAACTATCAAATAAAATCTAACCATCCAAAATCATGAAATACCTGTGAAAGGGTGGCATTCCGGAGCAAGGTGTCAGGTGAAGCAGGTTCTGATGTCTTTCGCGGTCCCATGCTAGAGCCAAAAGTGAGAAATACACGGTAGCGAGGAAAAACCAGAGCCGAGCGTCCCTTCCACTTCCTGTCTAATGTCCAATAAAACCAGTCGTGACTGATGGGCATACCATAATGGAAAGAAGCGGTTACAGAGCATTAAATTTCAAATGACACCAAATTCCTTGGGTAGCGCAATCATCAAGCGAGGGTGATGGTGGAAAAATAGTGATGAGACTGGCCATCCGCATGAGATTAAGATTTTTGTGGCGGCACATATCCCATGGTTAAGGAGCATGCACCACCTGTCCTGATGTTGGAGAGTGCGACACATCAAAGCATGTGGAGATTTATGAGGCATTACTCCTCTTATGTCGTCATTCATAAAGCCATATTTGGAAGGAGATCCAAGATGACCATAGTAATCATTTGATGATGGCGTCATGATGAAAAATGGATACATGGGGAAATGTTTGCATAGAAATATCATTAGCAGGTTAAGATGCACTTACCCATGCCATATTTAATCAGCCGATATCCGTAGATTCCCACGCCCGTAATTTGGGATGAAACATGATTAGCAGCAGTAGAAACAATGAAAATTCCTACATTTATTGGAAATTACAATAGAAACCACTAACTAAGGGAAGAAGATCGAAGGAAGGATCATCTTCCTTTATTGAATTTGCAAAAGATTAATTACTCCATGCGTGAGAGGCAAAGAGCCTCCTTAGCATGCATATCCATTGTTAACAGAATGTCATTGGTGAAGGTCTGCTTATCTAGTGGTTGGCGATAAACTCAAAGCCTATGCCCATTCACCAAAAGAGTTCGTTTGTCTCCATAAATCGGTATTAATCGAACATAGCCATTATCAAATACTTGATGAACTTGATAGGGACCTAACCAACGCATACGCAACTTTCCTTTAAATTGCTGATAGCGGGAATCAAAGAGTAAAACCCACTGTCCTTCATAAAATATCATTTTTCTGATGTGAGCATCATGCCAAGTTTTCTCATTGACACATAGAATTTCAGTCCTGCTATCGTGCCTCCATCCACATTTCATCTAGTTCATTCAACTATAACACTCTGCTCACGCTATGCTTCATCCAAATCGATCCTAACCTCCAATGTTGTTCACCAGTGCACAATTCAAACTCAACAGTAAAAGTGGCTTCTTCCCAAAGACCAGCTCATAGGGAGAGAACCCAAGTAGTTGTTTTCCAGTCGTGTTTGTAGGCCCGTATGGCCTCCTAAGCTTTGGTACCCAATTCTTTCTATTGGCATTAACTACCTTAGTTATAATATTCTCGAGATCTCGATTGGTTATCTCCACTTTCCCATTGGATTGGGGGTGATATGGTGATGATTTCCAAGTGCTCGATTCTCGTAGATTCCTAAGAAATCTTCAATCATATTTGAAACAAATTGAGGACCTTGATCGAATACTACTATGGCCCTTGGTGCTCCAAATCACAACAATATCCGGTTGTAGAGAAATTCAGCAAAGAACATCTTCATTGGCAGATGCCAATGCTTAAACTTCAGCCCATTTGGTGACATAGTCTGTGCATACCAAGAGATACTCCTTCCCAAAAGATGGAGGATCAAATGGTCCAACAAAATCAATACCCCATTTCTCAAATGGTCCTAGAACCAACTGAGGGTTAAGAGGCATTTCCATAGAAAGTGTAGGTTTTCCCATTCATTGGCATGCATCACATTGCCACACATACTTCTTGACAATCTTATGGAGGGAAGGCCAATAGTACCCTGCTCCAAGGATCTTGTGAATTGTTTGTTTCACTGAATAATGCCCACCACCTAGCTCATCATGACATGCTCGCAGTATGTCATGTACCTCATCCTCTTGAACACACCTACAAAGAACCATGTCAGGACAACATTTAAATAAGAATCTGTTACACCATTTATATGTTGCACTATTTCTAACCAATCTCCTTCTTTCTTTATGAGTAAAAGAAGCAGGAAACTTCCCTGTTGTTAAATAATTTGCTAGATCAGCAAACCAAGGAGTCTTTGTGGAGATAACAAACAAGTGTTCATCGGGAAATTGATCTTGGACTACTTCATCATCACCTGACAAATTTATTCTAGAAAGAAAGTCAGCAACAACGTTAGATTTCCCAGGCTTATCTATGATAGTGAGATTGAATTCTTACAACAAGAGTAACTAGCGAATGAGCCTTCCACCAACCACCGGTTTGTTCATCAAATATTGAATGGCGAGTGGTCAGGTGTAAACATAAATTTTATATCCAAAGTGATGTAATGACAAAATTTATTAAAATCATACACCACAACCAAAAACTCTTTTTCCGTAGTGGTGTAATTATTTTCCGTCGAGTCGATTTTTGTTGATGAAATAAATCGCATACATATGATCTTCTGAGTATTTTTGTCCAAGGATAGTGCCCATGGCTGTATTAGAAGCATCAGTGTGGATATGGAAAGGTTGTCCCCAGTCAGGGCCACGTAAGATGGGGGCCGTTGTCAGCTTCTCTTTGAGAGAATCAAATTCCTGTTGACACTAAGAAGACCATTCAAAAACACAATCTTTGGTTAGCAATGAAAACATTGGGGCGGCAATTTTGCTAAAATCTTTTATGAATCGGCAGTAATAACCTGCATGGCCAAGGAAAATTTTGATGTCAGTCTGATTAGCTGGTGTAGGTAATTGGGTGATGACTGATATCTTTTTGGGATCCACCTTTATACCTTGGGCTGACACATGGTGACCTAAGACAATTCCTTGATCAACCATCATTAGACATTTTTCATGACTCAAAGATAGTTGGTGTTGTTCACATCGACTGAGTACCTTCTCAAGATTATTCAAAGATTCATCAAAAGTGGATCCATGGACAGTGAAATCATCCATATAAACCTCAACACATTTGTTAGCAAGATCTGCAAAAATGGCCAAGACTACCCACTGAAATGTGGCAGGGGCATTACAAAGCCCAAAAGGTAAGACTCAGAAGCGAATGTACCCCAAGGGCACGTAAAAGTAGTCTTATCCTCGATCACAGAGCAATACTAATTTGATTATACCCACTAAACCCATCTAAGAAAGAGAAATATTTCTTACCAACCAGATTGTCCAGGACTTGGTCAATAAAAGGTAGGGGAAAATAATCTTTCTTAGTGGCTTTGTTAAGTTCCTCAGTAATCGACACATATTCGCCATTTACCATTCTTTTTGGGAACAATAACTAATGGGGAGACCCACTGACTATCAGATATAGGATAAATGAAACCTACCTTTAGAAGCTTTTCAATCTCAATTTTGACTATATATCTTAATGCTTGGATTGATTCTTGTCATGATCGCTTATAGGTTTGACGTCATCGGTGCAAATACGATGTGTAAAGATGCTAGGATGAATTCCTTTCATATCAGTGTAATCCCAAGAAAAAGCATGAGAATGTTTCTTCAGAACCTCAAGCACCCTAACCTCTTGATTGACCTCCAAGTCACTTCCTATAGTTAGCTCTTTACCCAAACTGACAAGCACCTGCTTAGTATCATCCACAAGAGCAAGCTCTGTACTAGTGATAAAAGAATTCAATGGGAAAACATGGGGCTGGAGCATGTGTAGGATGGATACGTTATCAAAAGATAGAACCTTAGTTAAAGGAAAATAGAAATCAGAAACTAGATGTTTGGAATTATAAGCATAGAGTTTCCTACCAGACTCAGCAGAGGTAACGTCTTCTGCCGATATTCTGAATTCCGTAGAAGTAGTACTGATTTCCGTAGTTACAGAGTCCTTAGAATCAGTCAACATATAGGACTCTATAGCCTCCGTCATATGATTGTGTACCACAATAGTGGCCAGAAAAGAAGAATTCAAAAAGTTAGTATCCAAAGAATCCACCCATACCTGGTCACAATTGTTCGTATAAGGTTGAGCAGGAGGATATAATGAAATGTGTTTGGATTTCTACCCATTTAGAATTGTCATGTTGCCTAACCTACAGTCAATGTAAGCAACAACCGTAGCTAGCCAAGGTCTTCCTAAGATGACTAGAAATCCTAACTTCCGAGCTTTAGGCTGCAAGACCATGAAATCAACTGGGTACTCCCATGATTCAACAATGACCATTATATCTTCAACCACACCATCAGGTACAACAATGGATTGATCTACTAACTGTAGAATAGTGTTGGTTGGTTGAAGTCCTGTCAAGGATAGTTGGTTAAAAATTTCTGTTGTGATGACATTAATAGTAGCACCAAGATCCACCAAAACATTAGAGATTGATTGGTTGTTTATACAAATAGTAATGATAGGGCTCCTAGGATCCCCATATTTTGGTGAGATGAGGGTGCCAACAACTAAATCAGCCAAATTTCCTTCGACTCTGACAGTCTTTGGGTATTTCTTTTTTCTTCCTGGCATCTTTATACATTCATTTCTAATGGTTTGGTTTAGTTTAGGGATGTCCCTTATTGCACATAGTAGTGGAACCTCAATATGTAATTTTTTCAATTCCTGAACTAATTTTGTTTCATCTAGAATCCGAGTGTCCTGTAATCACTCAGGGAAAGGGGTTGTAGTTGGTTTGGGTATTTGAGCATTCTGCTCATCTGGTATTGGTGAAGAATCGTATTGCCTTCAAGTTTTTCTTCCTTATTGAGATCATCAGGCAGTTCTATGATAACAACAGGAGGGTTCAATATTTTGCCAGATCGTAATCGTAAATTACCAATAGTGTTAACCTGCATGGTATTACCCACATCTGTGTCATCAATTGAAGTTGTTTATTGATTTTTTGGATTGGCTACTAGCTGAGCGAACTTGTGTTTGTGTTGCTTGTCCTTGATTTTGATAGGCTGGAGGCATTAAAGCTTGCTGCGGCTGCTGGAACCTATGTTGTTGATTATTGTTTTGTGGTGGTGCCCAGGACTGATTTTGGCTAAAATTTTGTTGGGGACCCCACTGCTGATTTTTCCAAGGATTGGCTGCGGGTGGTGGAGCCCAACCCAGCTGAGTGTAGGGATTTTTCCAAGGTGGTGGATATGGATAAGTCATCCAGTTTGAGTTTTCCCACTTAGGTTGTCCCCAAGAAGACTGAGAGGCTTGATTTGGCCATGGCATTCTCCAGGGATTCTGAGTTGGTCTAGATGGGAATCCACCCTAATTGTTTGGTCTTTGGACAAAATTTAATTCAGCACTTGTTTGAGAGATTACATTCAAACCTCCCTTCAATTGTGGTAAAAGTGTGTAATGTTTAGTGTCATGGTCAGTTACTTCACAGATTAAGCACATATCTATGACATCCAAAGGACATTCTCTCAAGGGGTGTCTCTTCCGACATTTAGGGCAATACATGTCCAATGGTTCTTTAGCAGGGGTGGATTTTTCCTTGAGTCCATCTATTGTGGATGTTAATTGCAGCAGAATGTCTATTTTCATGTTGGCCATTTCTTCTAGAAGTTCAGAGGTACCCAAAGACTTGGATGTTGGTTTCCTTCTTATTCCTCCACGTGTTCTAGAATATCTTCTACATAGCTTAGTAATTTGTTCCATGGTAAGCTTATGCACGTCTCCTCCTCCCATGAGGTGGAGAGAATCCTTGGTTTCCTCATCCAGTCCTTTCAGAAAGACTGTTTTAGTGATGTTTGCATGTAACTCATACCCACTACGTTTATGGAGAAAGAGGAATCTATCCAGATAATCTTCTAGATTCTCATCTTCTTTTTGCCGTATTTGAAAGAACTCCTCCCTCCTATCCCTTCCTCTACAATAGTCTTGGTATTTATCCAGGAAGGCTATTTCCATGGCTTCCCAGGAATTAATGGAGTTAGATGGTAACCCCATAAACCATCTCATAGCGGAATCCTTTAGAGTGGAGGGAAATAATTTGAGTTTTTGATTGTCAGTTCGGTAATCATATGTCTGGCACAGGATTTTAAATTCAAACAGAAACTGATCAGGGTCTTCTTTGGTCATTCCTCGAAAGAGGGGGAGGATGGATGGTGAGATGTTTTTCATGGGTGCATCCTCATCTACATCGAGGACAATGGGGTATGTAAATGTTTGTCCCAAAGGTTGTTCTTCAAAGATTCCCAAGATCCCCATTGCGTAATGATGGGCATGGAATTGGAATCTTTATCACTCTCAATGTTTCTCCCTTGTGAAGTGTCTAATGAGATTTATTGAATATTACATGCTATAAATATCCCTTGGTTATCTCTTGACCTATGCATCCGGTTGGTTGGTTTAAATCAAGGTCTGAGAACTACTAGTTTCCTATATGAACTCTATTAACACCCATAACATATGGAATAAAATAATGGAGCTTATGGTTATGTGTGGGTCCCCACAACGGCGCCAAAAATGATGGGTTGTTGTTTTCTTCCAATCATTTAACTGACGTAATATTTATCAGTGTCATTCTAAACCAGGGGTTGTGTCCAAGGCAATATGCAATAGAGTCTAGAAGAGCCGGTTATACGTTGAGTTTATTAGGGGTTGCCTAGCTTGGTGGCTATTCTATGGAAGTGTAGTTTAAATCTATGGAAATTAAATACAAGTCTACAGAATTCAACTATTTGCAATGAAATGGATTTCAACAACTAATCTTCTACTGAAAAGCAAAATATGCACACACTTATTAGATTAACAATTTAAACCATAACTGAATGATTGGAATTCAACAAAAGCAAGACTGTTTATGAGATAAATTGGCATGGCAAAAGCATCTAATTAAAAGTGAAAGCAATAATGGAGGAGACAGAGATAGTTAATCAAAGCATGCATGTAGAACTCATCAAATGACAATCGTAGTAAAACTAATCCAAGAAGCTCGTATCCATGTAAAACACAAAGTAACCTCGTATCTCCTTGGTTGAGTGGGCCCTTGCTCTTCCTCGGGATAGAGTGATCAACCACTTCTGATTCTCAAAATGCCATGGATTTTATTAGCTTCTAAATGAGTAAATAACATATCATAAAAACAAAAATCTAGAAAACGAGAACAGTATGCGAGATAATTTTCTTCAAGGAATCCCAAAAAGTGGTACTACTGCTTACAAGACAAAGTCTTCATATAGATAATGTTTGTTACAAGATCCGCCACATCACGTAGCATTAAAAAATTCTCATCAAATATCAATTGAAACTCTTAGATTCCTACGGGCCGTTAGAGTCAAGCCCAAACTAATAGGTCAATTCGAAATGGTCTTAGTGCATGCATCGAATTCGTGCAACTTATCCACCGTAACCTCCATCATTCCCGCACACACATCATCATATTTGATCTCATAAAAATAGTTAGTAGGAGGTGATGTGATAAAATAATTTTATAAATAATAGCAAGGAAAAATGCATCAATCTACTAAGACATGACTATACAAAACATCCCCATATACAAATAAGTCATATCATGAAGAGCATTTCTAGTATGAAGAAGTGATATTAATGAGCCAATCTATGCACTCATCAAGTAATTAGTTCTAAAGTGGGATGCAGATTTATCAAAACAAGTAAAACACTCCAAATTTGATGCCATTTGGAGTGGCCCTTACATGATCACAGAGTGCAAGAGTAGTAATGCCTTCCAGCTAGATAAATTGGATGGTGAATAATTGCAGATCCTAGTGAACGAGATCCATCTCAAAACTTTCTACTTGATTAGGAAGTTTCAACCCCTATAAATATTAGCATAGGATTTTAATTTCCCTAAGTGTGTACACACGTTGTTTTGTTGTAGTGTAGTTTTGTTTCCCTAAGTGTTGTGGCACAGGTTCTTTATTTCTTCAAGTTACGTCGCTACACAGTTCAACATGCCTCCAAGTGAACATGCTATCCTTTTCAGTATTCATGGCAGAAGACCCATAGTTTCCTATAACAATTAAAAATTTCAAAATAAAACAAATACAGAGCAACTAAATTTGTCTTCGAAATAGTCCATTTAGGGATAGATGAAAGCCTCGGGTCAAAACAATTTTCTACTCTCAAAAGCCTTGTTTCAAGATTTCTTATGAAAATTGAGAGTGCATGGTCAAAGCTCATGGATCAAAGGTAGGATTAGTTCTTGAATCCATGCCCAATAGATGTATCAAGGCTAGTGATCCCTTCATCTAGCTGGAAGATGCCCCTGCGAGTCACCAAATTGTTATCCCAATTTCCCCAGGATAAAATTGGTCAGCCATGACCTCACATAAAAGAAACTAGAGAAATGAAATTTAAATCCTATAATCGGTAACATAGGGAATCTACAATGGAGTGGTAGGGCCTATGAAATATCAAATGATCCCGTGCAAGAAGAAATTCAAGAAACGACTCATTGAGCAACCCATGCTTCAAATCCAGAAAATAGATTGCATGTGGGCTCTAAAATGGAATAGAAGGGTCGGGGAAGGAGAAGATAGTGTCAAAGAAACTAGAGGCTCAAAGGATAAGAAATTTCAAAGGTTCAAATTCTTCAAGCTCTGCAAATGGTTCAGAATAAGCCCCAAAAATTACTAAGTATTAAAAATACAAATGAAGCTACCACGTGTCTCAACAACGCACCTCGTAGATATAGAGCCCTAGGTGGAGAATCAAATGAGTGTGGAGCTTCCATGTGTCCCCGGTTCCAACAGGTCAAAAAAGAGACAGAGCGGGCCAAAATTACTAAGTATGGAAAACACAATAGAAGCTACCACGTGTCTCAACAACGCACCTCAGAGATAAGAGCCCCAGGTGGAGACTCAAATGAGTGTGAAGCTTCCACGTGTCCCCGGTTCCAACAAGGTCAAAAAAGGGACGAGAGCGGGCCAAAATTACTAAGTATAGAGAACCGGAAGAAGCCTCCATGTGTCATAATGACACACCTCCAATGGTTAAATCCAAAAGAGAGACTTAAACATGCGGCAAGCCCCCATGTGTCCAGTAGTCGAAAAGTTACACCAGCCATTGAAAAGTATTCAACTTAGTGGAAGGTGCCAAGTGTCAAAACAGAACTACTTCAAAGATAAATCCAAAGAGAGGAGAGCCAAATGAGCATGGGCTTGACATGTAATCCAAATTAAAAAAGGGATAGCGTTGGGGCATTGAATAGACAAAGCGAGATACTTTGGAAAATATAAAGGAACCTAAAAATCTCATGGAAGCCACCACATGCCATTCTAGCATGATTTAAAGAGAATAAGGAAGGATCCATATCTCCAAGATGTGTGAGGCCGTCACGTGGACCCCATATGGACAGACTCTATAAATATTGTGCTCTCGCGACCAAACTTCAAATGTTCATATCTTTTGATTGGAAACTCAGATTTTGGTGGGAGAAGAATTTTTGAAAATTTCTCGACACCCTATACACCATGGAAACATAAAATATTGTTCTTAATAGGATTTAGTAGGCGTAAAATGGGAAAATGTCTTCTAGGCCATTACCGCAAAATCTGATTTCTTTAACTACTAGACTAGATTTAATTTGATCCAAACAGAACACGAATCAACAGATTGTAGGTGTATTTTAAAGGGGCATGGATTGATGGTTTTGAGCTTTCAAAGTAGGATTCAATGCATATCTCAATGTGGTTGAACTAGGATTTGAATTCTTCCCTCCTCTATCTCATTCTTCCTATATATTGTAATAAAGGGGCATATTCAAAGGTTTGGTCATCTTTTATCCTCTGCCCCCCTCTCTCTTTCTTCTTTAGGGTATAATGTGGAGTCTAAGCCTTCTCCAATGGCTCTGTAATGGATTTTTCTTACCTCTTGCCCACTGATGATGTACCATGTAACATTTTGGAACAATAAAATATGTTTTGTGATGCATCTGTCCATCCTTGGCTTATTTTTTTGTCTCTTCTTACCTCTCATCATTACAGGGTATATTGTGCACACTCTGACACTTGTAGGTTATGGGAGCTATGCTTAATAGTTTTTGAAGTGGTGTTCCATGTGAAATGTATCTCTAGTCTGTGCATTCTCTCTACTCGCTCCTTTGCTCACCTCTCTCCACTTCAGGTAGTCGAATCTATGATTCAACCACTTCCTTTTCTGGTGTATCACCACTTAGTGTAGGCTCTTATACCCTCTCTCTCTCTCTCTCTATCCCCTTGGAATGGTTATATTAGGATAGAATAGGTACTACCCGCACTAGAGTAGCTTGTGGAAGGTATATTAAGAAGCAAGAACTATCTTTCTCTCGGAGGTCCATCTCAAGTTATGCAAGTCCCATAGCTTGAGATATGGTCCTATATTGTGCAATCACATTGAATACCCCACTTCAAACCTGCACCCATTTAGGTTACTTGTGATTCTGACCTAACATTAATGTTACATAAAAGTTACGAGAATATTCGAGTTTCACTCTTCATTATAAGAGCTTATTGTCCATTTCAGGCCAAATTAAGGAAATATGCCTGATTTAGATTCAAGAAGAAATAAAAAAATATAATGCATCAAGGCTACTTTTAGAAACACAATGTTTGAGTACAAATTTTCAGAATAGTGAATCTTCAAAGAAACAAGTTACAACTTTGCAAAGCTTCATGGAACATTCATGCACAAAAAATATCCAGTTTCAGAGCTTCAAGAGTACCAGACTGAATTATACATTGGAATACTTGGACAAGAAAAAGAGATTACATTGCAATAGTATCAAACCTTAATGAGAAAGTTGAATGTTGCAGTTGCAGAATAGAAACAACAATAAAGTCTTCATTTCAATATGACAACACTAAACCAGTTTGCAGAGTAAAGTTTTCAAAGTTACATTTTTCAAGATTTTCGAAGTACAAATTTACAGATACATCTTGCACAAAGGAAATAAACTACAACATTTAAGGAACCTATCATTCAGGTAACATGTTCCTGTTCATAAAGAAAATTTTTGGAGCTGCTACAGGATGTATGAGGAGTACAGAAATAAATCAAGGATGCTACAATCAAAGACCCAAGTCATTGAAAGAAGAAAATGCAAATATAAGGTTATAGCTCAGCTCAAGAACCAAACTCATCAGCAACAAAGGAAAAGTTGAATAAAACTTTAGATATCATCAAATAAAGGATCAAAGTACAAGACTGAAATATTCAAAGTAGCAGAAGAAAATCACAAAATGCAAACAAGTTTTACATCGTTTTCAATATTATCTAAGCTCTAAACCTTACAAAGTCTGCTATAGGAGGAAAAATTTCAAATACTCATGATTGCATTTTACAGAATGGAGCTCGAACCATAAAAATACAAACAAATAAGTTAATGTGTAGAGAATACAAGCCCCTGATCAAAAGTTATGATAGAGAAAGATAAATTACTTCAAGTATGCAAGGAGCAAGCCCAGGTTTTGGTTAAAATATAAAGATTTTAGAAATACAAGGGGATTTTAAGATTACCTATATAAAATAGATCTAATATTATGAATAGTGCTCAAGAAGCTATCATTGAAATAGAAAAAGGAACATTTGCAGCTTCAAAGCCATTACATTGTTCAAGAAGCCAACATGGAGCTATAAAAGAAAATATCATTTGAAGATATGCAAAACCATCAAGACTTAAGGAGTAAGAAAATTCATGGTGTAGTGATGGATAACAGTGTATCATTTCTCCAAGCAATGAAACCATCAAGCAATCAAAAATAAAATACTAAAGATCATTAGAGTCATGAAATGAAATACTTTTACACACTTCCACAAGAGTAAGGAAACTTTTCAGGATGTTTCTGTTTCAAAACAAGAACAAGAAAGACATCAATTATTTAGACTCCTTAAGGATATCTACAACATTCCTAAGAAAATTTTGCAGAATCTAAGGTTATCAAAAATGCATGATTAAGTAAGCACATTGTACAAGAGCCCTTCTCAAGAATAATATATTAGAGATAATAAGTGTTACACAAAGGCTGAAATCACATTCATAGTACAAGCTGCAAGTGTGAAGCAACCATCAAGGAGTTATAGAATGTTTTGAAAATACTTATGCATAATGCGAATCAAAAGAATACATTCAAAACCCTTCACACAGATCAACACAAGAGTGTCAAACTTCCTCATTTTTGAACAAATAATGTCAAGAAATGAGAAAACACAGATACCCATCAACAATTATACTCTTCTATTTCCATTTTCAAGAAAAATATCCATCTTCGAGTGTTAAGGAAACAAAAGGGAAATATATTTCAAGTACCCATCAAAGATAGAATGATGATTGATTATTTTGAGTTATTACAGATCTACTAATATTTTTACATAGAGATTTGAGATGGAGTGAAACTCACTAGGTTGGATTCAAAATGACGAAACCATGGAGGGTTGTAAACAAAATCAAAGAACCGGAATGGTTTATAAGTTCGTAATTGTGTTAGAGAGAAGAAAAAAATAACAATAAAACCAAAGGGGTTTTAGAATCAAGTAAAACATGATAACAAATCTCAAAAACTCAATAATGGAAGCATTATTTACAGTTGTCAAACATGAAGCTTACCTTTTTCTTTCACGACGACCATACGGGAGCTAGCAAGAGAAAGGAAATTTAAAATAAATACTCATGAATGGCGAACACTACTAAAGAATCTTATACGAGATCTCGAGAGAATGGAAACAGGAAAGATATGCAAGTATCCAAGCCCACATAGCTACATAGAATGAAAAATGCGTACATAGTGCCTCCGAACAATGAGAGGTCAATTTTTAGAGGAAATGAAACAAATAATCAAGCTCCTAGATCAATAATGGCAGCACCATAACCACATAGATCTTAAAAAAGAGTAAAATCAATATAATATGTGCATTCGGATGGCATAACAAAGCTCAAGAAAGAAAAAAATAATGGTAACTGAAATCTTAGAAATGTGTTGCAGAGAAACAAAAATGGTAGAATTTCTTCACTTCTTTTCATGCCGAAGATATAAAAGAGCTCTACAGATCGAACCAATCTCAAAATAGAAAAATGAAAAAAAAATGAGTAAAACTCAGAGTTGTAGGAAGCTAAATAGGCACTTTCATGACAACAAAGAAGTTACAAAAATCACAGTAAAGCTCAAAATGATGACACGAAGAAACAAAATCAAAAAATGCATGACGAACTCCAAAGAGCTTCCCATCAAGCTTCAACATCACATTCATGGCTTCCACCAAAAATTTACCGGGCTTGAACGCTCGGTATAAGGAAATGAGAAAGACCAAGTGACAAGCTTGATGAGCTTATACCCAACCTAACTCACCTAGAGTTACCATCAGTGGCTAAGTTCAAGCCGTGAAATGATTGAAGGTCGAAACTAAAACCACAAATGCTAACCATTATGCCAATCAGAGTTAGAAGATCCATGGTGGGGAGGATAACATTACATAGAATCAATGGCTACCATTTCGTTCACCAAATTCGAGGTAAGTGCTAACCATAACCATAATAATCGACCGTCATAATTACAGAGCGAGAACCCAAATCGATGGTACAAAATGATCTACGCCGTAAATCAAACATGATAAGATCGATTGTCCTCACCAAAACATGTAACACAACCATAATAAACCATAACTATGGTTAAAATCTAAGCCATTGAAAAAGTATGCGAAGGGTCGGACCATCGGGGAGAGGGGCCAACCCGATGATAAAAAAATCATTTACATTGAATTATTAAAGTTCCAAACCATGTGCTACAAAATCAAATGCCGAACAAAATTTTATGTGCAATGATTAATCAAAAAGGTCCTATAACATATGTGCCAAGTATCAAGATAAAATAAATTATTATATACTATGTAATGGTAACCAAAAGGTGGCCGAATGTATAGGATGACATTCCTTTTAAAAGTGACCTTTGTTATCTTAAAACATAATAATGTGCCAAGTCAAAGGGGTGCTCAATCTAGAATAAAGACAAGTGCTCACATCTCACAGTGGTCCCCACAGTGGGATATTTTAAAAGGGAAACAATAGCATGGTGCATTCTTCATGTGACCACTAGAAGACAAACATGAGGTTGACATCAGAGGAAAAGGAGCCTTTTGAAAGGCCTATTACCTTATTTTCCACAAAATAAGAGTAGAATATTATTACACATGTGCTCACAGTGGTCCCTACAATGGGTGATGTGGAATTGATCAACTTTTGCTAAGTATAAGAGACAAGGCATTATTTTACTTGGCAGGGAGATTATTTTTGCATGTGCATCCAAGAGGCAGCCTAAAATGCTATTTTTGCAATTGCAAGTGTATTAAAATTGCAGATGTCACATCAAGCACAAGAAGATAGAGATTGCATGCATTGGAGAAGACTTTATCATCAAGAAAAGTTTATTATTAGCAAAATTATTCACCCAATTTTATTTAAAATAGAACAGTCAATTACAATTTGACTGAGTTGTATTTTGTAACCAAGGCTATTAATGCCTCATTGTATTAGCATGCTTATTTTTATTCCTTTATTTATTCATGATAAAGGATAAAAATAGGATGCATGGGTGAGTACAATTTTAGTCTATTTTTAGGAAGGGTGGGATGAATAATTTTTCTATATATTGTGTGCATTGACAAAGCACGGGGAGGAATTTTGGACACGAAGTACTAAAGTAGATTTTGCAGTTTTTCTTTTGAATGAGATATTGATTTCTTCCTTTCCAATTATTTATAGCCTTGTGTATACTTTATTATTTTTTTGTGAATGTCAAAATTCCCTAATTGATTATCTTACCTTGCTGCAAAACTTATTAATTTCTGCATATTATTAGTGTGCATTATTATCTTTTCAGTATTGTTGTGAATCATTCCCTCAATACATCAAGTGTTTTCCTTAATATTCCACTGAAAACTATTGGTTTGTGCATCTAGAATCCATTCTCAGATATTTTTGCATGTACTCAGTCAAATCCCTCAACAAGTTTGGTGTATCACCCCATTTTTTTAATTCATTTACAGATCATCTTTTACCCTCAAAACCCCTAAAAACTAGTTTAGGATACATCAAGAAGGAACTAGCCTTGATACCGGAGACTCACCTCAACAATAGGTATACCCACAGACTGAGGTGTTTCCATTGTATCTATTAAAGAGAGAGGTCCAGAGAAATCGTAGAACACTTGTAACCATCTCTCTACAGGGTGCAATTTCTAGAGATAAAAGGCCCATAACATAACACATAACTACATCACTAACACAATGGCAATTCACACAAATTAACCATAGCATATTACGCATGGTATATATACGAGGGTATAACATAATCATTACCTTCATGGGCTATGATACGTCACATTACCACGTTATGTACCCGAGTTCAATCACTATACAATAGGGATCATACACTCACAATATGCCCCTAAATCATGACATGAACCATCACATATTACACAGTTTATAGAAATGATGAACACAATGTGTAAATTTACAATATATAGTCATTTCCAATACAATAGTGTGATTGAAAAAATTCATCACAATACGATGGTAACATCATGATACAATCCAATTCACTATACATTAATTATGTCATGCAACACATCAACACACATACATACCATAGAACAACAATAAACTCCCACACTACACAATTGATAACAACATTATTTTTACACACACCAAGACAACACATCACACATTAAATCCTAATTGAATCCACAAAAATGAGAGTGAATACTCTCATAGCAAACATAGCAACATGATAAAAATACTCATTGAGTGACATGCACAACATGTGTGTTCATAATATCACACTTATATCACATTAGTCTTCAAATCTCCACAACCAGAATGTAAAACCATCACAACTCCAGTTTATCTTAGAGGTTCGAGAGCATGAACCTCCACTTTGATACCAAGTGTAACACCAAAATTTTACACCCACAAATACACCATAAAAGTACCAAATTTTTTCTTTTTTACTTATATTGCTCACTACACAACACCACAAGGGCTCCAAGAAGAGAACTTAAACAATTCATAAGACACTTACATAAGTCATCAGCTCACACAAACACATGAAAAAACCATATACATGTGGATGCCACACTTTCCCCAATGAATGAATACTTGTAATGACCCAACCACAAGAAAGGGACCCAACGATTGGAAAACCCACAACACAACATTACCATTATTACATATTAGTTATGATTAACATTCCAAAAACATTTTTATACAAGGATAATTTTATCCATTTCTCTCCTACAAATTATTAAATTCATTTTACACACAACTTACAGATCAACCATTTAAGTTGGCTCTTTATACCTTATGAAAATCTCCATAATTCACATAAGTAATTGCCATATTTCAAATTGCATACAAAGATCCTATTTTTCTCGTTCTTATCTTAATCTTATGATTAACAAATGTGTATACAATGTTTAAATTTTACCCTTACTACATAAGTGAATCTGATGTGATATCAAGAAAGAAGTCTTAGGATTTGAGGGAGATATAGATTCAAGATAGATTTTTCCCAAAAACGTTCTTCAATCACGGTATATTTATTTCCCTACCATAGTAATATAGATCAATAACTAGTTGAATCCATTCAACATTTCGACATTAGTAAATTTGTTTTATACATACATACATACATACATACATACATATATATATATATATATTGTTTTCCAAAGTTGATCACACCAAGGGCAATTCATATTCTTTAATACACGAATGTTTAGTTGAGTTATAAGGACTCCAAGAGAGACATTATTCCTAACCTCGAATATCATTTTACTCTTATATGATTTACTCTCACATTGCAATATGGTATCATTATTAGCATTGTTTTATAACAAAAGGGTTATGCAAATATTTGACTAAAATCTTGAAGAAGTACATTACTGGAAGTATTATAAGTTACACAAGAATGACAAGAGATATATTTATTTAACGTAAGATCCCATGTTTCGCATTTTGTGTTTCGTATGAAAAATTTCATTTATTTTTAATGTCATAAAAAAGGGCATAACAAGGGATTACAGAACCAAGTTTCTGGTTTCCTGGGTTTTCTAAAGTCAACATATTTCAAATAAATTTCTTTTGTAAGGGAGATACTTATCATTTTTATGCACAAGTTAACCCATTAACTAACCATCATTTAGTTTAATTCCATTTGCCCATAAGGAATATTTATGCTAAACAACCTTCATGAAAGATCAAGGTGTTATGTTTTTAGTAACCAAGGCAACACATTTAACTATGAGGAACTAAAGAGATCATTAACAAGAGTTAAGTAATCAAACAACTATTTGACTAGCTCCATTTGAGTCATCTAGATCGCTCAAGGAATTCATTTGATCCTGGAGTTGATTTATAGATCTAACTTTGTATGATTTTGTAGTCCACTAGGATCCTAAGGAAGTGTTTGTTCTGCTTACACCAAAAATAGTTTGAGCATGTTGTCCCTAACCATTGGATTTACGATGATGTCGCCAAATATACCGATTATGATGATAATTCAACTAGGGATCCTTTTAACTCAAGCCATAAGGTGCCATTGAGTGTATAGATTGAAGTTCATCCTAAGGTTTTTGTTTCTACACTAAAATAATTCACGCAGGAAGGGTGGTTATACACAAGTATTATATTACTAGTTGAGTTTTTCATTTAGATCTCTTTATTACATTTACAAGGTAAGAATACAACACACTAATTAATTAATCATCTATTGAAAACTGGAAATGCACTATAATATTTTAAATTCAAATTCATTTAACATATATATCCAAATTTTACAATACAAAATTTGAGGATCAATATAACACCCATGTGTAGATGAGCATTCCCCTTAAACCCTAGCATCAAAATATTACAGAACACCAATTATAAACCTTTTCATACTTTGTAAAATGTTGAATTATCCACTAAAATTTCATTTACATATATATCAAACTTTTTTATATGTAAATATGAATTAAAATAACACCTATAGTTAAATGCACATTTCCCATAATACCCCTAAAACTAGCATCTCATTCATATTAAATTTTTCAATAAATAATTTTATTGTAACATTACAATACATAAAAACTTCATTCTATTAACATTCATAAATTCTAACAATATACAATGAATCACACCCACTTCGTTCCACTATCTTACTTATATCCTGCAAAAACATGTGACTTTGAAATCAATGATAAATCGTGGGCATGGCATCCACCCAAATCTAGAATAATTAACATTTTTAGTTTCCCATTTACATAATGAAATTAATAATTTACATTTGAAAGGATAAGGTTAGAGAGACATTTTATTTCATTTCACTTCACTTCATTTCTTAACCAAGGAGAGAAAGATATAGGGAGAGAGAAATACAATTTTGCTAAAATTTCAATTTCACACACAAGTCACATAGTAGAGTTTAATGTATTTATTTACAAGTGTCAACAAGTTTCCATGATGGTCCTGACAACCCGAAAGAGGTCTTACAAATTTCTTTTTACGTTTTTCTGCTAGTTGCAAAATGTTCAATTTAGGCTCGAAGGCAAAATAACCACTTTCAAACATTTTCTTCAATGAGCAAGCACACCATTGGTAAATATCTATGTGTCCTCCTATAAACAAGAATTCATATGATCTAATGGAAATCAAAACTCACAAACTATTTACAATTTGTGATAAGTTTTTCGGGGCTATCGGTCCAAATTGGGCTAGTTACAATAACCACCTATTTTAGCTAAAGGCCTCAGAAACCCCATCTAAAAACTTACTTTTTATGGTTGGAATCACCACGGAATTTTCCTACATACCATATTATATAAAAATAGTACATCGGTATTGGTGGATAATAAGAACTAGCAAACATGTTGCAAATGGTAATGGGTTTTTCGTAGCTACCGGTCATAATCAAGATAGTTTGAATTAGTCAAATTTGATGACTAGAGGCCTATAAAATGGCCTTTGCGCTAAACTATCTAGATGATTATTTTTCACCAAATTTATGGTTCGACATGAAATTATCTCATAAAATTACTAGATGATTGTTAAATTGGATAAGCATCTTGTAACTCGGGTATAAATGGTGAGCCGTAATGAAACCCAACTTTTCACTTTTAGCAGCTTCTTACAGATGTAAAACCATGTAACATGGCTCTTAGAAGGGCGTCAAAAAAAGATCATAGATGATCAATTTTTTTTTATGCAAGGAATGAAGTGACTCCTCACATAACAACGTATACTTAGGAAACTTAACATATCCTTTCCGGAGTTACGAAGATTATTTTGCAAGTCTCCAAAATCATGATTTATCTCCTTTAACAAGGGAGTGTTCAACATATTTATAGGGAACTCAACTTCAACCTATCAATAAATAGGAGTACTATAGCAATCTATTTTGGTCAAGAGGTTTTCTAAATAACCTCAAAATGAGGGTTTAAGTTCATGGTTGACTACAAAGGGTTATTTTCATTGCTTGAGTTACGAGATGACATTTTATTATTTTGCAAACAAACAAATATAAAACAATTAAATAAATGATAATTCTAAGGTTTTTAAATTATATTTATTGCAAATGAAAAACTAAAGAACATGATTTATGAAAGATAAGGAGAGATGAACCATGCACGGAGATATTTTCTCCACGATGAATGAGGTAATCCAATGGTTTCACTCACACTCCAATAGTCTTCATCCATCTAACAGTCATTCCGTAAAATGGTATAAATTATTTTCTATGCTCCCATGATTTGAATATATGAATATCAGAAACCATGACTATACTACATAAAAAAAAATTCACTCTCCTTTCTACTCAAAGGAAGTCTTTACCATATTCCGAAGCTCCAAATTATCACCAGTAGGAAAGAGGCTCACATAGGTCTCAAATTTCATGAAGATCTACATACGATATTCACTTAAATCCATATGTTGTATTTTATACAAACTCATTCGCATAAACCCACAACCATGGCAATATGAGATGAGATAAGAGTAGAATCAAGTCAATAAAAGCAACAACCAACCCGTATTTTAATGGTAGCCAACCTAGAATTTCACCCAAGTAAAAAGAGAATCAAAAAAAGAAAAAAGAGAATTGAGAAAATCAAATTTCAACCCAATGATCCCCATCATGCTATAATGAAACCTTCTCTTAAAACAAGGAAAAGCGGATCCACCTAACCCTTAACATGATAATAAGTAAAGCATAGTGGAAATTAGAATCAATTTAGGGATACAAATGCAACTCACCTAGCATCTATAGATATTTAATGGCAACCATGGAGTAAAAAAAATTCAAACCACAACCCATTTTGGAAGGATGCATTTTTTCATACAAATAGAAAACTAAGGTCATGAAATAATGCACATAAAGCTCGAAAATGAGATGGTCGTGGAATCCGAATACTAAACTTAAATAAAACATAGAAAAAGAGCTTGAAAAATCTCCCATGTTTTGCATCCATGTTTACCAATGCACTTGTAGAGTACAAATTTCGACAAAACTCCTTTATCCTTATTCTGTGTTGGATGTCCACCTGATCTAAATCTCACATTTTGCATAGGTAAGGGGGGTTGCAGGAAGTGGTTGAAGATATTTTATTTGTGCATTCCAAAACTCATTTTCTTGAAATTTTCTGAGCCTTTCCAGAAATTCCCATTTTGTGTATATCATGCAGTAGTCTGTAGTTCATTAAACCACATTTTTAGGCACTTAGTCAAATAGTGCGCATGCCAAGTGCTTATTTTGCACGTTTGCATACATACCTACTAGAGCACTTGCAACTGAAAATGTATGATATATCCTCTATCTTTTATGCTTTGATGAATGTCCATACCATGCTTCAGAGCTCGTGGGCTTGACTAGATGGGAAGATGTTTCATTTAGGAGATGAAGGGAAGAGCAAAGAGACCAAATCCTACAGAGGTATATGAAGGATAACAAGAAAGTGACACTTTCAATGTCCCCATAAACAACACAACTACTGCTATATTTTTTAGTTTTATCACATGGGTTTCACGTGGTTTTCCTTTAGATTCAAAAAAAGTGCATAGTTTGCTTTCAAGGATAATAAAACGTTTGACTGAAAATCTCTCATGGCGTCCATACCTTGCCAATCTCCCGCCCTCGTGTCATTTTTCCCCCACCTAACACACTTTATTTATTATTATTATTAATTATAGTATTGATTTTTTTTTCATGCACTACATTTCCCTCTCCTTATAAGAGCATTGTTCTCGATGTGACACAAATAAGGCCAAGATTAGAAGAGGGTACTCACAAGCAAGGAGGAAATAATCATGACCCATGTCTCTAACGAATGATACATGTAGCAAAGCATGACCACATGGATAAAGGAAGTTTGAAAAGTTCTTAAATTTAATGTTCTCGTGAAAGATTGGTAGTTCTCTTTAACTTTATCATTTAGTTAGTATTTTACATTAATGTATTTCTTATTCTTAAGCTCTTAATATTTCATTATTTAAGTATTTCAATTTATTTATTTTTGTGGGTGACCATTGTAATGACATCAAGAAGTCACATAAAAATTAACACAACACAAAAACCCATGATACATATTGCTACACACTTTCAAAATTGTATCACATCACAAGTCCTTTTATTCCACCATGGAAAGACAAACACGTAGTCCACATAACAAAGAATTTCCAATAATTATGTCACAAGCCTAGATCCAACACACACAAGTGACTAAAAAAAATGAATCATGATGTTGATACATATACCATTGGTATCACATTACCCAAATACCATGACTATACCCACACAACTCCAAGACAAGATCTAAAAGTATATATCAACCAAGGGGAACATCAATCCTTTAACATAACAATTTCTAACAAGACTCACAAGAGTACACATAACTCATAACACCAACTCCAAACATCACAAAACATTACAAAAAAATCTCTATATATCTTCAAAAGCATCACAAAACAACTCTATATATCTCCCAATGCATCACGAAGCAACTGTATATCCTTCCCAAACATCACAAAACAATACATATACCTCTCAAGAATCACAGGAAAACAACATATAACTCCCAAAACATCAATCACATTGACAATAATATATTTTTCTCCCTCAAGTGTCTTATGCCTCCTTCAATAAAATAGAATAAAGATAAATTTTCCTTTTCGCTACCCAAAAGAGGTTGGTCACCCTATGGCCCTAGGCACATAGAGTCAAGAAACCTCTAACCCAAGTGAGATAATAACTCGGGGTTTGACAACCCGCTAGTTATCTATAACTCCTTAGGGCATAACCTTATACAATGAAGTAGGTCCATAGGTTCTACCACTCCATGGTGAATCCCATGACCCTATTCCAACACATTACGACATTAGAAACAACATAACACTCCATTTAAAATTCCAAGTGGAAATAATCCCAAGGCTTGGGATTGGCTATAAAAATTTAAACTTAAAAAGAAAATTTAAATCTAAGCAAAAAACATGGCTGAATAGCCCTAGTTAGTGCAAAAATATGCATGTTAGTGAAACAACAAAATAAAATGCCCAAAATATAAGAACATATCAATCAAGAAAATTTTTGGTTCTTGTAAGAAAAGAAAAATGTTCAATTTCGAATAAAATACATATATAGGAATAACACATTACAATAACTATGTGGCCTTATACAACCACCAAAGGGGTACTCAACAAGTTGTTGGCACTTGGACATCGAGCATCAACTTGTAAAATAACATATCAAATATTAAAACTGTCAACATCTTTTTCTAAATCATCCCTCCACCGCTTTGACAAGGCTCAACATAGTCATAACTAACCTTAGGTTTAATCTATATGATAACCATATATGGAGAGAGAAAGGAGTACAATTCACCATATACTTGAGCCTAAGGTATCCTGAAACATAATATGCATGATACCCATTCAACAAGCGTCATTAATACCAAATGAATAAAAGTGGTTTTTCAAACTATGTAAGACTCCACTTCCTATCTTGTACTCAACTCTAGTGACTAATCAATGATACAAATTTTCTCACTCCAAACATACAATTTTACCAATTTCTCTTAGGTTAGGTTAGTGTAGGGTTCACAACATAACACATAACTACATCACTAACACAATGGTGATTCACACAAAATAATCATAACATCTTATGCATGGTATATATACAGGGTATAACATAATCATAACTTTCACAGGTTATGATACATCACATTACCACATTCTGCACCCAAAGAAAAATATTTTTACTATATGGATCATATGCTCACCATATTCCAATAAATCATGACATGAACCATCACATATTTCATGAATTATACGTATGAGGAACACAATGTCTAACTTTACAACATATAATCAATTGTAATACAACATAGTGAATCACACAATTCATCACAATACGGTGGTAACATTATGATACAATACAATTCACTATTGATCAATTATGTCATGTAACACATCAACACACCTACATACCACAAAAAAAAAGAAACTCCAACACTCCGCAATCCACAACAACATTATTTTAACACACACGAAGGTAGCACATCACACGTGAACTCCTCATTGAATCAAAAAACATAAGAGTGAATACTCTCATCACAAGAACATCAACATGATAACAAATACACATTGAGTGACATGTACAATATGTGCATTCATAATATCACAATTACAACATTGTTCACATCACACTTATATCACATTACTCTTCCAATCTCCACCACCACCATGCAAAACCTTCAAACTCCAGGTCTCTCTCGGAGGTTTGAGAGCATGAACGTCTACTCTAATACCAATTTAAAATACAACAATAAAAATACCAAAATAATTTTTTATTTGACTTACATTTCTCACTATAAAACACCACAAGGGCTCCAAAAAGAGAAACTCAACAATGCATAAGACACATACATAAGTCATCAACTCACATAGACACATGACAAACCATATACATGTCGATGTCACACTTTCCCCAATGAACCAATAGTAGTAATGGCCCAACCACAAGAAACACACCCAATGATTGGCAAACCCAAAACACATCATTACCATGATTACATCTTAGTTACAATTAACATTCCAAGAATATTTTTAGAAAGGATAATTTATCATTTTCCACCTACTGATTGTTAAAATCATTTCACATTGAACTTACAGTTTGACCATTTAAGTTGACTCTTTATCCCTTACGTAAATCTCCATAATTTACATAAACAATTTCCATATTTCAAATTACATACAAAATTCCTAATTATCTCGTTCTTATGTTAAGCTTATGCTTTCCAAATGTTTATGTGATATTTAAATTTTACCCTTACTATATAAGTGAATCTAATGTGATATCAAGAAATAAATTATAGGATTTTAGGGAAATTTGATTCAAGATACCTTTTTCCCAAAAACATTCTTTGATCACGGTATATTTATTTCCCTATCATAGTTAACATAGATCAATAACTTGTTGAATCTATTCAACATTTCCACATCAATAAATTTTATTTAGAGTTATATATATATTCTTGAAGTTGATCTCACCAAGGGCAATTCATAATCTTTCTAACACATGAAAATGTTTAGTTGAGTTATAAGGACTCAAGAGTGACATTACTCATAACCTCAAATCTCGTTTTGATCTTATATGATTTACTCTTACATTGTAATATGGTCTCATTATTAGCATTTTTTTATAACAAAAGGGGTTACATAAATATTTGACTAACGTCTTGAAGAAGTACATGACTAGAAGTAATATAAGCTACACAATAACCACAAGAGATATATATTTTTAAAACATAAGATCCCATGTTTCTACATTTCACGATTCCGCATGAGAAATTTGTTTTATTCATAATTTCATAAAAAATGCATAACAAGGGATTACAAAACCAAGTTTCTTGTTTCTTGGGTTCTCTAAATTCACCATATTTCAAATCAATTTCATTTGTAAGGAGTTACTTACCATTTTCTACCCACAAGTTAACCCCTTAATTAGCCAACATTTGGTTAAACTCCAATTGCACCTAAGGATCTACACCTCATCTATATATGAGTTTAAGGTGAAAGTGCATATTTATCCTAAACAACCTTCATGAAAGATCAAGGTGTTATGTTTTTTGTAATCAAGATAACACATTTAACTGCAAGGAACTAAAGAGATCATTAACAAGAGTTAAGTTATAGAACAACTATTTCACTAGCTCCATTTGAGTCGTCTAGATCCCTCAAGGAATTCATTCGATCATGAAGCTGATTTCTAGATCTAAATTTGTAAGACTTTCCATTTCAATGGGATGCTAAGGAAGTGTTTTTATTCTTACACCAGAAATAGTTTGACCATGTCATTCCTAACCATCGGGTTTACGATGATGTCACTAAACATATTGATTATGATGATAATTCAAACTAGGGATCTTATTTACTTAATCCAGAAGGTGACATCGAGTGTAGAGATTGAAGTTTATCCTAAGGTTTTAGTTTTCTACACTAAAATAATTCATGCAAGAAGGGTGGTTATACATGAGTCTTATACTAGGGTTGAGTTTTTGTTTAGATCTCTTTATTACATTTACAAGGTAAGAATACAACACACTAATTAATTAATCATCTATTGAACACTGGAAATGCACTATAATATTTTAAATTCAAATTCATTTAACATACATATCCAAATTTTACAATACAAAATTTGAGGATCAAGATAACACCCATGTGTAGATGAACATTTTCCTTAAACCCTAACATCAAAATATTACAAAACTTCAATTATAAACCTTTTCATACTTCACAAATGTTGAAATATCCTCTACAGTTTCATTTAACATATATACCCAACCCCCTTTTTTTTCAAATGTAAATATGAATCAAAAGAACACCTATAGTTAAATGCACATTTCCCAAAACACCCCTAAAACTAACATCTCATTCATATTGCCAAATTTCAATAAATAACTTTATTGTAACATAAAAATAATAAAAATTTCCTTCTATTAACATTCATAAATTCTAACAATATATAATGAATCACACCCATTCGTTCCGCCATCTTACTTGTATCCTACAAAAACATGTGAGCATGAAATCAGCGATAAATCGCTGGCATGACATCCACCTAAATCTAGCATAATTAACATTTTTAGTTTCCCATTTACATAATAACATTAATAATTTACATTTGAAAGGAGAAGGTTAGAGACACATATTTATTTCATTTCGTAGAATTCGTTTCTTAACCAAGGAGAGAGAAAGAATTAGGAAGAGAGAGAAATACTATTTTTCCAAAATTTCAATTTCACACACAAGTCACATAGTTGAGTTTCAAGAAATTATTTACAAGTGCCAACAAGTTTCCATGATGGTCTAGAAACTAGACAGGGTCCTACAACTTTCCTTCTATATTTTCCTTATAATTACAAGAAAGTTCAATTTAGGCTCAAGGCTAAGAAACCAATTTCAATCATTGTCTTTCGATGAGAAGACACACCATGGGTAAATCTTTATGTGTCCTGCTATACACCAATAATTAACAAGAATGACGAAAATCAAAGCGGCGAACCATTTATGATTTGTGGCATTTTTCCGCACTATTGGTCGTAATTAAGCTAGTTACAACAACCACCTATTTTACCTCGAGGGCTAAAAAACACCATTTGAATAATTATTTTTTATGTTTTGAATCTCCACAAGAACTCTCCTATTTACCCTCCTATATACAAAGAATATTTTGGAGTTAATGGGCTAGAACTAGATAAATGGGTTGCAAGTGGCAATGAGTTTTTTTGAGCCACCGGTCATAATTTGTCCAATTTGACCTATTCAAACTATGATTGGAGGTTTACAAAATAGCCTTCCCAACTATCTAGATGAGTGTTTTTTCCCAAATTGTTGGCTCCAGGAAATTATCTAGTAAAAGTACTAGAGGTTTGTGAAAGTGGATAAGCATCTTGTCACTAATGGTCCAAATGGCGAACTGTAATGAAACCCAACTTTTCACTTTTAGCATCTTCCTATAGCTATAAAATGGTGTAACAAGGCTCCTAAAATGGCATCAAAAAGATCACAAATGATCAAATGATGTTTATCCAAGGAGTGAATTAACTCCACACATAACAAGGTACACATATGAAACTTAACATTCCCTTTTCAGAGTCACCAAAATTATTTTACAAGTCTCCAAAATTGTGATTTATCTCCTTTAACAAGGGAGTGGTCAACATATTTACAACCAACTCAAATTCAACCTGTTAATAAACAAAAGTATTTTAGCAATCTTGTTTGGTCAAGAGGTTTACTAAAAACCTCAAAATGAGGGTTTAAGTTCATCAATGACTACAAATGGGTTATTTTGATTACGTGAGTTACGATATGACATTTTATTGTTTTGCAAACAAACTAATATAAAACAATTAAATGTATGATAATCCTAAGGTTTTAAAATTATATTTCATTGCAAATGAAAAAATAAAGTATGAGAGTTATGAAAAATAAGGAGAGATGAACCATGCCTAGGAGATATTTGCGTCTGTAGTGTATGAGGTAATCCACATGGTTTCACTCGCACTCCAATAGGATTCATCCCTCTACCAGAAATTCTGTCAAATGGTGTGCATGTTTGTGTATGCTCCAATGCTTTGAATATATTAATATAAGGAAAACCACATCTACATAAACAAATTTTCATCGTTCTTGCTACTCAAAGGAAGTTTGTACCCTATTCGAATCTCCAAATTATTACTATTAGGAAAAAGGCTCGTAAAGGTCTCAAATTTCATCTATATCTACCAATGATATTCACTTAAATCCATGTGTTGTATTTTAAACAAACTTTTTTGCACAAACCCACAACCATGGCAATCCAAGTTGAGATAATATTAGAATCAAGTTAGTGAAACAAACATCAAACTCCTCTTTTTAAATGGTAGCGGACCTAGATCTTAAACTAGGTATAATGAATTGACAAATGGAAAAGAGAGCTGAGAAAATCAAATGTCAAAACAATGAGCCCCATCATGCTACAATGAAACCTTCTTTCAACACAAGGGAAAAGTAGATCCACCTCACCCAGGTAAAGTAGAGTTGAAATTAAGATCACTTTAGGGATAAACTAGAGCTCGCAAAGCATCTACAAATATTTAATGCCAGCCATGGAGTAAAAATAAACTCAAACCATAGTCCATTGTTCAAGGATGAATTTTTACATATAAATAGAACACCCAGTCACGCAATAATGCACATAAAGCTCAAGAATGAGATGGTTATGGAATCCCAGTACTGA
This sequence comes from Taxus wallichiana var. yunnanensis, assembly GCA_018340775.1. Classification (NCBI taxonomy): domain Eukaryota; kingdom Viridiplantae; phylum Streptophyta; class Pinopsida; order Cupressales; family Taxaceae; genus Taxus; species Taxus wallichiana. The sequence goes on from CM031235.1 coordinate 728,715,545, forward strand.
ACTTAAATAAAACATAGCACAAAAATTTGGAAAAATCTCCCACATTTTGCATCCATGTCCACCAGCATAGCTACAGCTACAAATTCTTGCCAAACTCATTTATCCTTATGCTATGTTGGATGTCCACTTGTTCCAAATCTTGCATTTTTCATGGGAAGGGGGTTTGCATGAAGAGGTTGATGATCTTTGCTTTATGCCTACCAAACTCATTTACTTGAAAGTTTCTGAGCCTTTTCAAGAAATCTCATTTTGTGTATATCCTCTAGTAGTTACAGTCCACTGAACCATGTTTTCAGAACTTAGTTTAAAATTGCACATGCTAAGTGCTTGCTTCCACGTTTACATACATAGCTACTAGAGCATTTCCAACTACAAAATCAGATAGATCCTCTATATTTTATGATCTTATGGATGCACATACCTTACTTAAGAGCTCAAGTATTGGCATAAGATGGGAAGATTATGGAAAGGAGATGTAGTGGAGAGTGAAAGAGATAAAATCCTACTGAGGCGTATGAGCGATAGAGAAAAAGTGGAACTTTCAAAGTGTCATAAACAAAGAACAACTAGTGCTAAATTGTTTTAATGTTGGCACACAGTGTTTCACATGGTAAATACCCTTTAGATTCTAGAAAAATTGCATGGTTTTTGTCAAGGATAATGACAAGTTTGAAAATATCTCATAGTGTCCATACCCTACCACTCTCTTGCCCTCATGTCCATTGTAGCACCTAACACACTCTTTTTTTAATCATTATTATTTATTTTTTTGTTTCTATTTTGTTGTGTACTACAATTAAAATCAACACAAATCATTTTATTATCACCAATTCATTCATCATTAAATACAAACCATTAAATGTACACAATTAACCAAAATTTCAATGAGAGATCTAGAGAATGCAACAAACACAAGAAAGGGTTAATATTCATCCACAAACTTATATTATTGCTCCATAGATTTGATACAGTGCATTACAATGGAAAAGAAGTAAAAATTTCATTTACAGTTTGAATGGGAGGTTTGATCTCCACAAATTCACTTACAAACAAGTGAACAAGGGAGGGTGCAAAGTAATATTATAAATTTTTTTGAAATGAGCCCCTTCCTATAATATATAGGAAGAATGAGAGAAGGGAGAGAGAGAAGGAATTCAAAAGCTTGCTTCAAATACCCTAAAATGCATTAAAATAACCTACAAAAATGATGGAAGCCATTGAAAAACCTATGCCTCGATGTAATTTTCCTTATTGGAGAAGAAAGGAAACCCATACCTCATCATTTTGGTCATGGTGAGAAACCTAGAATAAATGCGAGTGGTTCACTCTATTTTTTGGACTACGAACTTGCATTACAACTTTTGAAATCTAAAATTTTGGACTTTTGGGATTCGAACTTCGGGTTTTCCTTTTCGAGGTTGGGTTACTATTCATCCACTTGCGTTCATGAAACCTCCAAAACTCCAAAACCTTGAAGCCCGAATTTCGGACTTCAAGTTTCGGACTTAAAGTTATGACTTTTGTGAATTGGGGTTCAAGGTTCTGAAATGCAAAAACTCAAAGTCTAAAATTCAGACTTCATTTTTCAAGGTATTTTTCTTTTTGGGGTTTTGGGTTATGGGAATTCGAGTTTTCAAGTTTTGGGGATTTTGGGGTTTTGATTTGAGTTCGGTTATTGTTCATTGTTAAGATGGCTCGAACATTCCAAATCTTCAAAGTTTGAAATTAAGATTTCGTGTTTCAAAACTTTTTCTTTTTCGTGGCTTCGGGTTTTAGGATTTTGGGGGTTTAGATTTTGGGATTTTGGGGTTTAATTTTCGATTTTGGGGTTTTCATGCTTTGAGATTTTGAGATTTTCTTATCCATTTGGGTGCATGAAACCTCTGAATCTCCAAAACTCTAAAGTCTGAATTTGTAACTTTGGGTTTCAGACCTTCAACCCTCCTCCATGTGGAACTATTAACTTCTCGACCGTGCCGACACCTCCAAACCTCCGAAATTCAAAATTTCACACTTTTAGGATTTAGAAGTTCGACCTTTTGTTTTTTTGTTCCTTTTTGTCTCTCAAAACTCCAAAATGTAAAACCTCTCAAGTCCGAAGACTCCAAACTTCAGTTCCTCATTTTTGCTTATCTCAACTCTAAATCTCCTTAAATTTATTTCCTCCAACATCGTTTCCATTAATGACCCTGCTGCATCCTAACCACCAGATTCAAAATGTGAGCTCACATGACCGAATGATCCCTCCAATTTCTCAATGTGCAAGTTCATGTTTTCCCAATTTAGCCTAAGGGGAAAAGTTGGATAACAAATACAATTAGGCTAGTTATCTTATGAAATTATGTGAAACTATATTTCACCTTTTTAATAAATACAACAATAAAAAAATAGATGTTCAACATAATCAATATCTAAAATCATATAAATATAATTATTACATGATGATCATGCAAGAAATTATTCCAATTATAACTTCATAATATTTATTCCATCCTGTAATTTGTAGGATAAAATATGATAGTATACATCATTAGTTCATTGAATTGGCATGACTAATTCATTCCCATTAATGTTGTTATGTGATTAACTAAATAATTATAAATAAGTTATTACATTCAATTTACCAAATATATATGTTCTTAACTAAATGAACTGAACCTACTAAAGTATCTATTTTAACATACAATACAAATCAACTCAAGTAAGAATTAACAATTAATTTCATATAATAACCTCCATAATGATATTCATTATCACAACAAAAAGATATTATCTAAGACACTATAAATATAATGTCTCCTAATTAATTATTTATATTTTTCTTAAGTTTAAACTTTACATCATGTTATACAAATAATAATAGTAAAATAATGAAGTTGGATCTCATAACTAATCCAAATCATAAGATAATTACTCTTAAGTTTCATTAATATGAACCTTTTTATTCTAATTGGCCTTTGAATTCTTAGCACAATTATCTTAGGATTAAATGCAAGAGATAAATGTTAACAAAACCTTATATGTCCGCACAAGATTCCATAAATAATGTAAATAATTTTCATTCAACAATCAAATCAATGTTAAACATCTTGTTATCTCAATTTTTCCCCCCAGCATAATTGATCAAACATGACCCTACGCAGAAGGAAATCTAAGGGTCGGCTTTGTCTTGTGAGCTCACACTCAAAACCCGGTAGTCAAGGGGGCAAGAGGGCTCTACAATGAAGGAGCAGAGTTAGCGAAGGATCAAACAACATCAAAGGAGGCTAGAGTCTCTCGGAAGGGAAACAGAGAAGGCTCAAAGATTCCAAACTTCACATATGATTCGGGTGGGCCCAAATTAGTTAAGTATAAAAGGACCAGCGGAAAGAACCATGTGTCAACATAGCGCACCTTTAATGGTAGAAGAAAAAGGTGGTCCCCCAAACGAGTGTGTAACTTCCACGTGTCCCAAGTCTCGAAAAGGAGATAGAGCCGATGACAGCTTTAAAATTCTCGGGCCAGCGGAAGGTGCCACATGGCTCGATGATGTGCATTAAAGAGGTGCAGCCCAAAGGCCATTCCCAAACTATCACATGCCCTCCATGTGTCCTAGGTCTAAAAAGGGGGAAGACAAGGCCCAAATAAGCTAAGTATAAATAATTGGTGGAAGTCTCCACGTTTCTCATCAGTGCAACTTCAAAGGTGTAGCCAAAAGTGGAGACTCAAACTAGCACCATCTCACCATGTGGTCAGAGTCCAAATGGGGCATATCGGCCTAAATCAGCTAAGTATAAAGAACCAATAGAATTCTCCACATGTCTCATTGGTGTAGCTTCAAATGCGTAGCCCAAAGCTAAGACTCAAACTAGTGCCACTTGCCACATGGTTAGAGTCCAAATGAGGTAGAGCAGGCCCAAATCGGCTAAGTATAGAAGGATCAGTAGAAGCCTCCATGCATTGGCTCGGTGAAACTTCATAGGGAAAATCCGGAGGCAGGTCTCAAATGTGCGCTGAGCCTCCACGTGTCTCAGGTCGGACATTAAACCTCCGCCAAATAGAGGGACTTATCCAAAACACAAAGAGAGCGAGGCAAAGCCATGGAAGGAGCCACGCGTCTCTTTTGCAATACTTCAAAAGAGAAATCTAAAATTGGTCTGCAAATGCACGCCACTCTAAACGTGGTCATGTTTCATGCCAAAGCGGGAAACAGGGTTGCAGGTAGTTTGAATTTTTTGGATTTTGTTTCAAAAAGGCGTAAAGTATAAAAAAATATACACCTTCACCGATGCCTAAATTACATGTGAGAAGGTGGGCCTTAGAGGGATTCTTTTCCAAAAGTAGGACGACGGGCTTGGGGAGATATTTCACCCAAGTGGAAAATGCGGGCAGGCGAGGCTCAAGGATTACAAATTAAAAAAACAAGGTTGCGGGATGGTGAGGCTATGGAGACTTTTGCACTTTTGCGACTTTTTGCAAAAGGCACAATTTCAATTTTGGGCCCGCAAAGGCTTTTAGGCACAAAGTTAATTTTGGGCCATGCGGACCCATTCTACAAAACTTTTTTTGACCATTTTTGTACGAGATCTAATTCAAGCATTCAAATGGGCATATCTTCCGATTCATTGCTCAAAATTCAACAAATTTGGTACCATTGGAAAGGTCTCAACATCCTCTACGCCATGGAAACCTAAAACTTTAATTTTGATGAGGTTAGGTGGGTGAAAATAGTAAAATGTCTTCATGCCATAAGTATACAATCTAATTTATTCTATAGCTAGATCATATTTGATTTTTTCTATCATTCTTCCTTCTTCAACATGCCAAACAGACATAGAGAGGCGGACTTGATAGATTGTGGGAGGATTTGCAGGGCCAATGATTCTTGTTAGTTGAGCTTCCAAATCAGGTTTCATGCCTCTTTTCTTCTCCTCTCTTCGCTTCATCTATAAAGGTAAGATCTTGGCTCATTGTAAAGGGTTGGACATTTTGGTTTTTCACCCTCCCTTCTTCTCTGGTCTACAAATGAATTCGTGGAGTTCGAACCTTCTATTAATACTGTAATGAAATTTTTTTGCCTCTTGGCCATTGTAATTTTCTATATCAATTTTTGAAGCAATAACATGTGTCTGCGTGGAAGGATTCAACCCTCTCTTGTGTTCATTGCCTTTATTTTATCTTTCATTGCAATATTGGTTATCTGTGCATGGTGGTGTATTAAATTTTAATGGTCTATGTTTGATATAAAAGCCAATGTTTATCTTTCCTTTGGTGCATGACCTCTATTAGTTTAGGTTTAATTTATTTCATATTTCTTAACCATGTCTCCTTGGTAAGTTAGAATAGATTTTAGAATAGATCCTCTACAAATTTTATGTGTGCACTTGAATACGGGAATAGAACCACCTTCATCTAAATAGCTCTCTCAATTTCAAATTCCCAAACTTTGAGATATTCTCCATTTTATGCAATTACACTAAGAGTCTTAACCATCGAGTTGTAGACATTTAGGGGTGTTGTGATTTTACATTAACGGTTTTGGCACACCCAATGGGACCAAGAGGTCTCCATTGTTTTTTCGAAAGATTCATGTGCACTTGTTGTAATTTTTCAACTTGTAAGGAGCATTGAAATTACACATCTAACAAATCCAAAAGAGGAAGAGTCCAATAGTTTCAGCAGCCCAAGCTTGGCAGATTAATGAGAAGAATTTAGACTAGATCTAGATTTAGAGAAGAAGGATTATTTGTCTATCTACACTTGTCCCTAGACAGAGGGAGAAGGGGAAGAAAATCTCAAAGGTCTCCATATCAACCGGATAGTACCTTGTCAATACCTCCCCCTAGTACACCCTTCATTCAATCAACAAGAGTTATTAGGCCAACCATAATGGAACATCCACCACCTAATCCCTATGTGAACCTCACTTTGGCAACAACCCACTCACTCTCAATGCACAAAATCTAGTTCCAGTTGTAGCATTGAAGAGTATTCCATATTTCACTGGAGAGAACTAAACTACTCCTAGTTACCACATTCAAGACATTGCAAATGTCTGTGCAATTCATGAAATCATTAAGATGGACGTTCCAGTCAAATTGTTAGCCTCTTCATTCAAGGGTAAAGCTTTGTAATGGTTCAGGAGTATAACAACAGGATCTATTTAGAATTAGGACCATGTATGCAAAGATCTTTACAATCTATTTGGAGAGAAGGGAGATAATTTTTCCTTGTTGGAACAACTGACAACAATCAATAGGGCTCCAACTTCGATTACAAGTGCAGACATGGGATAGGATTCTCGTGGTCAGAAGACCAACAGAAAAAGGTTCTTTTCTATACTTAGTTAGAAATTTAAATTCGTATATTTCTATAATGATTCAATCCATCGAGGTGTAACCTTATTTAAAGCCTATAAAATTTCCATTAGAGCTGAAAATTGTTTAATTCAGGTCAGTAAACTTGCACTTAGGCCACCTATGCCTCTATATCAAAAATTTGGAAGTACAAGCACTAGTCATACACCCAGATTAGCTGCCATACCTGCTCCAAGGAATCATATTTCATTTAAAGCTTTCACCTCATCTTCTAGCATGTCAAAAGAATACTAGGAGGCCTTGAAGCAACTACAGAACCTAGGAAATGTGATGGTGACAATCAAGAGATAACAAGCTCAGAGTCCTAGGCTGTATCAACCTCAAACTCAATATCAAGCTAGACACCCATACAAGAAAAATAAACCACCAATTCATGCCACAAATAAAAATTTGAACCAAGGAAAACCTCAAGTCATTGTCGAAAATTCTAACCATATGATCCAAATTTAGCTTCAACATCAAAAGCTTTGGTTCCAACACAAAACATCATGGCAAAGGATTACAGTGGGTGTTACCCCTGTAGTCTACCTCACTACCAATAAATGTGTTTCAATTGTACACCAAACTAGGCCTTGATGGTACAGGACCGCTGGTATGTCCTAAGAACCTAGTCAAGAGGAAAATTAGCAGTAAGAAGTTTAGTAAGAGACACCTCCAAGTGAGAACATGCTTGTCAATTGGTAAGCTAAAGATTTCTATGGTATGAATCAAGAACCTCCTCATAGTGTGGTAGAAAATACATAGTCCCGTTAAGAGGAATATTGGAGAAGGGAAATCCTCCATTTCAAATGGTCCACAACCCTCTATTTCCCCGCAAAGTGCAACTCCCAATGTGCAAAGTTAGCCCAAGCCACCTTCCAGACCCGCTCAGGCACCGGTTGTAATGACCCATGTGCAAGGAAAGGGGCAACAAAAAGATATCTCATTCCCATTTAACATCATTGAGTAGATGAAGAGGACAAATGTAAAAATCTTAATGTGGGAGTCGTTGGTTATCCTAGGACAGAGAGACTTGTTATAGGCTACTATGGCCAATTGGTCAACCTCAAATCAGCCCCCAACCAATAAGAGAAAGTGCTTACCAATGCAACTCAGCCTGAAGGAAATCATGGAGGAAAATAAGGTAAGAATTTGAAGCCTCCTCCCTTCTATGTCTCATTGATCATTGGAGACAAGCTAGTGCATAATTGTATGATTGATTCGGGAGCAAGTAGCTCTGTAATGCCAAAACAAATAGCTGATCAGTTAGGTCTTCACTATGAATTAATTTCCAAAGGTGTGGTATAATTGGATGTTACATTAGTAACAATGGTTGGATGGATCAAAGATTTGAGCCTCACATTACATGTACATCCCAATGTGACTGTTTTGCAGAATGTATCACCATAGACTTGCCAACACACTTTACATTTTGTTTATCAAGAGACTTCACTATTAAAATTGGAGGTTAGTTATCTTCTCTGATTGGTCACATATGTTTTTAGAACAAGGTATGGAGCTAAGGATACAATTAGATATGAGCTTATTGTAAAATTCCATATTGAGCCTCATGTACCCAACCCAATCAATCCAAAATTTTCAGCCCTTGATCAAGAACATTATCCAAGCACTCATGAAGCTAATACCAAAGTCGATATATTCCAGACTTGAACCTCGATGAATGGGAAACCAAGAGGAATGATTTTGATCCTTACAATGAAATGGAGGAATCTGAGCTAGGAGTTTACTATTTGCATGAGGAAAATCATCCTCTTCCTAACATCACTAAGCTAGATCACAAGGATGATAATGAGGTATGGCAGTTATTCTTTGATGGCTCAAGAAGTAGACAAGGAGCTAGAGGAGGAGCTATGCTTGTTTCACCTCAAGGTAAAAAATATTACTCAGCCTTCCGTTTCTAATTTTCTTGCTTGAACAACATAGCAGAGTATGAAGCATTGATCCATGGATTGCATTGGGCAAGAAAGAGAGGGATTAAGAATCTGTAAGTATTTGGTGATAGTGAGATGATTGTGAATGAAGTTAGGGGACAACATGGTGCAAGGAATGACGTACTATGCTATAAAAATAGGTATGGGACCTCATCGAGGACTTTGAATCTTTCAACATTATGTCCATACCTAGGAAAAATAATGATGCAATGCAGACAAAGTGGCAACAATTGGGGAAACATTTGATGTTATAGAAAGTATAAAAAGTAATAAGTCTCAGCCCCATATAAAGATGGTTGTGAGGCCAACTGTCTCAGATAATAACACAAGTTGGTAGGTCTTCGAGAGTGATCAAAAAATTGTCAATTTTCTACAAGAAGAAGCTGAGTTCTCTGCTAGAAACCAAGACAAGTTGGAACAACATTATGGTGACCAAGTGGTGCAGCTGAGAACCAAAAAATTACCAAAGGGTATTGTAACTTTGGAGTCAATCTTCAACCCAAATGATCAATTCCGGAAGGAGAAAGAAAATATTTAGGTAAAGGGTTAAGATTCAAAGCCCATCTTCATAGAATAAGGCAAGACGTTGTGAATTGGCAAGGTAAGTACTCAACAAGAAAAATCTGAATTCATTCAACTTTTTCAAGAATTCCTAGATGTCTTTGCTTGGAATTACAAGGATTTAAGAGGTTTCAACCCTAGGTTGGCACAAATTACTATTGAGATAGATATGGGATCTAAGTCTTTCAAACGAAAGCAAAGCCCAGTAAACCCTCACATTGAAACCTCTCATGAGAAAAGAATTGAACAAGATAATTGAGGCGAGCATCATATTTCTTATCAAGCATTCAAGGGTGGTTGCAAACTTGGTGTCTGTGAGGAAAAGAAATGGAGAAATCAGATTGTGTATAGACTCCCATGATCTAAACAGAGCATCACTGAAAGATCACTACCCACTTTCATCAATGGAGCAAATATTGTAGGTTGTAGCTGGTTACGAGAGGTTTTAATTTCTATATGGATACTTAGTCTATAATCAGATAATGATGAAAGAAGAAGATCAGTTCAAGACAACCTTCACCATCAAATGGGGTACATATTCTTATAAGAATATGCCATTTGGACTGTCAAATTTTGGAGCAACATTTTAGTGAGCTATGAATATGGTGTTCAAAGGCTTGATCAAGTAGATGGTGCTGGTATATCTAGATGATATCACTATCTTCTCAAAGGATGCAACACACCATCTCTTCCACCTAAGATAGGTATTTTAGAGGTGTAGAAGGTTCGGAGTGTCATTGAATCCAAAGATGTGTGTATTCTTGGCACATGAGGGAAAATTATTGGGCCACATTGTCTCAAAGGGTTAACAATTGATCCTAAAAGAGTTGAAGCCATCGAACACTTCCATTGCCACAACACAAGAAGTCTCTCCAAAGCTTCTTGGGGAGAATAAAATTTGTTCGCAGATTTGTGCTTGATTTTACCACTCTTGTAAAGCCTTTAACAATGATGTTGAAGAAGAGTCTTGTATTTAAATGGATAGTAGAAGGCAAAGAGATTTTTTAGGCCATCAAGCTTGCAATATCATACACCCCAACTCTTATTAACCCATAATTTTTGAAGGACCTCATGTTGTATGCTTTTGGAGGGTCAGACACAATCTCAGCTATCTTGGTTCAACCTAACAAGGAAGGTTCATAACAACCCATAGCCTTCTTTAGTCAGATCTTGGAGGATTATGAAGTAAAGTATTCTTTCATTAAAAAACATGTCCTTACTATCATTAGGAGTTTGAAGAAGTTCAGACACTTGGTCTTGAACAATAAGATTCAATTGCTAGTGTCTCATGTTGGTGTCAAGGATTTTCTCCTAAACAAGGACTTGAATGAGAAGAGAGCAGTTGGATCACTCATGTAATGGAGTATGATATTGAAATCAAAGTGACCAAACTAGTTTGTGGCAAGGGTTTGTGTGAGCAGCTCACTTCCAAACAACAAGCTGAGTCAATAGATGAAGAAGAGGTTGTCCTGTTACTATAGAATGATCAAGAGCATCTAGCTAATGATGCACCTATTTCATGTTTGACTCAAGCCTTAGTGAATTACCTCCAAACAGGTTTATGCCCTCAAGAATGGAACAAAGAAAAGAGGATATACTTTAGACAATAAGCCATCCCACATGTTCTTATCGGTGGTGTCTTATTCAAGAAGGATATCAATAGTGTTCTATTGAGGTGTATTGGGATAGGAAAAATGGAGACGGTGTTGCACGAGTTCCATGATGAAGAAGTAGGAGGCCACTTTGCTCTTCGAGTAACAAATCTCAAAATCATGAAAGATGGTTATTATTGGCCTATAGTGTTTAGTGATTGCTACTCATGTATCAAGAAATGCAAGAAGTGCACTTTCTTCACAGGGGAAGGAAATGTTAGCAGCCCGTCCCTTCATCCAATTTTAGTGGATCAAACATTCATGCAATGGGGACTAGACTTCATCGAGTAATCAACCCAAATTCAAGGTAGGACCACAAGTGGATACTCACAAAGAACTTACTATTTCACCAAGTGGACTGAAGCGGTGGACTAAAGGAGGTAAATGAATCCACCATCTTGGATCTCTATAAGGGATTTTCACTAGGTTTGGAGCCCCCGCCACTATCATATCAAATAATTCATTGGAATTCTGGTACAAGGATCACCGAATGGGATGTCAAGAATGGTGTATACCTCAACACTTGATAAAATTATTACCCTCAAGGTAATGGCCAATTAGAGTCCACAAACAAGAACCTACTAAGAATTATCAAGGAATCTAGATGAAAATTAGGAACTTGGCACACAAAGCTCAAATAAGCTCTATGGGCTAATAGGATCACATCCAAAAGGTCTATAGGAAGCTCCCGATATAAGATTGTATATGGAAAAGAGGCAGTTTTTCCCATATCATTAGAGCTGCCTAGTTTTTATCTCATGAAATAGTTGGAACTAGCCAATTTTGAACCTATGGAAATTAGGTATGCAAAGCTAATGGAAGTAGGAGAGGCAAGAGAACATGCAATGCAGATCATAGAGAGAGATCAAGCATCAATCAAGAAGAGATTTTATAAGAAATCAAGAACAAGAACCTTTCAAGAAGGGGACTTAGTTCTAAAGTGGTATGCAGACCAGGAAAAAACTAGGAAGGCATTCCAAGCCGGATGCCATTTGGAGTGGCACCTACATGGTCATAAAATGTAAAAGTAGCAATGCCTTATGGCTGGATAAGTTGGATGCTCAAGAATTGCATATTCCAGTCAATGGTATCTACCTTGAACACTCTACTAAAATAAGAATTTCTCACCCTTGTAAATATTAGCTTAGGTTTTCAGTTTCTCCAAGTGCGTATGCACATTGTCTTGTTATAGTTTAGGTTTCAGGTTTCAGTAATTGTTGGTGCACATGTTATATTTATTATGGTATATGCTTGTATACAATTAATCTCACTCATGGAAAAGACTCGTGGCCACAAGAAACTAAATCTGCAAAGTATCCCTATTAGAGTAGGTATGGATGTTTTCATTGCAGACCGCATAGATCGGTTTTGTGAAAAATCAAATAAGGGAGAAGTTTCCAGGATTCAGATGACTCTCTATTCTCACAAATCTTGAATCCAATATTTTCTCGCAAAGATAAGAGTGTGTGCAGTAAAAGGTAGTTCTAGACCAATTTTGAAGTTACTAGGTAAACTCCATGCCCAATAGATACTTACCGGATACTTTGGTCTCTTAATGTAGTAGGAAGATGTCCTTGTGAGATGCTAAACTGTTATCTCAATTTTTTCCCCTAGCATAATTGATCAAACATGACCCTACGAGAAGGAAATCTAAGGGTTGACTCTGTCTTATGAGCTACACTCAAATCAAACGTTCAAGGGCTAGGTGGGATCTACAATGAAGGAGAAGAGTCAGTGAAGGATCAAACAACATCAAAAGAGGCCGAGGCTCTCAGAACGAAATGGGGAAAGGATCAAAGCTTTTAGACTTCATATATGATTCAGGGAATGCCCAAATCGGTTAAGTATAAAAGGACCAGTGGAATGAACCACATGTTAGCACGAAGCACCTATAAGGGTTGAAGCAAAAGGCAATCCCCCAAACAAGTGCAAAGCTTCCACATGTCTTAGGTCTGAAAAGGAGATAGAGCCGGTAGTTGAAAAGTCTCAAGCTAGTGGAAGGTGCCACATGCCTCAACAACGCAAATTCAAGAGGCATGGCCAAAAGTCCAGCCCCAACCAAGCACGTGCCCTCCATATGTCCTAGGTGTGAAAAGGGGGCGGACTAGGCCCAAATTGGATAAGTATAAATAATCGGCGGAAGTCTCCACATGTCTCATCGGTGCAACTTCAAAGGCTCATCCCAAAGCAAAGAATCAAACTAGCATCATCTCACCATGTGGTTAGAGTCCAAACGGGGCAGAAAGCGAGGCCCAAATCGGCTAAGTATGAAGAACCGGTGAAAGTCTTCACATTTCTCATTAGCACAACTTCAAAGGCACATCCCAAAGTAGAGACTCAAACTAGTGCCAGTTTTCCATATGGCCAGAGTCTAAATGGGGCAGAGCAAGCCCAAATCCGCTAAGTATAAAGAACCGGTGAAAGTCTCCACGTGTCTCATCGACACAACTTCAAATGCGTAGCCTAAAGCGGAGACTCAAACTAGTGTCATCTCGCCACGTGGTCGAGTCTTAATGGGAAAGAGCAGGCCCAAATCGGATAAGTATAGAGGGATCAGAGAAGCCTCCACACGTTGGCTCAACACAGCTTCAAAGGGAAAATATGGAGGCATGTCTCAATTTTGTGTTGAGCCTCCACGTGTCTTAGGTTAGACATAAAACCTCCACCAAATAGAGGGAATTTTCCAATAAAAACATCTAGAGTAAAGCCATGGAAGGAGCCACGTGTCTCTTTGGTGTAACTTCAAAACAAAAATACAAACGTCGTTCACAAACGCACACCACTCTACACGTTGTCATGTTTCAATTCAAAGTGGGAAGGCGGGTCACCGGAGGAAGTTTGAATTTTTGGCTTTTGTTTCAAAAAGGTGTAAAGTATAAAAAAAGGGCACACCTCCAACGATTCCTAGAGAAGCCACATGTCAGGCCTAAATTACATGTGGGAAGGTGCGCCTAGAAGGGATTCTTTGCCAAAATTGAGCCGGTGAGCTTAGGGAAGACTTTTCGCCCAAATGAAAATGCGGGCAGGCGGGCCCGAGGATGACAAATTAAAAATTAGAAGGTTACGGGCTGGCGGGGCTGTAAGATACTTTTGCACTTTTGTGACTTTTATGCAAAAGGCACAATTTCATTTTTGGGCCCGTGGAGGCTTTTAGGCACAAAGTGAATTTCAGTCCTGCGGACCTATTCTGCAAAACTGGTTTTTCACCATTTTTGTATGGATCCAACTCAAGCATTCAAATGGGCATATCTCTTGATTCAATGCTAAAACTTCAACAATTTTGGTACCATTGGAAAGGTCTCGACCTCATCTACGCCATGGAAACTTGAAACTTTAATTTTGATGAGGTTAGGTGGGTGAAAAATAGGAAAATGTATTCATGCCATTAATATACGATCCGATTGCTTTAACAACCAGATCAGATTTGATTTTTTCCTTCGTTCTTCCTTCTTCAACATGCCAAACAGACATAGAGAGGTGGACTTGACAGATTATGGGCAGATTTGCAGGGGCATTGATGGTTGGTAGTTGAGCTTCCAAATCAAGTTTCCTACCTCTTTTCTTCTCCTCTCTTCACTTCATCTATAAAGGAAAGAGCTTGGCTCATTGTAAAGGGTTGGAAATTTTGGTTTTGCACCCTCCTTCTTCTCTCGGTATGCAGATGAATTTGTGGAGTCTAAACCTTCTATTAAGATTGTAATGTAATTTTTTTGCCTCTTGGCCATTGTAATGTTCTGTATCAATTTGTGAAGCAATAATACATGTTTGTGGATGGTTTCAACCCTCTCTTGTGTTCATTGCCTTTATTTGATATTTCATTGCAATATTGGTTATCTGTGCATAGTGGTTGTATTACATTTTAATGGTCTATGTTTGATAGCAAAGCTAGTGTTCAACATTCCTTTGGTGCATCACCTCTGTTAGTTTAGGTTTAATTTCTTGCATCTTCTTAACCATGTCTCCTTGGCAAGTTAGAATAGATTTTAGAATAGATCCTCTACAAATTTTATGTGTGCACCTTGAATAGAGGAATAGGAATTGGCCTTCATCCGAGAGCTCTCTCGATTTCAAATTCCCACACTTTGAGAGATGTTCCATGTTATGCAATCACACTGAGAGTCTCAACCCATTGAGTTGTAGACATTTAGGGGTGTTGTGATTTTGCACTAACACATCCAAGGAACAATTACATAATAAGAGCTTCTCATTACTTTTCCTTATTAGACTAGTGTAATCGAAAATTTTAATAATAATATTATATCAACAATCTACATGAAGGAAATAACAAACTCATCAATTTAATAGTCAAGTTGTTATACAAGAGTCCAAATGAAGACTAATAACAAATATTCCAACTGAAAAAGCCCATGATTGTTCTTATGGAGGGAGGAACAAATTTATTTTCATCAAGATATTACCTAAATCTAACTCTAACAAGCATGTTTATAGTAGATCCACATTCACATAAAATTACCCCACTTAATAACACAAAAATATGTAAAATTCCATCAACACTAATTCTTATAATAGATCAAAGAATTTTTAAAATTTTGAAACAAGGGTTTGTAATATTTTATTCAAACTTCGAGATTGCTCATGTAGATATACATTGGTTACACTTAACTGCAAGACCATATGGAGGAAAGAAAACTTAATACAACTTCATAACCATTCTTTCCAAAAAATCCATTAACATAAACAAAGAAATGATAATAATCACTACTCGAATTAGTTTCAAGGGGAGAAAGAGAGAAAGAGAGAGAGAATCATATTTTCCAACATTTAACAACTATCTCGAAAGATAAAATCTCATAAATCTCAACAAAGGATTGAGATGAAAACCACAATTTTTTTGGTATGAAACTTCATAATACTCTTTAGGGATTATAACCTTGGCATAATCAAATAAATTCATTCCATAACGTTAAAGTGTTCTAAACAAAAAGGAAAACCCAAAATCTATTTTCCTTATAGGGAACCTATATTCCTCTATATATTTCCAAATACCCATTAAAGAAAAACATGCTAGAGATCTATTTTTTAAGTATAATACATTTTTATGCAATAGCCATCAAAGAATAACATAAAAGTAATCTCATATTGCAAAAAGACCAATCCTCGAATTTCCATCTATTATCACATATTTTATCAAGATAAACATAATAGAAAACCTTTCAATTTTATCAAATTCATAACGTAGTAGCAAGAAGAGAAAAAATATCCATTCCTCGAAAAATAAAGAGTTATAAAACCTTATTCTCTATTTCTTCCTTAAATTTGTCGAAGCCAAGCGAGCACAAGAATGTTATTTTTTTCTCAATATTTACTCTAAGAACCCTATAAGTTCTACTAGTTGCCCCATATTAAAAACGTATCAACGTCATTAACCAAATATAACAAAAATATAGATAGCTAGGTATGCCATTATTATCCCTTAAAAATATAGCTAAAAATAGACTTAAAATCTCTCATTTATAGCTTTAACCAGATTGGAGTTTAAACAACCATAAGAGGAGCTTTAAACTAACCAAGAAAAGAAATTCATTTTTGTATGCATGCAAGGTAACTTCTACCAGCTAAGCTTCGGGATTTTCCAAAGGTCCGTGAAGACATTAAATGTGCACTTAACTTTGTAGATTCCGTGTAGTTTCTTATCTCCACTTGCCACCACCATTGCCAAGTTCCCTCCAAAATAGTTTAAAGGTGTTTTTAGACAAGCGATCCAAGAAAAACATTAAAACTTATTCTATGGGTTGATCCACAACCAAAATTAATTATTAATCAATAAAATGCTATATAATTATGGGAAAATATGATATTACTCACAAAACAATTAAATTCCATTCACCAAAGTCGTTGACCGCTCCAATAATTAATGATTATCCCTATCTTATGTGTCATGATCAATGGCTTTTAATTAACTTAAACAATCATCTTATTTTTTCCTTTTGGTCACAAACCATCAAAACACATAGGTTAATAATGATAACTTTCCATGGATCATCCGATCGGTCAAAAACCATAATCAACCCACACAAGTTTCAATTAAATACACAGTGTGCTAAATCGACCATTTTATAAAACATTATATGAGTTATGGTTAAAAACTGTAAAAATAGTTTTAAAATAAGATAAGAGTCTTAGAACTTCATGAATAACATCAAAGTAATATTTACCTTAACTTTTTCAAATATTTTAAATAATATTCATGCCTTCATAAGAAAATACTTATTCACGATCACTTGCTAAGTGCATGATCGAAGTACCATTAAATTTTTTTTTGCCTTGCAATACTTTTCCATAGTCCAAGTCTTTTAAGAAATATATTTACATTACTAATAAAAATATCATTAATTCAACCTCATAAACTATTACCCTAACGATCTAAACTTTACCTATTTATTGTTGAAGACAATCTTGATTCCAAGTCTATGACCATCATTGTTGAAGACCATCATAATAATTTTACAAGAAGAATGAGCTAATATCCAGTTCAATTATCTCTACCCAAGAATTCCTATGCTTCATGAATTGATTTTGACTCATCGAGACCTCTAATTGAAGGTAAACTAGACATTTATCCTACATCCACGGGTTTATTCAATATTATTTTTGATATAACTCGCTAATAGAAATTTGATTTTTGGGATTTTTTGGGACTTTAAGTCTCACTTTCTACTTATGAAATCATATTTCCTTTGTTTAATCTTGTAACTTATACATTTCATGTCAAACCTGTGTAGACTTTAATTCCCATATTTTCCCCTCAAATTTTGGAGTGATATTTTTTTAGTTTCAATAGGATATACTTTGGGTAAATGTTTTGCTATTGATCCAAAGATGAATTATTGTGATTCTACCACATATGCCCAATTTCTCGTAGACAAGAATATTTCTATGGATTTTCCACCCTATACTTGATCTCATTGTGGAAGATCGAATCGACTGAAAATCTATATTTTTAAGGTTTTTATTTTAGATGCCGAACTTGTTTTTCTCTTGGGCACTTAGCGATGGATTGTCAGATGGGGAAAAACAAGTTAAAAATAGATCTACGTGGTTGAAGAATTCTTATCCTACTCAACTAGGAGTTGATAGTTGTTTGAGAGTGATTCGGATAATCTATCCGATATTGATTTATTTTTTGTGGAGGTTGTTCCATCTCCTACTGTGGTAGATAAGGCTACCCCATGACGTTGTGATGTTGTAGTTTCTAGTTACCCTCCTCTTGGGACTCAAACTCATGAGGACATGGAGAAATTAGAAATCGTCATTTCGGTCCACACTCAGGAAAATGTGAATCCAAATTTTGGTGATTGTTGGAATACTACATGGAAGAAGAAGACAGGGAAATTTGTTTCTGATCCCCTTAAGATGCAATTAAGATCCCATGGGAATGATTCTCATGGATTAGATTGTATCTTGTTTTATTTTTTTGGAGAGTTGTTAATTGATTGTGTTTGTGTTGTTTCTTTTCACCTCTCGTAGAGGAAGCTTCAATCGATCCTCATTATTACATATTTTTCTCCAAATGATATATTTTGTATTGGGGTAGGGTCCCTCAACCCATTTGAACCATTAATAAAAATAATTCTTACAACCAATCATAACAAAAGTAAGTTATAAATTTACATTACTCCACGAATGTTTGGTGACAAGTTTTGTTACATAGTTAGGATTATAACTACGCGTAAGTATGTATATCCTTTTCAGGGTAAACATACATATATACATATAGCTACGACCTCGGCTAAGTAATAATACATATCCCCTTTCCTTCATAAACCACTATCCATACTACAACTTAGCCTTACAAAGGAAAAAAATAAATTGTGGGATGTGGTAGAAGGAAACAAAGAGTGAAAAGAAGAGCACAAGTTGAGACCTTGAATAGACTAGAAGTAAAGTATTTTCTGGGACACTACTACCTAGCACCAAATCCTTCTCTGTGTGCTCATGTATAAAGAAATTTTAGATTCCAAATCTTCGATGAAGCTTACCTAGTCCATACCTAACAAGTTCCACCCATTTTCCACCCTATAATTGAGCCAAATATTTGAATACAAGCTAAGTTATTCTTATTACATTATTTCTTACACTTTCTTCTCTTTTATGATAGATATAACTTATTACTATTCTATTTTTGGCTCTCGGATCTACACCCCCATGGGGAAGGGGACCAGGGCTCGAAAAGAGTGGAAAAAGTGGGGTAACATAGTCGGGCCCATTTGAAATGTTTTCTTGTATCCGAGGGTGGGGTCCTTCTTCACTTGCCCTCCAACGTTTCCCGAGGGAGTGAAAAGAGAGGAACCCGAATAAAGGGTGTGGTCGGTGTCTCTCTCGCTTTTGACCTCTACCTTAGTCAGGGTGAGAGGACTTGAGATGCACTCAGGGGATGTACAAGAAAGATGGATGTTAGAATGAAATTCCGATTCATAGGGTAAGATTTTTGGGGTCGTTCAACAAGTGGATGCAACGTTTACTTGGAAGGATTGGTCACTCAAGCATTGCAAACACTCAGGGACCCAATATGGACCACTAAAGAGAAGTGTTAGCCAAACCTACACATCAAGCTCACGAGGTTTTCACAAGTTGTTAATGGGTCAAAAATGGGGATCCCAGTTGGGGTTGAGAACATGCAATATATATGGTTCAAGAATGTGTTCTTTAAGGTAGTTCTATAAAGTACAAATAAACATCGAGATACAAGAAGTGTCTTAAGATGTGTCCCAAAGGTTGTTGAAATTTTTAGTGGGGATAAGTGGGATTTTGGATGAAGAAAGGGAAAGGGGAAAAGTACATTGACGGTAACTAGAGTAATTCTAGAAAGAAATTGCCAACCATCGTATTTCCCCATTAGTAAATGAATATGTGAGAAGAAATTAATGGACCTCTTGCAGGGAGATTGGATTATGGAGAAGGCTTGGGAAGACCAACTTATAAATTCCTAACAATCCAGCTTAGTACACATAAGGCTAGATTATCCCACCAAATCATCTTGAATGTTCTATATCAAGGTACCCCAATATTTAAAAATCATATGCTTAAATCCTACTCATCCCTAAGGATATTTTTATAGGCTTGAGCGTGAATTTCAGCACCCCGAAAATTTCAAATAATCATACCCTTTCTAAACAAGAGCTAAGTAGTTGCAGGATATTTTCAAAATTGAATTACAACCATGATTCACCGTAAATAACAACAAAGGACACAATTCACTTACGCCCAAAAATCGAGTTTGAATTAAAAAAACCATATGTCGTGGTAAGTTTTCCGTAAAAACACACTAAACTTAGGAAAATACAAGGGAAACATATATTAATGCTCTCAAAGTTCATTAATGATTGTACATATGCAATCATCTTAACATAAATTTCAGATAATTGGGTCACACATGAAGAAACCTTCATCAAAACATGATCCATCCTTCTCGTTAGAAATTCCTCTATGAATTCCTTCAAAAAAATCCTTTAGGAGCTTCTTGCCCTTTTCATTCTTGTTAAGCTCAATTTTCTAAAAAATAATGCCCTTCTCCCCAAAATCCCTCCTTCAACTTATATATTGTCTAATCATCTCAAGGGTTTAGATAATATTCCTTGATCTCACACAAACTACCACTCCATATAACTACTCAAGGCCACCATGAAAAAAGCAAATAACTACTCACGTTATCATGATGAGGCCGCCAATTCTTCCAATTGCCAATGTGTCCTTCTTATGTCATCATGATGCAGCCAAATTTTTTTCGTGTCATGTCACATTCAATATTTAGAATTTATAGATGTATTTCAACATGATGTGGTCTAATAGTTTAATGTGACAAGAAATTTTCGAAATGCGTATGTTTTTAATCTCTTCGATGACACGTTACGCATAAATAGTTAATATTTATTTACACCTCACACGTACCTATAAATTGGAATGGGATATGGTATTAATAGTGAAATGACATCTTTTTCTTCATAAGTGTTAGTGTCATGCCTATTTATATAGTCTATCATCCTTCCATTCATCGTTTATTTTTTTAGAGTCTTTTGCTTTGCTATTTTCTCCGCCATCTATAAAATTTCAAAGCCATTTCCCTTCCTATTGTCCCATTATATATAGATGCTCTTACGAATGGCCTCATCTCTCGTTGAGGGAAAGTTCTTCAGAGAGGAATTGGCCCACATAGGCCAATGTTTCCAACTCTCAAGGCCGATTGAGGCCCTAAGTTTTCAAGGTTTTAGTTTGCTAAATATTAGAGCCAATACCCGAGATTGCCCTCATCAAGCGACCCTAGTGTTGTCCTTATTGAAGCACTTGGCTGAAATGTGTCCTTCCGTGTTTTCTAAGCCCTACAATTTCACTTGGTTCACCCATAATTCCATTTAAGTCCAAATTCGTTGAGGAATCACTTATCTAACCAAATCCCACGTGTTCACAACCACCATTGGAACATGTTGAAGGCCTATTATTTCCCTTCCCTTTTAGAAACATAGTTTCCCTTTTTGGCCGAACCATAGGAACTAAAGAATGAAGGTCCATCTTTAGGGTTTCACATTGGCGAGAATGCAGAGAGTGGCTTGTGGATTTAGATTCCACTATGGAGGATATCCAAGTTGTGATTGTACTTTCACATGAATTTCAATCCAAGAAGAGGCCTGCCCTCCCTAATACTTGAATTTGTGATGTGACCCCATTTTAAGAGGCCCATTTGACCAGAGGGCGATGCACCAACGCATATGAAAGGTGATGGTTGGGTCTAAGTGAATTGCTGAACTCGCATGTGTGAAGGAAAGAGCTAGTTGACATTATGAACAAGCCGAGAATAAGCATCCTAGAGTTATGTGAGAAAGGGATATCGATGGGCCTAATGGGAAACATACAATTAGTCTTCAACATTGTGGCCCATGAATACTTCATTCGGCTTCGAGACCAGTTTCTTAAGGGTTTCCCAAATGTGATTGAAGCAATGGAATTTTGATATATGTGCCACTATATTATATGTATCTCAATGTATCTTGTTGTTCTTATTTTATTTATACAATTATATAGTGTAGGGTTGGGCCCTCTTATATAGAACCCAAATTTTGCTACTGTAATTATTTCTCTGGGTAGCCTTTCTATTTTTGAACCGTGTGACATGTGAAAATATTGTTTCTTGAAATCATTCATGTATATCTGACATTTTCTTCATTTTCCTTTTCAAGAAAAAATAATACCCTCAAACAAACACTCCATCTCTCGGATGAACCTTCATATATCAAACATCATTACACTAAATCATGATGAATACAATTGGGCCATTATTACCTTTTTTGCCCTTAGGAATTTTGGAGAAACTACTTTTCTTCACTCTTTTCGACTTCAACTAGTTTTCCTGGTCCAGAACAAAACTCACAGATTATTTCAAAGCCAAACAATTAAAAATCAATTCCCATGCCTTAAAATATTATTTATTTTGAAATATAAAACAAGGACCTTTTATCGGATGTCCCGTGAAACTAAATTTTTAAAAATTCTTGGATAAATCCCCAAAATAGATAACACCCGTCTGTTCTTACAATGGAAGGTACAACCATGATCGGATTTCGAGGAAATATAGGGTTTATTTTTAGATTAATTCATGAACTTATAGAAACACTTAACCTTCGAGCTTAAGGGATAAAATGCACTAAAAACTCACATTTATCCTAACACTTCAAGTCCCGAATTTACACCAAAATACAAACTATTTTGTACCTTAAGTATGCATAATTTTAAAAAACTTCATAACGATGATAAGAAAAACTACATACTCATCCATCTAACCATAGAAAAATAATGGGAAGGAGAAGTAATCCTCAATTTTGATCCTCGTCGATCTATCTTCCCGAAAAAAAAGGCTTCAGGGGTAGAAAATCACTTAAAATAGGACATACATAAATGGGTACCAACATCGGCTCCATCTTGGGGATGGAGTCCCCCAGAGTGTACAACTAATGCAAGAAACAATAATGGAAGAAGAATATCATTTGCCTATACATTGGGAAATATAATCAAAATATGATCAAAATTGTAAGTCACCACTATGAGAGTAAAACAAACAACCGAAAAACCAACAAAACCCCCCAAAAAGGACAAGACATGCCACTATAAATTATTCAGAAAACCACCACGGTATAAGGACCCAAAACTTCCATCATAACCAATTGAGATTCCATACGTTACATCAAATTCCCATCCAAATATAGAAACTACCATGTCAGCTTCTAAAGGTAACGATCATAATCACTTCAACTAAAACACATATTATCAACTAATTACCATTACCTAGAAACCCTTCATCTCGTAGAAGAAAAATCATGTCTCCATTCATACACATTGTAGTCATTTTTACGCGCATCATCCTATCACCTAATGGATGCTTTGGATGCTAACCCGAGGCATGCATGGGTGTTGAGTCTCTCTTTTATGTGAGTTTAGTGGGAAATATCATCATCTACAATTGGTGCTTAAGAGATTTAAATAGGGTTGAGACATTCAAGAACCATAGAGCTCGAATCGACCTCTGCAGATCCTCGCAATCATTACGGATAGGAAGGAGTTAATAGATTATATAACTTACACCATAATAGAAAGAAGTATACAAGCATCCATACTTAGCATAAACATAAATGAAAGAGAACCTATGAGAAAGACGTATGCATCGGAATCATTGATATTTATATTCATTTAACTAAGTAACCTCATTACATCCATGGAGCCATTACAGAATGCCACAGAGGAACATACCGTAGTCATGTTTTCAACTAGACTAATGTGGCTAGGCTATCAAAGAAAAATTACAATCCCCATACCCATTATACATCCTTTCCCAAGAGCAATTACCCATTAACATAGTTCTTGTAGTATTTCTGCAGAGGTCCGCCCTCTATTTTTTCCCCCTGTTTACTCTGCAAGTGCTTTAGTATTTATAGCCTCTCTAGGCTACCAACTCATCCTCCAGCGCCTCGGATATGATGCCACGTGTCGAATGTGGTCCTCCATGTGAGCATGCTCTCCCGGGTCTAAGATTTCTACTTTTCACCATGATGTACTTCTAGAATTTTCTACTAGAGGCATGCTCCTTCTTAGGCCAATCTCTCACCATGATGGCACCTTATCCACAAACCATGCATAGTTGGGTCATGATTTTCACATGTTCTATCCCAAACACCCAATTTGGCTGGGTCCCAAACCCTTGGTTCTGTCCATGCGCGCCACGAGCTTCCTTAAACCCTTTTCTGAAACCCTGCCCTCTGCACTATGTCCTTGCGTGCCTCTCTTGCCTAGGACACTGCACGCATATGTAATTTTTGTACTTAGCCAACATTCTAGGGGCCCAACAACACCCCACACTATGCATGTTCTCCATCCATGGGAACACTTTTCAAGTGAAAGAAAGAATACAACAAGATTACACCTTCGAAAAAGAATAAGGAGATGAAAGAATGGAGGAAGAAGAAAGAATGGGAGAGTGAAGGAATCACTACAACATGCTAGGAAAATTCTTTTGCAAGGCGGCCTCCAACTTGTTCCAGGCATCGACTTCTTTCTGTGCTCTATGACAGAGGTCGCCAACCAAGACGCTCACCTCCCTAAAATTTAGACCATCTCATTGTACGCTCATGGTATGAGTGATTTTCTCCAACACCTTACCTATATCCTCTAGAGCATCCATTCTTCATGTATTACATGGATATAGTTGCTTCAACCGGTTTTTGATTGAACCTCTTAAGATTTCAATGACTTTAGATTTCCTTTCGACCTCAAAGGATTTTATCCCTTCCGCCCTATTTCCTTGTTCTTCTTTTGGAACTCTTTGATTTCTACTTCATGGTTTGTGACCAAGGCACTGCCACTTTGTCTTTGTCAAAGACAATTATCAGTACATGGCCTCGGATGCCGAGAAGTAGCCCTTACATTAGAAATAACCTTGTTGTATTCTCATGCGACGAGCACTACGATATTCAACTTATCCTCTTTTTTAGGTGTGCGGCAACTTCTTCTACGCTGACTCCGGGATACCATTTGTCTTTCCATGGTGAGGATCCTTGTTAAATCCTTGAGGCATCCCAAATCTGATCCATAATTCTTCATAGGCGATGCTTGTTCCAGATTCTTCAATATTATAGCCTCATTGATGGATTCCACCTTCTTGTACACAACACATACCTTAGCCTTTTCATCCTTCAATTCATGCTTTGCCCACCGGGTGTTGATCAACCTCTCCTAGCTCAGCTCATTTGTTAAAGCAGTGAGCTCTTCCTCTTTCTTCTTTACCTCCCCTTCCATATCTCGACCCTATCATTTTTCCCGAAGAGTCTAGCGTCCATCTCAACAGAGACTTTGTTGAGTGGATTGCATATTTTTCATCTCGAGAGTCATGTGGGTATCCACCACTCAGGTTGCATAGTTATTATTGACCCATCGCTTACCTCAAACTCGGCTCATCAAGTTGGGACTCTATAGCCCATGAGAACATCTTCCTTGTCCATGGATATGTAGCCTCCTTGTCAAAAGATTACATTGCTACAAGCTCCTCTATCGGAATAGTATTTTGGAACTGCGCATGGAACACTTTCTTGGGGTCATCAATATAACCCATCTCCATCCTCTCCCCTTATGTGCGCCTTCCTCCCGTGTGCGTAGCCTTAGGTATACTTATAATAAAAATGGGGCCTCTCGTGTTGCCATGTTCCTATTTTGTGCTCTCCTTTTTTCCTTGTTCAACATTGGCTTAACGCTATGTTCCAATTTTTTCTCCACCATGGTCTCAATGTTCTTGGTCTTTTCTCCTTCTTCTACCTTGGTTGTCTATCTATGCATAGAACTTGGAGACTCTTGCTTCTGCGTGCTAGCTTCCTCATCTTTTCCCATGTCCTGGGCACCTTCTCCTACTTGGCTATCCTTCTGCCATACAAACTGGAACCCTTGTTCTTGTTCTCCGCCTTCCTCCTCTAGAATCATGTATATTGAAGATGGGTGGTCCTTGATCCTTCCCGGGGTCCTCTTCCAACTTACTTCTTCTACACTCTCGTCCTCTTCACTCTCATATTTTTCTCTTATGTACTTGTATAAACTCTCAGTCTCTTCCGAGATGGTCTCTTCTTCTACCCTTTGCTTCTTCTTAATTGGAGATTCCAGTGTAGGTGATTCCATTTCTTCCTCTCCTGATGACTCCTTATCTGATGGCTTTTCTAGCTCTAGAGTCTTCTCTTTTACTATGGGCTTCTTCTTGCACACATACATATTGGTTCTAGCGCTTTGTCTTGGGGGAACCTATTACCTGTGTCTCCACCACACTTGGTATTTTCTTCTCTGGCTCTTTCTCCTCCTGTTTGGGTGCGGGTCTCTTCCTACTAGTTGGATCCTAAGGTATAGATACCTCATTCTCCATGATATGTTCCCTTCTCAGACTTGGGTCTTATGCGGATGTATACGCGCACCGTGGATCCATCTGCAATGGGAAAATTCATGGGCCTTATCAATTCAACTTCATGTGATATGTATCATTCCGCATATGCACGCTTGTCAGGGTACACCAACCCTTTGTGCATTTTCCTGTGGTCTTGGTCCAGATTACCAAGGTCCAACTCAAACTTTTGGACTCCTTGAAACTATTTAGTCTTGCTTGGAAGCATTGAACTATGAAGGAAAAGGAAAGCTTGCACCATGGGCTCCATGTCCCATCTGATAGTTTGAATCTTCCCAAATAGAAATGTTGGTACACAACAAATTTTGTTTCTCCCCTAGTGGTTACTAGAAATTGTTCAGAATCCTCCATTCTCGTCCCGAACGTGTTCCTTAGCGTGTATACCATTTTTCCAAGCTCACCTTGTGCACAGTATCATGGTGTCACAAGCATATTTTTTAAACCTCTTTACGGTTGAGGGGTCCTCAGTAGGGTACTCCCACATGAACTTGTCCAATGCATTTGATACCTTGATCTCTGAAAATATGATGGTTAATAGGACATTTCCAAAAAGGATCCTATCACCTTCCTTCGTGCAGCTGATAATCTCATCCGCGATGAATGCAGATAAGTTGTAGATGGTGCCCTCTAAAATTTTCTTACAAACATTCAACCATGGCTTATTAACCTGGGTCAATCTCTCCTGGCCATTTAACTTTGACACCAGTGTGTGGTCATCTTCATTACTAGATCCTTAATGTCTATGACATCATAATACCTTAACCCTTTCTTATATGCATTAGCGGCGATAATTTCCTTTATCACTTCTTTTTTCGGTCAAATCATCCTCCAAACCTTCACCTTCACATATGAGGCCTATGAAATGTTAAATGAGCTAAGGGGTTATGTGCATCTTGCATCGTGCAAAGTGGAAGTAGTCCTCATGGACATGCAACATCAGCCATTGATATAAGTGCTCAAGTTTCCCGAAGTAGGGAAACTCAACGAGTTGTAATAACCCTGCCTTCTCCAACTTAACCTTCACATCATCATTATAAATGGGAAAACCCTCTGGTGTCCTTTTTCTTGTTGGGCGCACTAACTTCAGCGCCATCTCCTTCTCGATTGTGCTTGTTCAATGATTATAGTCATTCACAGACATGTTCCTCAGATGGGACTCCCACTCCTTCCCTAACAACACTCCATCTGGGTACTGCATTTCTGCATACCAGTCCTCATTTGTGCATGTGTCAGTTTCTTTTTGCTTACCCTTTCTCTTTCCCTTTCCCTTCTTGGGTGTGTTAACTGGTTTCTTAGGTTTCATTCTAGGTCTACTTCAATCACTCCGTGTTACTCTGTTCTTCCACTCTCTCCAAACTTAGATCTCAAATTTGTGAAGAAAGTTCCTTAGCCTCATGCCCTAGTTCTTCAAATCCTAACCGGGATACTCCTTTCACAATACTACACCTTCTCCCACTTTTCCTACACTCATGAAATCCTTTCCTCCTAGTTTGCAAATCCAAACTAGTTACTCATGCTTCAATCTCTTCAAATGTTTCTTCACATGGATCAATTTTTGGAAGCCCTAGTTTGCAAAGGTGTAAAAATTGCTTCTTTCTCCTTATACACAAAGTGACTAATGAAGTGCCCCGAACCCTTTATTTATAGTTTTTTCCTTTCTAAGCACTAAGTGCTCCTTCACCTACCAATGCAATTTTAACATTTAATGCAGTTTTTTCAAAGAAAGCCCGACTTCAAGATGCTTTCCCGATACACCCAAACCTGTGTGAACAATCCTCTAACCTTTTGGCATGCAACCAATCCAACATGACAAGAGAATCTTACGTGCGTGTACCAAGTGCCGAAGGAACTTCTTATGTCCCGATTTTTTCTCTCGCCTACCTCATTTTTCTTATGCAATTTTCCTTCTTTGTACATGGGATTTGAAAGTAGCTTTTATCTTGCACCAACGTTCCTTTTACCATATTTTATTTCCAAGCACCTCTTTCAACAGGGTCATTCAAATGGGTTTTTCAACAAAATATTCCTTGGCATTTTAACCATGCTCTCCTTCACATTACTCCACCCCACACTAAAATGATGTGCGATCGTCAGTGCACTCAAAAATTCTCAAGAAGTAGTGATAAGGTTACCGCGCCTAATGCGCAAAACAAAACAACAATGCAAAAGGGAAACACAAGAAAAGAAATCCATAAAGGGAAATTCAAAGCTAACACAAAAACTTGCTTATTTACAAACACCATGAAGACTATTTATAGTAGGGCTTCATCCTACTCCAATTGAAGTGTCCAGTAATTTCGCTCCATCCAACGCTTGAATTCTAGCACGTGCTTGAATCAAGGATGTATGAGATTGTGTAGGGACCTAACCAATGGAATTTCAACTTCCCAGGATGGCGTAGAAACTTAGAATCATATAGTAAGACCATCTGCCCAACCTCAAACTTCTTGTTTCTGATGTGGCAATCATGCCATGCCTTTTGCTTTGCTTTCTCTGTTGTCTGACTCCACCTAGCAAGTGATCATCTCTCATCCAACTTCATTAACTCATCAATTCTTTCTTCCAGTGCTTGCTCATTAGCTAACCCTCCTACATGCACTATTCGCAGAGAAGGTAACATGAATTCAACTAGCAGAACAACTTCCATGCCAAACACCAATTGAAATGGTGTGGCTTTGTTCATCCTTTTATAAGTTTTCCTATAAGCCCATAATATTGCTGATACCTTGTCATCCCAATCTTGTCTTTCGACATCACAAATTTTGGTCAAGGTATGAATTAGTATTTCGTTAAACGCCTCTGTGGTTCCATTTGATTGTGGGTGATAATGGGTAGTCTTGTGATGAGCTACCATGAATTCTGCTAACATGATCTTCACGATCTCATTTAAGAAATGTGTACCCCTATCGCTGGTTAAACTTAAAGGGAATCCATACCTTGTGATAATATTCTCCCATAAAAATCTTGTCATCGTGGTCTGTTGTGTAATCTTTAGTTGGAGCTACCTCTACCCACCTTCTCAAATAGTCTCATGTAAGTGATGAGATAACGTGACCCAGTCCCCATGCGCCACTAGTGCCATGAGGCCTACAAATTAAATTTCCCACTTCTCAAAAGGTTTCACGTTAGGTATAGAGCGTAAAGGCATTTCATCTCTCTTTCCTAGCTTGCCAATCAGCTTAACAATGGTCACATGCCTTAAAATAGTCTCTATAATCTTGTACAAGGTTTCCCACCACAATCCATCCATTAATATCTTACGTGTGGTGGTGTCACCTATATAATGTCCACCAATAGTTCCTCCATGTGCTTCCTCCATGATGGCGAGGCATTCATGATCTAATACACACCTGCGTAAAACTTCACCACATCCCAACTTGTATAAGTCTCCACTGATCAACATGTAGGGCATGGTGTGTATGGCAAGATTCTTCTTCTTTAATGCCTTCATTCCTTCTGGTGCCACACCTTTCTTTAAACATACTACAATCTCCTCCAAATCTAAGGGCATGTGCTGCAACCTAAACAATTGTGCATCTGGCATTGTCTCCTCAATACTCTACGCATCCTCCCCTGAATCAATTCTTGATAGATGATCACACCCACAATTACTCTTCCTAGGTTTAAGTACTACTGTGAACTCAAACACTTTAATTAACAATACCCATCGACATATTCACCCTTGTAGAATGAGATTGTTCACCAAATATTTTAATGTCATGTGGTCGGTGCAAAATACAAAGAGTATTACCAGCAAATACTGCCTAAATTTGAAAAGCACATAGATCATTGACAATGCTTCGCACTTAGTCATTGTGTAATTCTGCTCTGGGTGTCAACTTCATGCATGCAAAACATAGAGGGTGATCAACAATACCTTCACCTGGTTATGCAAGCACTACTCCAATGGCAGTTCCTGAGGCATCTACATGGACATGGAAGGGCTTGTCCCAAGAGGGAAAACATAATATAGGCATGGTGATAAGCCTATTTTTTAATGTGTCAAACTCCTTATGTTGCACCTCTCACCAATGGAAGGAACTTTTATGTCTAATCAATTCTTCTAGAGGCGTAGATATCTTCGCATACCCCTTGATGAATATTCTGTAATAACCTATATGCCTAAGAAATATGCACACTGCGCTTTGTCTAGTAGGTTCCCCCAATCCCAAAATAACTGCAACATTGGTAGGATCCACTAGGAATCCCTCCTTGCATATGATGTGCCCTAATAAATTCCCAAAGGGTGTAGCAAATACACACTTCTTAATGTTGAGGGATATCCTCAACTACCTACACCTTTCAAACATTAACCTCAAATTGTCACAATGGTCTTTTACTAGTCCATACATTGTCCAATTATCTAAATAGACCTGAAGAAACTTATGGATGAAGTTCTGGAACGCTTGCACCACTATGTGCAAAAAAAAAAAGGCACATTCTTCAAACTAGAGGGCATGACAGTGTATGCAAAACTTCCCCACTCAGTGGTGAAATTTGTCTTCTCCTGGTCCTCCTTTGCAATATGGACTTGGTGGTAACCCAAAAATTCATCTGTAAAGGAATATATTTCGTGCCTAGTGACTCCTAGAATATTTTTAGTGAAGGGGGTTAGAAAAGGATCAATGACATAAACTATGTTCAACACCCTATAATCCATGTATATCGTAATCCGCTCATCCTTCTTGATGCCGATTACTATCGACTTATCGATTCTAACTCTTCCACCGCCTCAATGATCCAAGAAGCTACAATTTTATCTATCTCCTCCTTAACCTTTACATGAAAATTGGGATTCATCTCGTAGGGTCTCTTCTTAACCAGGCACGCACTGTCCTTCAATTTTATCCTCATCTCCCCCAAGGAACAGTGGATGCCTTTGAGCTCATGGTACCTACACGGGAATAAATCCTAAAATTCATGCAACAGATCTATGACCTTAGAGAATTCCTTCTCCGACCAGTAATATCCAATGATAGCCTCCTTAGGTTCCTCTTTTGAGCCAATGATTACCTTCTTTGTCTTTAAGGGCTCATGGTAGGTGCGCGGGCAAGTATCAACATATTACACCACCTCGCACATCCCTACAGAATGGCTAACATCCAATCTTTCTGCTTCCTCCCCATCAATCACATATACAAACTTCCCTTTCTCATTTTCCCAACACATGCGCTCAAACTGTAACTCTTCTATTTCTTCTACTTCTTTTTCAAAGCACGCCTCCAAACCTGGTTCACCTAGCAGCCCAATGACCTATCTTCTCGCCATGGCACTATCCCCCATTATAAGGTGCTTAACAACTTACAATGCCTTATAAATTTATGGTTTGGTACTTCGATATTAAAATATTTGAATGAGGTGAGCTACTAGCTCTTGCCAATTTATTGTTTGGCGGCGTGTCTCAAAATTTACATACCGTGTGCGCGCACAACCCTGTAGTGTAGAATACAACTTGTGTACCCAAAGGGATGGTGGAAAAGCTTCCGTGCCTTCTCTCTAGATCCTCTCACACTTATACATGTGGAAAGATGTGGGTTCCTTACCATGGTAGTCCTTGATGACGGTGGGCATGTTATTTCTAGAAAATATGACAGAGAGAGCAATTCTCATCTCGCACCACTCTGAAAGGCTTTGTTGATGTGTAGTCTACCACCGTGCCAGTGTGCTGAGTAAGACATAACTTAGCATCCCTCTTTGTTCCTTCTCCTCCTTCCACTGAGCTTCCATCTACTATAAAAAGATCTCAGGGAAGGCCCATCCTAAATACATAGGTAATTTTTTTCCTCCTGGGCACTCGACCATGCACGCCTTCATTACTTTTGTTACTGATCCTCTCAACTTTGTCATTTGATCAATTCATATGTTCCATGCACCCAATTATCACATGCTAGGCTAGTGGTGTAACTTACTAACTGAGCATCATCAAACCGGATAATTGAGTGCATATATATCCTATCCAGAGCTTCTTCTCCTAGGGGTTCAATATACGGTGTCAACTTCCCATCGGCCAGGGGTATAATGACCTGTTCCTCCTCATTTTCAAATCAGATGTACCCTTTATTAAACTAAAGGTCTGCATTGTTCTTGTAACACCATGGGCATCTAAGGAGTGCTAGAAAATTGTCTCGCCTTGGCGAGCACCAAGAATTCAAGTCTCCAAAGAAACATAGCTCCCCTGGATAGTGATAGCTGCATCCTTTAGGACACCGATGGGCATTGCCTTAGTCTTGTTTACCATATACATCACATTCAAAGATGGCTGTAATGTGGGTCTTCCCATCTAATTCCATGCATCCAGAGTTAGAACATTGACCTTCGGGCTGTGTTAATGAGGATATTACTAAGGATCCATCCATCTATAACTACATTCAATGTGATCTCCTTTTCATAGTCAAGGATGTGAGGGGGAAGGTTTACGTGTAATACCTTGCTCTCATGCTCTCCTCCGGTGTGTGATACCTTCTCTCTCAACCATGATCCTAACAAGGGAATAATATTCTCTTGTGGGAATAATATTATCTTGCCATAGCATTTTACATACTTTGTTGATCCCATCCAGTCTTCCCTTAGCACCTCGACTCTCTTTCCTTGTTCCCTCCTCCTGGACTTCTCCTTTAGACATCGTATCTCCCTTTTAAACTCCAAATAGCATACATGGTGTCATGATATACCTCCTTTTGATGTGCAGTGGTCCGGGTACTTTCCATGAACTACTTACTCCTCGAAACTAGGTTCTTCTACCTTGGTATTGTTGGTCCAAAAATCTGTCGCTTGGGCAGATCTATGGATAAACAAGCCAACAGTGTGCAGGGCATAGCCCCTCTTTGAGTCAGCAAAGCGAAACTGGTTTATTGCTATTCTACCAGCAGGAATCTATGCAAGTCTCACAGATTCTGCCTTCGGGGGTTTGGGATCTCATCCCAAAGAGGTTTATTTCCTACGCAAAGAGAAAGGAATGAAAGAGAGGAGGAAGAAGGAACAGGTCCGAAGGGAGAAAAGAAATGAATTCCAAAGCAGAAAGGTCAGAAGATTTATGTTTTTGGGTTGGTAGTAAACAGAGCCAAACCTACTTGCATAAATAAACAAAGCAATACTAATGATAAATAAATGACAATAAAGTAGAAGCAGATCCAACAGAATAAGTACACAGATCTAACATAAGAAAGATCTAATGTATATAACACAGGTATTCAGCACAAAGTCCAAATATTGTATTACTAATTTGTTCTGTTACAAAAAGCTCAAAGTCTTTTCTCCTTACTCCTATTTCTCATCTGAAAGATATTCATCCATTTTTTTCAACACAACAAGTGTTGGGGTATTTATAGAAGAAGAGGAGAAAAGAAGGCAAAAAGGAGCCAACAACTATTTACAAAGATATTTACAAAATATCTAAAAGTCATGTTGACTTTTTACAACTTGATGGATGACATCATCCCATGATGCAACATGGATGATGTCATCATTTGCATCAACATACTTCAGACATTCCAACAAGAAAGTCAGAGAAGAGAGAGAAGAAGAAGAAGAAGAAGGAGGAGCAGCTACTCGTCGTCATCATCCTGCGGCCGAAAGGGAGTAGCCTGCTTTTGATGCTGCTCAGGTGATGAGATATGGAACTGAGCGCGTATTCCAAAACTTTTAATCATGGGCCCAAATTGATCCCGAGAAGGATCCTTGTGCGCTTCACGATTGCCTCACAAGTCTCCCACTCATCTATGAGCTTCTCTGGGAGTTTGGAATAATCTTTTTCTCGCCTCAATGAGGAACTCCGATGAAGTCCCTACAGCCAAGGTAGGTTGTTAATAGATTGAAGTGTCAAATGTGACCTCAGGCCCTGTTCCTTGAGAAGCGATCTCCTCAAGATCCGGATGGTTTCATCACCGAACTTAAGATAAAGGAAGGAGTGAGCAACCACGGAGACATGTTGAGAACAATTCGCCCATTTGGTGCATCGCATCCGTATCGCTTCCTTTACCTTGTCGATTTTTTCCAAAATAAATTCAAGCTGATCCACCTCGTAGTCCGTGAGTGGACAAGGTTTTGTTGAGGGCCCTCGATGGCCGAAGACACCGAACTTGACCAGATATTCGACCGAACAAATTGAACATCTATCAAAGGTCTCGTGTTGGAGTCTAGCATGATCTAGCTCTTCCGATATGGGCCCCGCTAATGCTTAGAGCTCTTTGTTTTCCTTTTCGATGCTCGATACAAATTGACAAACTCGCGATCACTCTTTCACCGCCTTGAGGATCTGGCTCCTCCAAGCGAAACGCCATACCTTGCTCACCAATCTTGGTATATTCGTTGATTTTCTCCTGGCTGAGAAGCTCAGAAGTTTCAAGGCGGCAGTTGTGGGAGGCGCACTACCCATCTTCTGTAAGGCCTGGAGCAGATATTTGTTTTGCTCTTTTAGTAGCCTTTTCTCTTCTTTTGTTTTTTGAAGCTTTTGACAGAGGGCGTCAACCGCGGAAAGAGCTTCCCCCTGGAGACTTTTAGAAGATGTCCCCATTGTGACTTGGGTCACGGTAAAATCTGTCGGAGACAGATCCTTCTTCTCTTTGAGGGGATCGGGGTATGCAATTTCCATGATTCTCTCACCTGTAGCACTTTTAGAGAAGCGTGCAACAGGCTTCAGCTTCTTTGCCCCTTTGGTTGGGATCACTTAAAAATCCATCAGAGCGATGGGAACTTTCCTCTTTACCGGCTCAGCTGCTGAGAGATCCAGGCTGGTCCTATGGAAGAAGGACCGAAAAGCAGAGGAGGGGCAAATCGCAGAGAAGAGGGGAAAACGTGGAGACACGCGGAGGCGGCATTGAGAGAATAGCCGAAGAAGTGTCCACGGGAGGAAGGGAAACTGCAACTGTGGAAGACATAGGAAGGGAAGGGAGCTCGGAGATGAGGGAAGAAATGGAGGAGGACAGATCGGTGAGGGAGGAGAAGATAGATGAGGAAACAAGGGAAAGAGTAGGAGAAGGGGCGAGGACACGACCAAAGGGATGGTCGCTTGAGTCACTCGAGGAGGGGAAGTAAGAGAAGAAGAAGGGATAGAAGGGACCTCTCACAGTGGTAGCAATGCCAACATCCCGAGTGGATGGGCCAATTGGACTATCCCCTACTGCTTCTTTCTTTGGCGAATCCAGAGTTATTACCTGTTCTGGCGCTGTGGAAGGAGGACTTTCAGGGGCTTCTTCCTGAATGGTGCTGGATTCACCTTCTACACCTTTGCCTTTAAGCTGCTTCTTGGACCGTGAAGGTGCGTTGCCCAATGGGGATGTTGTGAAATCTACCCCGAGGTAGATTAGGCCGTTCATTCGGCACCATTGCTCTGTCCTACGTAGAGTTTCCTTGACCCTCTCCTTAATTGTCTGAGGAGCCTTAGTTCTGTCAATGGCCGGAAAGGGCCAATCGTCCCCATCTGTATCATTATATACCTTGTCCACTTCATCTTCTGTTGTTTGGTAGCCTTTGGGGACAATGGCTACCCCATACTGGATAATTTCTGCCAATGCTAGGCGAGAATGATCCTTTCTTCTGAGCTCTACCTCATGGAGGACGTCAATATAAATATCCTCGATCTGAGGAACGTGGATTGGATCAAGCTTTTCTCTTGGCAGGCAGCCCCTTGGGTCGAAGGTGGGCCTGGCTGGGAAGTCATGCTTCAAATTGAGTAACTCCAGCTCTGCAAACATTTCCTTCGCCTTGTGGTGGGTAGAGCATGTGTATCGGCCCACTGTGAGGGGGAAAGGAGTTCCACCCTTCTTCCTTTTCAGGCATTTTTCGTGGTATGTGATTAGCTGCCTTGACACTCCAAGGAGAATCAGCTTAGGCCCAGCATACCTTGGTAGCCTGGTTGGCTCTCCCAAAAAGTTGGCAGCCCTCAGATAGGTGAATGTAGGAAATTGGGTGAACAGGGCTCCCATTTCTTCGTGGTCGCCACTATGTTTTTGGTCGTATTTTGACCATGAGTCGATTTGGCCTCGGTAGGCAAATGATGTGATAAAAGAATGCATCGTTGATTTTGGCAAATTGGGCGATGCTATTCTCCAGCTTCAACTCTGGATAATACTCATATATTTTGACCTGAGGCCAAACTCCACTTCGTGCTAGGCCTGGATAATCCCTCTCTGATGCTGCAGTAGACCACGTAGGAGTTCATATGGAATACTCCCGTTGTCTTTGAATCTGTTAATCGCCGAAATGGTGCTTTAACTTATAATCTCCCCAAGAAAAGCGCTGCTCGTGCACATTCTTATTCATCATTTCCAAGTAGCGCAAAGATCCATTTATGGAAGTAATGGGTGTCGAAAGCCCAAGACCCCGCTCAGATGGTAATGGTATCGCTGAGCTCTTCTGAGAAGTCACTGCGGTGGATGATTTGGGGCCATCGGGTTACCACCTTCTTGTTCTTCAAGTAGACTTCGTTCATTAGTTGCATGCATTGGTCTTCATTGTCCTCCCAGGCCTTGATGCACTCTGCTTAGCTGACGGCCATGAAGTGCCGGTGGTGAGGGATGCCAAGTATCATCTCAAAATGACGGAAGTGAGGTTAATGACTACCTCACCCCGATCATTTTCGACACATATGGTGTCTTTGTTGTAAGACTGAGCAACCACCATTATAAATTCATTGTTGACTGTGCTGACGGGGATTCCTCCGGCGAAGTGCAGGGCACTGCCTATCAATTTTTCCATCCATGGACTCCTTGTAACTTTCTCGAGTTCGCCTGCAATTCCTCCATGTCGACATGCCCCACCCCGAGTCTCTAACATCCATGCTACATTCGGCTTGTGACTCGGGCATTCTCGACCCTTTGATATTTATACTTCATCTCTTCTTCAAGAAGTTTAGCCTTCCCTTTTGATTTGGTGGGTCTCTTCTTTGGATGTAGACATATGTTCTTCTAAGATTATCTACTCGATCCGGATAAATATTGAAAATCTTGAGCATGGGTTTACAACGTGTTGAAAACGATGAGGCAGAGGCTGACAGGCTCAGAAAAATCACGTGCACTGAATAGTGAAAATGACATTTGGGCGCGCAAACCATATATATAGGTTAGCTGGACATTAATGCGCCACCCACTTTTTGAAAAGCGCATGAAAACTCATTGTCGACAGGAAAAAGCGTGCGCCCTTTGGCACACCAAAACACCTGCCAACATGAAATAAAGTGTGCCTTTGGCGCACCAAACGCTATCTCGATAGGAAATTATGTGCGCCTTTTGGCGCACCAAAGCATTGTGTTGCAATAAGATTATGTGCGCCCTTTGGCGCACCAAAAAGTGGCGCAACAAACGTTGTGCCAACACAATGGCGCATGCGTCTTGGCGCACGCAGGGAAGGCTCAACACACTTTGGCGCACCGAAAGTCGTGTTAACACTGAAAATCACGCGCCAAAGGTTTTAAAGGGGGCACACCAAAAGTTGGTGTTACATAGCAATTTCATGCGCCCAGCCAAAAAAGGCTCAAAAGACTAAGTTCGAAAAACCAGGTTTCCCGGGAAGGGATTTTACAATGTTTCGAATGCAAGGGATCCCTAACGAGGGATCGGGACAAAATTTTGGTATGGTTATCGGTAAAATTGCCCTTGTCAATTTTACGGGATAACAGCTGGCTCTTTCTGGGGACTATCCCTGAGTGAACTCGGGGGTAGAGAATCCCAGTTCTCATGTGCCTATCCATTGGGTAACAGAGTCAAAAACAAGGGCGACCGGAGGGGGAGCAAAAGAAAACACACAACAAACCAAAAGCAAACACACGACGGAAGCAAACACACAACAAAAAGCAAACTGTACAAAGAAGAGAGCAAGCTCTACTTCCTGAAGATCTTCAGATGCTGCCCGCTATAAGGAAGCGGGAGTTCGGTTCCATCCAGATATGAGAGATAGAAACTATTCTCTCCGTTGAGCTGCTTGATCTTGAAGGGCCCTCTCCACAGGGAATCAAACTTTCCATGCATGCCCTTTGGTTCTCTTCGCTTGTCCCATAAAAGGACGAGATCTCCCACTTGAAAATCCCTTTGCTTGGCCTTCTTATCAAAAAGCCTCTTAACTTGATTCTGATGTTCAGTGATCCTATCGACCACCTTCACTCTCTTTTCTTCAAGTTCTGCCAGATACATGATTCTCTTTTCAAGAGAACTTTGGAAAGTTTCATCTTCAATGGCTCGTGCCAAGCGCAGAGCAGGAAGTTCCGCAGAAATGGGAAGCTCGGCATCAATGCCATATAACACTTGAAAAGGTGACATGCCGAGAGATCTCTTGGGAGTAATACGATCGGCCCACAGAGCGTCGTACAAAGACTTGTGCCACATTCGCTGATTCTCCTCTACTAACTTCCGTATGATGGTCACCAAGTTCTTGTTACTGGATTCCGCCTGACCATTTCCCTGAGGATAATAATCTGAGGCGTGAGCCAAAGTTATACCATATTCATAGCAAAAACTAATAACCTCTCATGAAGAGAAGTTAGAAGCATTATCAGCAACGATTTTGTTTGGAACGCCGAACCTGACAATGATATTTTCTTTAATGAAATTGCAAACCACCTCAGAAGTGGCATGCTTGACAGGTATGGCTTCCACCCACTTGGTAAAGTAATCCATTGCTGTAAGGACATAGCTATGTCTGGCGCTCGATTGAGGATTGAGTGCGCCAATAAAATCAATTCCCCATTGCCTGAATGGTTCATTGATAATGACCGGCCTTAGGGGAAAGGCAGCCAACTTGGGCTTGCCAACGAATTGTTGGCAGGGTTCACATTTCGCCACCCAGGTGGCTGTATCTTGGAAGAGCGTCGGCCAATAGTACCTGGCTCGAATGATCTTGTGTGTAGTTACGGAGGAAGAGAAATGCCCTCCACAAGCTGAATTGTGAAAACTTTCCAGTAGTTTTACTTGCTGGGGTTTGTCAACACATCGCAAAAAGATGCCATCTATCCCACGTTTATATAAGCCGTCATCCCAGATGACATATTTAGCCGCTCTGAGCTTTATAGTGTGCTTCTCCTTTGCAGTTAGGTGCATCGGGCATTCGCCGTAGGTAAGGAAGAAAGTGATGTCGGAGTACCACTCATCACTAGTTGCAACAAATAGAACCAGAGGCAGAGAATCAGGCTCTTCCTGCCGGTCCTGTGTTTCATCGGTGTAGTCACCCCTTTCACCAAGGTTTTCTGAATCTTTGTTTTCAGCCATTAGCTGACATAGGCCTTTGCCCCTTACCAACTTGGTTGGTTTAATATCCAGGTCATACTCCTGGACCTTTGCGATCCAATTTCCTCGCAAGCTTCCTAACTCCTGCTGAGTTAGAATTGATTTCACCGCCGTGTCTGGGACCAGCACTACCGTATGCGAGTTTAGAATGTAATACCTGAAATTCTTCACTGCTTTGACGACGGCGAAGGCATGCTTTTCCAGTTGAGTCATTTTCAGTTCGTGAGGCTTGAGAGGAGAACTCATGAACGCGATTGGAGATTCAATATCTTCCGAGTTCTTTTGCATCAAGATTGCGGACACAGTATGCTCAGATGCATAACTATACATGATGAAGTCCTTGGAGAAATCTGGACATACCAGGACTGGTGCATGAGCAACGGAAGCTTTTATTTCTTCAAATGACCTTTTCCCCTCTTCACTCCATCTGAAAGTTGGTGACCCCTTCATCATGTTCAATATGTGACGGGTTTTTTCAGCAAAGTCAGGAACAAAACGCCTGAGAAAGTTCACCTTTCCAAAGAAAGAATGAACACCAGTCTTGCTTGTAGGCAGAGTAAGGCTTTGAATAGCCTTAACTCTTTCGGCATCTATCTTTGTTCCTTCTTTGCTAACCACATGGCCTAGCAACTTCCCTTCCGTGACTCCAAAAACAGACTTTTTTGGGTTTAGGGAAATCCCATGTTCTCGGCACCTGGCCAACACTTGCTCCAAATGATCACAATGATCATTTCGCTGTTTAGAGAACATGGTTAAGTCATCTAAATAAACCACAATGACTTTCCCCATCATACCTTTGAATGCAAAGTCCATGGCCCACTGAAAAGTGGCACCAGCATTAGTTAGGCCGAAAGGCATCCTGCTGTAGGCAAATGTACCCCAGGGAGTAGTGAATGCTGTTTTAAACTGATCTTCAGGTGAAACTTCAATTTGATTGTAACTCGAAAACCGTCAAGCATGGACGAGATCTCTCGATCCAGCTTACTACTTGCGAACTTGATCCATTATCTAAGAGGGTAGTTGTCTTTCAAATGAAGCTTGATTCAAATTTCGAAAGTCTACGCATATGCGTATCTCGCCGTTTTTCTTGCGTACTGGCACGATATTTGCTACCCAAGTGCTGTGATGGATAGGGAAGATGATTCTTGCATCCAACATCTTCTGAATTTTGGCCTGGATGGTACCCAAAATCTTGGGATTATAGTGCCTCTGCTTCTGGCGGAAGGCTTTGACATCGTCTTTCAACGGAATATCGTGTTGAACGTCCTTCAGCTTGAAGGACTTTAAATCGGCATAGGACCATGCCAATACATCCATATATTTTTTCAGCAACTTGACAAATTTTGGCTTCTCTTCAGGCGTGCAACATTTGCCAATGTTCACGAATCATGGTGTTCTATCGAACCTATATTGACTGGTTCGGTTTCTGGGGACGAGCTAGGTAGGTCGTCCCGCTTCTTCTTTTTACAAACGGTCATGCTCGCTTGAACAGTGTTCCCAGAGAAACCAGGCCCTTTGGAATTTTATTTCCCTTGAGCTGACATATGCCATCGTTACCTTCAGATTCATTGCCTTGATCGGTGACTGACTCACGGCAAGTGGAAGTAGACC
Source organism: Taxus wallichiana var. yunnanensis (assembly GCA_018340775.1). Lineage (NCBI taxonomy): Eukaryota > Viridiplantae > Streptophyta > Pinopsida > Cupressales > Taxaceae > Taxus > Taxus wallichiana. Next base: position 728,756,309 of record CM031235.1, read on the forward strand.
CTTCAAAATGTAATTCTTTAAAATTTTCTGCCTTCTCCAGGAAAGCAATGAGTTGATTATCGTCGTTGAACACCTGCCAATGCTGAGAATTATCTGGTACACTCAGGGAAAACCACCTCAATGGTGTACTTGTTCGTTTTCAAACCTGGGTGTGGGAGCATGAGAGATGCTGAAACAGCCAATGAATCAGCCATGTCATTTTGGGCTCTTGGAATAGATTCAATTGAAAAGGCATCAAACTCTTCAATGTTGTCCCATACCGCATTACGGTAATGTCTGAGCCTTTCATTCTTTACTTGGTAAATCCTTTTGACCTGATTTACAACTAGCTCAGCATCACCTTGCACTTTTAGATTTTTAATTCCTCTTTCTTTTGCGGCTTGCATACCGAGTAAGAGAGATTCATACTCAGCAGTATTGTTAGTGTTGAAAACTACAATTTGAAAGAGAGAGGAATGACTTCTTCCTCGGAGATATCAAAGACATGCCCCCAAAGTGCCACATCCACTAGTTGCACACCCCCATCGAATTGCAATATCCAGATTTTATTAAAATCTCCTTCTTGAACGAGGACACCCATTTTATCCGTCTCTCAAGAGATAAGAAGTAATTCCCATCCCCGATGATTCAAAAAGGATTTGAGCTTTGGGGTCTTCAGAGCTAGTGATCAAGTACTTCTTTTGGGATTTCGGCTCCAAAGTTTGCATTACACCTTTGACTGGAATTCTAGCTTTAGGCCAGTCCATATGAATTTCTCCACCAACTTCGCTGCAAAAACTTCTTCCCAGCAAAATTCCATAGGCTGCCGGAATGTCAGCAACGAGGACTGTCATTTTTACTCTTTTATCCGGGAAGGCCGCAAATGCAAATTGCGCATCTTTGATTTGGCCAACCAACGGAACCTGCTTGGTTTCCAATGAATAACACCTGCCGAAAGGCTTGGTAAGAGTGAGGCCCAAAGCATGGGCAACTTTTGCCGGCATGACGTTGTCAGAAGCCCCGGAATCAATTATGCAGTTACTCAGCTTGTGTCCATTGATCAGCAGAGAGAGATAGAAAGGCTCTATCTTTCCTGATGCAGATGTTGAAGCTACATTTATATGGGATTCAGGGGGAGTGGAAAGGATTCCTTTTGGGGAAACCTGATTAGATATAACAACTTGACTTTGTATATACTTAGTCAATCTTACAAGCTGTTCGGGGTTTGACCAAGGTACTCACTTCTGACATTTGGATCTTGGTCTTTTTTTGCATGATCTATAATATCAAACGCGCCAAGGGTTATGTTGGTAAGGAATGAGTCCCTCACCTCGCGATGATGGAATAGGATTGGTGGTCTTAGTAGGAATGTGAGAGGACTGATTTGGAGGAGAGATAGGGGGAAAAGATTTCTTTGTAAAAGATTTTCCAGGGAGTTGAGTAGGAAGAGGATTACCTCTTTTAGCAATGATCGGAGGCGCATTTGACATGGCCTTCTCCTACTGGACATGGGCAGCAACTTCCACTTCTTTTCCTTGCGAGCGAGTAAAAACAGCGTATGACTGTTCGCTTGCATAGCCCTGAGTACCCTCTTCTTCATCAGATTCTTCCTCATCAAATTCCATATACCCGATAGTAGAGTCGCCAGTCGGTTCACCGACATCTTGATCATCTTCACCTTGAGACGAAGGTTCTTCATAATACTGCTCTTCTTCTTCAATCTCGGCCAGAGCATTGACCGGAGGAGCTTCAAGTGCCAACCGCGGAGCAGCTGTAGGTAAGCGCGGTCTTTGTGAAACATTGTTAGGAACGAAATTCCTCCGCGGAATATCCCGGTATGAGGAACTGGGAGAGGCCTGGGCCAACTGCTTCTTCAATGCGAGCAAATCGTTCACCATCTTTTGGAATGCTGGATCAGAGGAAGTAATGGGCGCAGGGCCCGAAGATTTAGGCTTGGCTGATTCCTTTTTTAATTCGAAGGATATTATCAGATTATCCTCTATGCGAATGGCAGCGGCTTGGGTGAGAACCAAGGTGGAAACTCGTTCTTGAAGGAGCAAGAAACTAACTTTCGAGCTCATAGCGTTTACGAAGAAACACTTTTGATTTTTCGGCATTGGAAGCATGGCAACAAGGACACGGTTGATTAGCGCATTGAACTAGGCGACAAAATCGCGCATGGTCTCATTCGCCTCCTTCTTCAGGTGAGTGATCCGTGATAGTAATGCAAATGCATCCTCTCGAAGGCTTGATCTGCTTCAAAGCATCCCGTAAGGTGGCCCACTAGTAATAGACCCGGTAGGCAAATGCTGAAACCATTCACCGCAGTCCTTGTAGGGTTTCCGAAAAGGTGAACCGACACATCTTCGTGGGTCACATCCAAAATACTGCATGACATGATGAATGCAGATATGTGGGAATTCATGCTTTGATTTCCGCTCCCATCAAATTTGGGAAAATTCTTTCGATTTCCGTGAGGGAGAGTGTGAACTGGATGTGGTAAAGCCAAAGGACCTATCACGTTTCCCCATGGTACCGCCATCTGGAAAGCCGGAAAGAGAACACGAGCTGGAAGTGTAGTTCCGCTGAGTAGCAAGGCACTACAAAGGGATGTGGATGCCCCCTGCAAAAGACTTTTTCTTCGTGAAGGTGAGACACTCCTGGATGACCAGCTAGCCAAGCTTAGCGCTGAAAAACGCGCCAGTGTTACGTTGAAATTGTGCCTTTGAAGCAGATCGAAAGTAGGATCAGCTTCTCCACGAGCTCACCTGCTGCGCGTAAAAGGTTCACTCGCCAGTGTTCCTTCCAGATCTGCAATGTTATGGCGCAGATTCAAACTTTCTTTTTGGTTGTACTTGCTGATTTTCTGGTTTTTCTGACAAAAACCAGCAGCAAATACTTTTCTAAATATTTAAAACTATCCTCTTCAGAAAACCGATTGCGGTTAAATGACAAATAACAACGAGGATAAGATGGCAGGGAAGATTAGTAAGCTGATTTTCGGATCTGATTTTAACCTTTTTTTTTTTTTTTTTTTAGAGGGTTTCAAACTTTTTGCAAACAGTCAAAACTCAGATCTATGGCAAAATACTGATTTTTTGTAAAAACTCAGTGAACTAAAGATCTTTAACTGGACCAGATCTATGACTCTCAGAAGAATTTTTTTAATTTGAGCACTTTTGCAAATTTTTGGATTTTTTAACAAAAAGTTCAGATTTGCAAACAGGCAGCAATCTTCTGATTTTTTTGATTTTTTATCTTACTACCATCGTAGATCCGATGCATCTATTCGATCCTCGGTGAGAGTCGCCAAAACTCAAGTTGGTCCAAAATCTGCACGCTTGGGCGTATCTATGGATAAACGAGCCAACAAGCAGTGTGCGAGCATAGCCCTCTTTGAGTCAGCAAAGCGAAACTGGTTTATTGCTATTCTACCAGCAGGAATCTATGCAAGTCTCATAGATTCTGCCTTCGGGGGTTTGGGATCTCATCCCAGTAGGTTTATTTCCTGGCTGCGAAGAGAAAGGAATGAAAGAGAGGAGGAAGAAGGAACAGGTCCGAAGGGAGAAAAGAAATGAATTCCAAAGCAGAAAGGTTAGAAGATTTATGTTTTTGGGTTGGTAGTAAACAGAGCCAAACCTACTTGCATAAATAAACAAAGCAATACTGATGATAAATAAATGACAATAGAATAGAAGCAGATCCAATGTAATAAGTACACGTATCTAACATAAGAAAGATCTAATGTATATAACATGTATTCAAAGACAAAGTCCAAATATTGTATTACTAATTTGTTCTACATAAAAGCTCAAATTCTTTTCTCCTTACTCCTATTTCTCATCCGAAAGATATTCATCCATTTTTTTCAACACAACAAGTGTTTGGGGTATTTATAGAAGAAGAGGAGAAAAGAAGGCAAAAAGGAGCCAACAACTATTTACAAAGATATTTACAAAATATCTAAAAGTCATGTTGACTTTTTACAACTTGATGGATGACATCATCCCATGATGCAACATGGATGATGTCATCATTTGCATCAACATACTTCAGACATTCCAACAAGAAAGTCGAGAAGAGAGAGAAGAAGAAGAAGGAGGAGGAGCAAATACTGGCGTCATCATCTTGCGGCCGAAAGGGAGTAGCCTGCTTTTGATGCTTTGCTCAGGTGATGAGATATGGAACTGAGCGCGTATTCCAAAACTTGTTAATCATGGGCCCAAATTGATCCCGAGAAGGATCCTCAGTGCGGTCGCTGATCATTGCTTCACAAGTCTCCCGCTCATCTATGAGCTTCTCTGGGAGTTTGGAATAATCTTTTCCGCCTCAATGAGGAACTCCGATGAAGTCCCTACAAAGCAAGAGTTGTTAATAGATTCAAGTGTCAAATGTGACCTCTCGCCTGTTCTTGAGAAGTGATCTCCTCAAGATCCGGATGGTTTCATCACCGACCTTAAGATAAAGGAAGGAGTGAGCAACCCCGAGACATGTTGAGAACAATTCGCCCATTTGGTGCATCGTGCATCCAGTATGCTTCCTTTACCTTGTCGATTTTTTCCGTAATAAATTCAAGCTGATCCACCCGTAGTCTAGAGTGGACATGGTTTTGTTGAGGGCCCTCGATGGCCGAAGACACCGAACTTGACCGATCTTCGATCAACAATCGAACATCTGCTTGAAAAGGTCTCGTGTTGGAGTCTAGCATGATCTAGCTCTTCGATATGGGCGCCGCTAATGCTTGGAGCTCTTTGTTCGCCTTTCCAATGCTCGATACAAATTGAAAAACTCGGTGATCACTCTTTCACCGCCCCGAGGATCCGGCTCCTCCCAAGTAAACGACCATACCTTGCTCGCCAATCTTGGTATATTCGTTGATTTTCTCCTCAAGCTAAGAAGCTCGAAGTTTCAAGGCGCAGCTGTGGGAGGCGCACTACCCATCTTCCGTAAGGCCCGGAGCAGATATTTGTTTTTCTCTTTTAGTAGCCTTTTCTCTTCTTTTGTTTTTCAAGCTTTTGACAGAGGGCGTCGACCACTTGAAAGAGCTTCCCCCGAGACTTTCATAAGATGTCCCCATTGTGACTTGGGTCATGGTAAAATCTGGCTCGAGACAGATCCTTCTTCTCTTTGAGGGGATTGGGGTATGCAATTTCCATGATTCTCTCACCTCGTAGCACTTTTAGAGAAGTGTGCAACAAAGCCTTGACTTCTTTGCCCCTTTGGTCGGGATCATCGAAAAGTCCATCGGAGTGATGGGAACTTTCCTCTTTTTTTGCACGCTCACCGAGAGATCTAGGCTGGTCCTATGGAAGAAGGACCAGAATGAGGAGGAGGGGCAGCTGCAGTAGAAGAGGGGAAAATGTGGAGACACGTGGAGGCGACATTGAGAGAATAGCCGAAGAAGTGTCCACGGGAGGAAGGGAAACTGCAGCTGCGGAAGACATAGGAAGGGAAGGGAGCTCGGAGATGAGGGAAGAAATGGAGGAGGACAGATCAGCGAGGGAGGAGAAGATAGATGAAGAAACAGGGGAAAGAGTAGAAGAAGGGGCGGAGGACACGACCAAAGGGATGGTCGCTTGAGTCACTCGAGGAGGGGAAGGAAGAGAAGAAGAAGGGATAGAAGGGACCTCTGTTGTGGTAGCAATGCCGACATCCTGAGTGGATGGGCCAATTGGACTATCCCCTGCTGCTTCTTTCTCTGGCAAATCCAGAGTTATTACCTGTTCTGGCGCTGTGGAAGGAGGACTTTCAGGGGCTTCTTCCTGAATGGTGCTGGATTCACCTTCTACACCTTTTCCTTTAAGCTGCTTCTTGACCGTGAAGGTGCGTTGCCCAATGGGGAGGTTGTGAACTCTACCTCGAGGTAGATTAGGCCGCTCATCCAAAGCACCGGTGCTGCTCGTCCCTACGCAGAGTTTTCTTGACCCTCTCCTCAATTGTCTCGAGGAGCCTTAGTTCTGCCAATGGCCGTAGAAGGGGCCAATCGTCCCCATCTCAGTATCATTATATACCTTGTCCACTTCATCTTCTATTGTTTGGTAGCCTTTTGGGACAATGGCTACCCCATACTGATAATTCCCGCCAATGCTAGGTGAGAATGATCCTTCCTTCGAGCTCTACCTCATGGAGGATGTCAATATAAATATCCTCGATCCGAGGAACGTGGATCGATCAAGCTCTTCTCTTGGCGGGTAGTAGCCCTTGGGTCGAAGGTGGGCATGGTCTGGAAGTCATGCTTCAAATTGAGTAACTCCACTTCTGCAAACATTTCCTTCACCTTGTTATGGGTAGAGCATGTGTATCGCCCACTATGAGGGGGAAAGGAGTCCCACCCTTCTTCCTTTTCGCATTTTTCGTGGTATGTGATTAGCTGCCTTGATAGCTCTAGAAGAATCGCTTAGGCCCAAAGATACCTTGGTAGCCCGGTTGGCTTTCCCAAAAAGTTGGCAGCCCTCGTATAGGTGAATGTAGGAAATTGGGTGAACAGGGCTCCCCATTTCTCCGTGGTCGCCACTATGTTTTTGGTCGTATGACCATGAGTCGATTTGGCCTTAGTAAGCAAATGATGTGATAAAAGAATGCATCGTTGATTTTGGCAAATTGGGCGATGCTATTCTCCAGCTTCAACTCTGGATAATACTCATATATTTTGACCTGAGGCCAAACTCCACTTCATGCTAGGCCTGGATAATCCCTCTCTGATGCTGCAGCGTAGACCATGTAGGAGTTCATATGGAATACTCCCACAGTTGTCAACTGAGCAGAATCGCTTGCTCGGAAATGGTGCTGCTTATAATCTCCCCAAAGAAAAGCGTTGCTCGTGCACATTCTTATTCATCATTTCCAAGTAGTGCAACATCCATTTATGGAAGTAATGGGTGTCGAAAGCCCGAAGACCCCGCTTTCGCCAGAAGGTAATGGTATCACCGAGCTCTTCTCGAGAAGTCACTCCGGTGGATGATTTGGGGCCATCGGGTTACCACCTTCTTGTTCTTCAAGTAGACTTCGTTCATTAGTTGCATGCATTGGTCTTCATTGTCCTCCCAGGCCTTGATGCACTCTGCTTGGCTGACGGCCACGAAGTGCCGGTGGTGAGGGATGCCAAGTATCATCTCAAAATGACGGGCAGTGAGGTTAATGACTACCTCGCCCTTACTGTTTTCGACACATCTGGTGTCTTTGTTGTAAGACTGAGCAACCACCATTATAAATTCATTGTTGACTGTGCTGACGGGGATTCCTCCGGCGAAGTGCAGGGCACTGCCTATCAATTTTTCCATCCATGGACTCCTCATAACTTTCTGAGTTCTGGCCCAGAATTCCTCCATGTCGACATGTCCCAATTTTGAGTCTCTAACATCCATGCTGCATTCGGCCTGTGACTCGGGCATTCTGACCCTTTGATATTTATACTTCATCTCTTCTTCAGTAAGCTTAGCCTTCCCTTTTGATTTGGTGGGTCTCTTGCTGGATGTAGACATATGTTCTTCTAAGATTATCTCATTGATCTGGATAAATATTGAAAATATTGAGCACGGGTCCACAACGTGTTGAAAACGACGAGGTAGAGTCTGACAGAGCTCAGAAAAATCACGTACACACGCCGAATAGTGAAAATGACATTTGGGCACGCAAACCATATATATATAGGTTAGCTGGACATTAATGCGCCACCCACTTTTGAAAAGCGCATGAAAACTACTGTCGACAGGAAAAAGCGTGCGCCCTTTGGTACACCAAAACGCCTGCCAACATGAAATAAAATGTGCCTTTGGCACACCAAATGCTATTTCGATAGGAAATTATGTGCGCCTTTTGGTGCACCAAAGCATTGTCTTGGAATAAGATTATGTGCGCCCTTTGGCACACCAAAAAGTGGCGCACCAAACATTGTGCCAACACAATGGTGCATGCGCCTTGGCGCACGCAGGGAAGGCTCAACACACTTTGGCGCACCGAAATTTGTGTTAACACTGAAAATCACGCCCCAAAGGTTTTAAAGGGGGTGCACCAAAAGTTGGTGTTACATAGCAATTTCATGCGCCCAGCCAAAAAAGGCTCGAAAGACTAAGTTCGAAAAACCAGGTTTCCCGGGAAGGGATTTTACAATGTTTCGAACGTAAGGGATCCCTAACGAGGATCGGGACAAAATTTCGGTAAAATTGCCCTTGTCAATTTTATGGGATAACAGTATCTCTTATGCGCGCGTGGCTTCGCTGCTCTTGTTGTTACCAAAACTAGTTCCAAACCTACATCCCGTGTTACCCATGGCGTCCACTATGTGTCTACCTTTTTAATGCCAACCATTGCAATGTCCTTCTCTTTCCTGTGCTCCCGACTCATGTGCTCAAATAACTCGGGCACTTCTCATACTTGTGCTTCTTTCTACACCATGAGCACTGCAATAGGTCTAGGAACTCTCATTTCTAATGCTCAGAGACCCACAATTAAAACAGCTTCCTCGCGAGAACTCATTCCTTCCTCCCTTGCGCTTCACGATGACCATGGAATCCTCCTCGAAAACCCTTCCGTGTGTGCCTCAACCTCGTGTGCTCCTCATAATGGAGATCATCACCCTTGGAACTACTGGCAATAATCGTTTGGCGCACCCCATGATCAATGGCCTCATGGATCTGATCAATAAGCCTACAATCCTTAGTATCATGGGTTATAGAGGTGTAGATCTTATAGTAACAAGACAAATTCTTCCAGATTAAACGTTGTAATAATGGGCATCTACTTGCATCATGGTCCCCATGACAAATTTCACACCCATCGTCATGGCACGTACCGTCCTCCGTGGGCAATCATCCTTGACTTGCCCCTCTACTTCACAATCCATGCACCATAAACCACTGAGAGTCTCATGGGATGCGTTTCTAGACAATTTTTCTAGCTGCCTAGCCATAAGAGCAATTTGAGCCTCCAGGAATGGGCTAACACTAGTATCAATACTACCAATAGCCTCGGCAAAGCGGTGAAACTTCCAATGCTTTACACGGGTCTTTGAAAGTTTTATGCAATAAATCCCATATAAAAGGTGTGATCAATCCTCGAAAAAACCACCGAGCATGCCTTTGTGAAGGGTGAATATCATATGATAATTTTGACAAGAGAGTTTTGAAGCGTGTGTCATACTCGACAAAATCTCTGCCATTCTTTGTTAAATATCTTTCAAAGCGTTGATACTCTTCTGCTCAAACTCGGACATGTGGAATTCATCCAAGAATGCATTCTTTAAAGCAAGATAATCCACCACTTTTTATGGGGTCATATTTCCTATACTAGCTATGTGCCCGCCCTTGCAACGTAGTTACAAACCGACTAGCCTTCCGCTCTAGGGTTGTGATACCCTTTGTGCACCAAAGAAGCTCACACTTGTGAACATGTTCCACAACATCCTCAATACCTCTGTAATCTAGTAAGTGCAATGAAATTTCAAAAAAAAAAACTTGAGGGGGTGGCTGGGACCCTTATCCTCCCGAGCTAGAGCCTTAGTTTTCTCGGTGTTTCCTCCACTACTGATCCACCAGTCTGCTAGGTATCATGCCTCTTGAGCCACCAGATCCACCAAAACCACTAGGTCCACTCATTCCTATGCCCCCTAACCCACCAGGTCCTATCGTAGTTGTGCCAAGTGTCCCCACGGTTCACCGAATGTGCGTTGATAGTCTTTAATAGTGCCCTACTACCACTATTGTACCTGTGCCACTCCTAGACATGATATTGAGGGCTTGTATACTAGCTCCTTCTCCAAAGACTCCTCTCGAATACTAGAATATGCATATCCATAGAAGTGGGAATCAAAATTGTACGTCCTAGGTGTAGGTCTGTCACTTTCACTAATATCAACTAGGTTAATGATACTCCTTCCTTGTACTGGAAAACCAAGCACCAGGGTTTGGTCACTGGGTGGGTTTAGATACATGCCAATGACTCTTCTTTCTCCACTCGACAAACTCTCACTAGAAGTCAAGGGGTCTCTCTTACGTGCTTGCTAAGATAGGGTAGCATACACCGCTTAGGTTCAATGTCCTCCATGTGAACCTCGACTCCTTCCCACAACATCTACCTCCATAAATCCATCACAATTGTAGCCTCGCATCATCTAGAAATATCCCTTTCACGCGCTTCACTATACTTGAGCCATCTCTCCTCCCTTTCCTTGTCCATCATAATATTTGTCATCTTCCTCCACTCTAGCTCCCTCGCCCGCCCAAGAAATAAATGGTCTAGTTGGTCAATGGAAATGCCTCTTAACCCAAAGTAACAACTAGGATCTTCATTTCCAAGGGGACAACATGTAGAAATGATCCTCTAGGCTCCCACAAAAACTCAAACTTGGTAACCTCCAGACAAGAATATGTGGAAATGGCATACTCTAGAGTGTAGCTAGCTAGTACTCCTTTCCACCAATGATCCACAACATGGGTCCATGTCAAATCTACATCTTGCAGCCCATGGTAATATTCTTGGGTCCACATGTATAATCCATAGCACCAACTTGATCTAGACTCATACGTTGAGAGCCATTCATACACTCTACTAGGAAACAACAGAAAAATGTTTCATATAAATCATGGTGGAGGTTCTCTTCTACCCATTTACGTGCATCAAACTCAGGTCCAATGCTGAATCTCTCGAGTAAATTAATCCTCCATGCTCTTAAACCATGATTCAACACTTTCCAAAGTTAAGCTGTTACTGCTCATTACTCACTACACATATCATGTTGTATGCTATTTCCCACTACAACTTTGAAAAGAGTCCCGAAAATGGAACCAAGATGTAGTCATTTTTACCCTTATCATAAAAGAAAGGAACCTCATGCGTGCCATCCTATCACCCAACAGATGCTGACGCTCACCCAAGGCACGCGCGGGTGACAAATCTCTTATTTAGGTGAGTTTTGTGGGAAATATCATCATCTATGATTGGTGCTTAAGAGATTTAAATGGGGTTGAGACATTCAAGAACCATAGAGCTCAGAACGACCTCTAGATCCTTATAGTCATTATAGATAGGAAGCACTTAATAGATTATATAACTTGCACCATAACAAAAGAAGTATACAAACATCCATACTTAGCATAAACATAAATGAAAGAGAACCTATGAGAAAGTCATATGCATCCGAATCATTGATATTCATATTCATTTAACTGGTAACCTCATTACACCCATGGAGCCATTACTGAGAATGCCATGAGGAACATACCGTAGTCATGTTTTTCAACTATACTAATGTGGCTAGGCTATCAAAGAAAAATTACAATCCCCATACACATTATACATCCTTTCCCAAGATAAATTACCCTTTAACAGAGTTCTTGCAGTATTTTTGTAGAGCTCCACCCTCTCTTTTTGTTCCCCATGTTTACTCTGCAAGTGCTAGTATTTATAGTCTCTCAAGGCTGCCAAATAATCCTCCAACGCCCTCATATCCAATGCCGAGTGTTGTAATGTGGTCCTCTATGCGAGCATGCTCTCATAGGTATGAGATTTCCACTTTTCACCATGATGTGCTTCTAGAAGTTTCTACCACATGCATGCTCCTTCCTAGGGAAACTGTCGCTGTGCTAGCACCTTATCCAAACATCATGCATAGTCGGGTCATGCTTTTTATGTGTTCTATCTTGAACACCCAATTTGGTTGTCCTAGACCGTTGGTTCTTTCTACGCATGCCACACGGGCCACGAGCTTCCTTAAACCCTTTTCTTAAACCCTACCATATGCGCTCTGTCCTTGCGTGCCTCTCTTCAACTAGGACTTGCATGCATACGTGCTTTTTGTACTTAGCCAACATTCTAGGGTCATAACACCCATAGATCTTCTCTTCCCTCTAGGCACACCATTTATATATAATTCCATTTCCACGACACACCACATGATACAACATTCCAAAGACTTGCATGTGTTTCTCAAGATTTCTAGTAAATTTCTCTCTTTCCAGAGTAGATAAATCACCATTCATCCAATTCTTTCTAAACTCAACATCAACATCAAGAAAATGGTCAAGTTACTCACCTTTACTCATATTTACCATATCTGATTTTGAAAAGAGACAATATATTTATATTGCATTTTTATCAACATGTGGGAATAGACACCAAACTTCACACACACATCAATCTCATTTTTCAAGGGGGAACTGACATGTATTTGAAAATTATAATCCTTAGCTGAAATAACCCATTGCATTCCTAAGATTTTTCGAAATAAGGACTGCTCTATCACTTAATTAGAAAATAAAGGATCAAGATCATATACCCCCGATTTACGGACCATCCAAGACTAACATCCTATGGGACCAAAACCAAATAACTATCATTATACCTTTCTTTGACCTATACAACATTCTCAAGTATTGTTACAAAAGTGATCTTCCCTTTATGTAAGGTTTTGACACCAATTTTAGGGACATATAAGGATATCGATCCGATCAAAATTCATGTCTTTTGACAACTCATAAAATTATATCAAGAAAAATACATTTATCTTTTATTGAGGGAAACTACCATTACATTTAGCAATCATTTCATCCTTTATCAGAATAAAATTACAAGCATATGAAATATAACCTATGTCTAAAACCACCGCATCAAAACCTTTGATAAAATCCTGACATACTCTAGAGAGAATATTCCAATAATCATCGCTTTTGGGAACATAGGATGTTATTTGAATACACCCCACAACTTTTTTCTCGAACCGTAATACATTTCATTCTTCAAAGGTCTATTTTTATTTTATCAACATTGAGCACATTTTCCACAACACATGGGGCATGGGGCATAAAACATTTTTCACACTAGAGAAAAACATAACCAATCTGATCATTCTTCTCAACATAATCATCAATCAATGTCTTAACACTGCTACATATTCTCAGTGTCGATTTCTTCATTCCTAAAACACATGAACCTTATTTCTTCAAGCGAGTACAAGAAATCTTCATCATGTCCATAGAAAAAGAAAGGTGGTAATCACTGAATTGATTTCTAAATAAATTTACCATTTCCATCCATGAACATACGAGCTATGAGGTAAAGATTTAAACTTTTCTCTAGAATCTCGTTGTAGTGTTTGTATAAATGAACCGATAAAAACATCTTCATAACTCACATGGTATTTATGCATCATTTCTTCAAACATGACGAGATTTTATTTCACAAGAATATCACCATAGCATTGAAATATAGGAAATTTTAGTTTAATCCTGATAGGGATCTGTTTGGGGTATCCACATATTTTTTGTAAGTCCAAGGGTTTGAACGAAATTTGTTTAAAAGGGACTTTAGAAGGAAGACAAATATTACCTCTACCAAAATACCCATGAAATGCTTCATAGAAAATTGATTTTTATATATAAATCTTAAGCATATGAAGTCTAGATAACATAATGGTAAACATTGAACAAAAAGTATAAAAATACATAAATTCAATTAAACTTGATTAGAATGAAAAAACATTAGTCTACTACAATCAAAAGGATAACGAAGTTTTCTCTAGACGATAACTCTAGAAAAATAAATCATATGACATGATGAGAGTAAATCACATATCAAAACACATTTTTAAATTTCGTTAAATATCAATAAACAAAGTTCAAATAAAAACCCAAACGAGTATATAATGTTTTTCCCCACCAATGACACAAGAAACATGTTGGCTCCCGAATCTACACCCACCTGTGGGGAAGGGAAATGGGGCTTGAAAATCATGGAAAGAAGAAGGGAAATAGAGTTAGGCCCACATGAAATTTTGTTTTGCAGCTGAGGGTGGGGTCCTTCTCCATTCGTCCACCAACCCTCACCAAGTATTGAAAAGGGAGGCACCCAAAGAAAGGGCGTGGTTAGTGTCCCTATTTATTTTGAGCTCTATCTTGGTGGGGTAAGAGGAACAAAAATGCGGTCAAGGGGATGTAGAGTAAAACAAGATTCTCGAAGGAAATATTTGATCCATAGGGTCGATTATTGGGATTAGGTGTAGACACCGATGCAACACACTCTCGAAAGCGTGGTCACCTAAGAATTACAAACACCTAGGGACCCGACATGGACTACTAAAGAGTAGTGTTATCCCAACCCGCACATCGATCCTGCAGGTTTTCACAAGTTGTTAATGGTTCAACGATGGGGATTCCAGATTGGGGTTGAGAACATGTAATTTATACACATCGGTAAAGTGTTTTTGGGGCGTATTTGTATAGGATGAATAAATAGCCTTAGATCCACGTACGGTGTTAAGATATTTCCCAAAGTTTACTTAGACTTTTAGTGGGGATAAGAGGAATTTCGAGACAAAGAAAGGGAAAGGGAAAAAGACCCTAAGGGTAATCGGGGGAATTCCAAAAAAAAATGCTGACCATCATATCTCCCCATTACTACATGAATATGGGAAAAGAAATGAATCGGCCTCTTGCAGACACCGGCTCAAGGAAGGCTCTAGGAAGACCAAATTACAAATTTCGAAAATCCACCTAGTACCCCGAGGTTAAATTATTCCATGTAAATCATGTTGAATGGTCTGTATCAAGGTACCCCCAAGATTTACAAATCATACCCCAAAATCCTAGTCATTATCTAAGGATATTTTTACAGGATTCAAAAATGACACTTTTAGGTACCCCGAAAAGTGCCAAATACTCGCACCTTTCCTAGACAAGAGATTAATAGTTGCAAGATATTTTAGGAATTGAATTACAACCATGATTCACACAAAATAATAACAAAAGAAACATTGAACTCCTGCACAAAAAAATATTTCACAATCAAAACAAAAAGAAACCATACGCCCTGATAAATTTTCAAGGCTAAACCCACTAAACTTACAAAAAGACAAGGGAAACATATATTAATCCTCTCAAATCCTGTTAATGACTATACATGTGCAATCATCTTAAGATAATTTTCTCATTATTGGGTTACAAAGGAAAAAACCTTCACCAAAACAAGATCCCTCCTTCTGGCTAGTAATGACACTGTGAATTCCTTCCAATTTTTTCCTTAAAGATCTTCCCACCCTTTTCCTTCTTTCCAAGCCCTTTTTCCAAAAATAGCCTCTTCTCCCAAAATAAAATCTCTTTCATCTTATATATCATATTATCATCTCAAGGTTTTAGAGCATATTCCTCGATCTCCAATCAATTAGCACTCCATACAATAACTCGGGCCACCACAAAAATGCAAATAACTACTCACAAATGGCCGCCAATTCTGCCAATTGCCACTGATTCGTTCTTATGTCATATTTAACATTTAAAATTTCCACATGTGTATGAGCATGCATGGCCCGAAAGTTTAATGTGACAAGACATTTTGAAATGCGTGGGCTTTTAATCTGTCTCCGATGACACGTTCTCCATAAAAGTTAATATTTATTTACACCTCACATGTACCTTCAACTTGCAATGAGATATGGTATTCATATAAAAATGATGTCCTTTACTGCATCAACACCAATGTCATGGCTATGTAAATGGTCTACCATCCTTCCATTCATCACCTATCTTTTTCAAAGTCTTTTTCTTTCCAATTTACACTACCCTCTAGAAAATTTCAAAGTCATTTCCCTTTCTACTGTCCCATTCCATATCACTGTTCTCAGGAATGGCCTCATCTCCCTTCAGTTCAAATCCTTCAATGGAAGAATTGGCCCACATACGCCAATTTTTCAAACTCTCATGTTGGAATGAGGCTCTAATTCGTCAGGTTTCTAGTGCTCCAAATAATAGAGCCAATCCCAAAGGTTTCCCTCATTAGGCAGCCCTAGAGTTATCATTCTTTAATCTCTTGGCTGAAATGTGTCCTTCCTTCCCTCATTTCAAAAACTTGCACTTCCATCGGGTCCGCCTAGAATTCCATTTAACTCCAAATTTACTGAGGAATCACTTGTCTCACAATTTCCCATGTGTTTATGATAACCATTGACACATGTTGAAGGCCTATTATGTCCCTTCCTTACTAGAAATAGAGCTCCCTTTTTCGGCTCGTCCATAGGAACTAAATAAAGAAGGTCCATGTTCATATTATCGCATGAGCATAACACATGAGTGACTTGCGGCTTTAGAGTCTTCTATGGAGGATATCAAAGTTGTGTTCGAAATGCATTCATTTCAATACAAGAAAAGGCATTCCCTCCTTGACACATGAATTTATGATGTGACCACAGTTCAAGAGGCCAATCTGACCAGAGGCTGGCTCACTAAGGCATATATGAAAGGGGAGGGCCCAGTCTATGTGAATGGGTGAACACGCTTTAAAGGAGGAAGGAGTTGGTTGACATTTTGAATGGGCCGAGAATGAGCATCCTTGAGTATTGTGTGAAAGGGATGTCGAGGGCCTAATGGGATACATACAATTAGTCTTCATCATCATGGCCCATGAAGACTTCATTTGGCATCGAGGCCGGTTTACAAGGGTGCCCCAAATGTGACTGAAGCAATGGAAGTTTGATTTACATGCCACTATATTATATGTATCTCAATGTATCTTGTGTTTTCTTATTTTTATCGTAGAATTATATAGCGGAGGATTGGGGCCCTTATTTAGAACCCCAATTTTTTTACTTTGTAATTTTGCTCGAGTGAACTTTCTATTTTTGAAATGTGTGACATGTGTAAATAACGTTTCTTTAAAAAATTCATGCATATCTCGACATTTTATTTGTATTCCTTTTTGGTAAATAATAACACCCTCAAAATAAACACTCCATCTCATGGATGAACCTTCATATATCGCACATCATTACACCAAAACATGGGGAAAAGAATTGGGCCTTTGTAACCTTGCTTTTGTTTACTCTTTTCTCAATTCAACGAGTCAACTGGTCAAGAAGAAAACTCATAGATTGCTTCAAATCCAAACAACAATAAATCGGGTCCCATGCCCCGAACTATTATTTATTTTGTAATATCAAATAAGGACATTTTATCCGATGTTAGGGTGAAACTAAATTTTTGAATAGTCTCGGGTAAAATCCTCGAAAACACATAACACACATCCGTTCTTACTATGGAAGGTACAACCATGATCAAAGTTTTGAGGAACTCTAGGGTTTATTTTTAGATTCAGTCATGCACTTCTCGAAACACTTAACCTTTGTGCTTTAGGGATAAATTGCACCCACCATACTCACATTTATCCAAACACTTTCAAGTCCCAATTTTGCACCAAAATACAAATGGTTTTGTATCTTAAGTATGCGGAATTTTAAGAACCTTCATAGTAATGATAAGACCAACCGCATACTCATCGGTCGACCATAGTAGATATAACAGAAGGAGATGCCCTCCTCAAAATAGATACCTCATTGATCTATCTTACTGAAAAAGGATTCAAGGGGCAGAAAAACATTGAAAATAGGACAAACACAAATGGGTACCAACACTATCTATTTGATCTCGGTAGTCGATTAAGATTTGATTTTTATTAAATCAAAAGTATAACTATTTTGTAACTTCTTATCATATAAGAGATGAATGAATATATTACCCTTCAATTTAAATATCCTTCCTCCTATAATGTATAAAATTGATAGCAATTTTTATTTGAAAATATAAATAAAACATTTTTCAATCCCTAGTAAACTAGTTATGTGGGAGGCGATAAAGAATGTTTGATTTTTATTAAAAAAATGAATACATTCAAATATTAAAATACAATATAGATTACTAATACATCACTCTTAAGATTAATTTTTAATTTTTTTTGCAAAAAAGGTGTAATAATCTAACCACTTGTGTTTGGATTTACTAGAGGTTATATTATCCATCCCCATTAAGATCAAAAAAATTGAGAATATGTATTTTACAAATTTCCTATATCATTTAGTATATGTATGATTGAATCATTTTTCAACATCGAAAATGTACTTTACATCTTTTCTAAATCGAATGATTTTGTAATAAATTGTGATATTTCTTATAAACTATCATTTTGACATCATTATTACTTTTCTATATATTCATAACTTTGTACAACATACTAATTATATATTTAAGTTATTACCTATTCATATATTCTATTCTTTTATTAATAAAATATCTAGTACCGAGACATTATAAGATTATAATAAACAAACAAATTGTTATTCTAAAGTGGAAGTGAAAACATTTCTTGAAATTAGTTATGATTATTTTTATTAGTGAGACGATTAATTCACATGCTTCAAATATTGAAACTAGTAATAATACCCCACAACTCCAAATCATCTTATACTTTTCTCCATTATACCTTTATTTACATTCAACAATGGCTAAAATCATAACCAAAACACCCTATATCACTTCACTCAAATAATATTTGTATAAATGTATAATTTTTCCATAATCAAAGTCTAGGATCCAAATTTCATTCCCCACCAAGATGTTTTGAAGTCCCAAATTATGTTGTTTTACAAGAATTAATTAAATATCCAACCCAATATTTCACCGAGGAAATCCCTTTCATTACCATAAATTATGTTGAAAATTCATACAAATAATATGTTGAAGCAGTACTTATAAAGGGGTAACAAAGGCTAAAGACTGGTAGATTAATTAAATGGGTGCAATTAAAAAAAAGTAAGTTGTAAAAAAAGGTTTGAAATAACATTAGGTTGTCCTAAAAAATATTATTAACATGAAATTAGAGATGACAGATTTCATCCCTTGTTACCATAAAGGTCAAATATCTAAGACCATACTATCTTCTAACTATTTTACTAAATAAAAGGTCATGATAGTTCCATGTTGGCAATCGTGTTAAATCCAATCATCAAATAATATTGGAGGCATATTCATGTAAATGTTTGACACTTTTAAAAAAAGATTTCATTACTTTCTTATTCATGTAAAGTCCCAACAATGAAATTGTTGTAGAAAAATCACACAACCCCGAATGGCTTGGGAATTGAGTGGGGCATCCGGTGTAATTGCATAACATTGGAGATTCTCTCAAGCCGTGCAAATTGCGAACTTGAGATGGACCTTCGAGAGAAGGCTATTTCCTACTTCCTAAAATACCTGCCATAAGCTACTCTAGTGCGGAAAACTATCTAATCCTAATTTCTAACCTTCCAAAGATACGGGAGAGGGAGAAATACATAAAAATAGAGCCTACACTAAGCACGATACACCATAAAAGGAAGTGGCTGATAAAAATATAACTACCTAAAGTGGAGAGAGGTGAGCCAAGGAGAGGGTGGACAAGATGCACCATAGACTAGAGATGAATTTCACACGTAACACCAATTCAATAGACATCGAGATATGCACGAGAGACCCTACAATGATGAGAGGAAAGAAGAGACAATGAAATAAGTGAAGCATGGAAAAATACATCACAAAATAGATTTTATTGATCCATGAGTTCACACAATATATCATCAGTGGGTAAGAGGCAAGAAAATGCCATTACAGAGCCATGAGAGGAGGCTTAGACTCTACATTCTACCCTAAGGAAGAAAAGAGAGATTTAGCGAGAGAAACAATGACCAACCTCTAAAAATATGCCCCTCATTTACAATATATAGAAGAAAGAGAGAAGGAGAGAGGGAAGAATTCAAATCCT
Organism: Taxus wallichiana var. yunnanensis; assembly: GCA_018340775.1. Lineage (NCBI taxonomy): Eukaryota > Viridiplantae > Streptophyta > Pinopsida > Cupressales > Taxaceae > Taxus > Taxus wallichiana. The sequence goes on from CM031235.1 coordinate 728,775,842, forward strand.
ACCTAAACCACCCTAAGATATGCATTAAAATTCACCTACAACAATGATGGGTTCCTTGATAGAGTCCATGCCTTCACATGTTGTTCCTTGTTGGGAAAGAAGCGGGTATCTCCTTCATTACGACAGTGGTGAGAGACTTGACAACCTCGAAATGGTGGACTGAAACATGATGGTGGTGGGTGAGAAGCTAGTGCCGATAGCTTTCCAAAACGTTCTCTCCCGCTCGAATCTGAGATTCTAATCAAAATTTATGGCTTTCAGAAGATTAGTGTCGCAGGCTCACAATATTTAAAAGAGTCCATATGTGCAAGATCTACGTGGCATCCCCACACACCTTGATATTTTCCCCCTCCTCAACACTATTGAAGTTACGCCGAAGAGACACATGGCATCATCTGCGGGTCTCCTCTATTTCCTTTGTATTCTTCCTAAGTTCCTCCCATTGGCGAAGACATTCTTCCCGACCAAAGACATGAGGAGGCTTCGTGCTCATTTGGAAACTGACCTCAAATTTTACCTTTGAAGTTGCGAGAAACGAGGGACGTGGCGGTTTCCACTGATGTAATTGTACTTAGCCAATTTTCCTGCTACCTTTCTCGGTCCCCGACTACACAAAGTGAGTGGCGCATGTTTGGGAACTGCTTTGATTCGCCTCTTGAAAGAGCATTGAAGAGACACGTTGTTCCTTCCGTGGTTTTTCTTTATTTAATTATATTTTAGCTAAGTCCCTTTTTTTTTGGTGGGGCAATATGTCTTAACCTTAACACATGGAGGTTTCGCGCTTATTAGGAAATTGGCCCTAAATTTTACCTTTGAAGTTGCATGGACAAGTCACATGGAGGCTTCCGCTAACCTATTCTTTACTTAGCCAATTCTAGCTAGTTCGCCTTCCATTTTGACTTCTGGCCACGTGGCGAGCCTGCGCTCATTTGGGGACCACCTCCAAATTTTAAGATTTGAAGTTGCGCTTAGATGACACATGGAGGCTTCCACCACCCTTTTATACTTAACTAATTTTGGCCCACTACCCATTTGAATTTTGTTTGACCTTAGACACATGGAGATTCTGCACACATTTAGAGACTCTTTTTGGACCTAAGCTTTGGAGGTGCACCAATTAGACACGTGAGAGTCAAGCGCACATTTGGGACTGCCTCTAGATTTTCCTTTAAAAATGCGTCGAGATGACACATGGAGGCTTCCACAGACTCTCTTATACTTAGCTGATTTGGGCTGTTGCCCATTTAGGAACGAATGTTGGACCCTAGACACATATAGAGATTGCGCTTTTTGGGGAACTACCTTTGGCTTCGACCCTTAAAGGTGCACCGATGAGACACATGGCGTCGTCCGCTGGCCTAATAATTTTACACTGTCGGCTCTATTTTGTTTTTGGACCTAGGACACGTGGAAGCTCCGCACTTGTTTGGGGGAACACCTTTGGCTTCGATGCTTGAAGGTGCACCAATGATACACGTGCATACTAGCACACATTAAGAGACCACCTGTTGGGATTGACCCTTCGAATTACGTCATTAAGGCACGTGTCACCTTCTGCGGTTTTTCTTTATACTTAGCTGATTCAGGGCCTCGAGTGAACACTACCTCATTGGGTTCTGACTAAGTGGAGGCTTCTTTCAACCCTACTTCTTGGCTTTGAGTCGAATCCGTATGTGAAGTCTGAAACTTCGAGCCCTTTCTTCAATCTTCTCCTGTCGAGCTTTGATATCCTTTAATGTTGTTCGAACCTTCTACCAACCTTGTTCCTCCATTGTTGAGTCCGCCCGCCCCTCGATTTGGGATCGATTGCGAGTTTGCAGGTCTGAAATGCCCCTTAGATTTTCTTATGTGCACGGTCGTGTTTGATCAATTTTGCCTTGGGCGGGGGTAAAATTAGGATAACATACACCAAGAAAGAAAATATTACTTGGACAGGAAGCTAAAATATATACATGAATAAAACTAGAGTAGATGGAAGTCAAAATACAAATATGGATTTACAAAATATGAGGAAGCTAAAATACAACCACATTTTAAAAATTAAATTGTTCTTTCTGAACTATGTATGATTGATAAAGGGTAAACGATATATCATAATGTGTTATGAGAAGGGAAAGAATAGAGGAAAAATAATAGAGATTAAAAGATAACTATAATTACAATAGGGTATTAACGAGTTGCACATCTTTGACGATTTGAAAGACCTTCATAAAAATAGTTAATGTAACTTGTGTATAGATAAGCACTTTGAATGATACCCAAAGAATATATTTTCATTGTAGGTATTCTATGATAGATAATATTCCATCTATGATAGTTAGTATAGCCTCTGTGATGCAATCCTCCCAACCTTACAAACATTTTAAAATTGTAATAAGTAAATTTAACTATTTTCTAGATAGTTGAAATATGATTTTGACATAGGAAGATTTTGAAATGTATGAATTATTTTCGTTTAAAAATTTAAGATATGTATATGATTGCATCTCTCATTATTTTTTTGTAAATGAAATTATGATGGTCAAAGTTGGCATCATGAAAATAAAATAGGGAATAACATGTGTTAAGTGGGTAAAAAGACACCTCTATAATAGGTAATATACGTGTGAGTGTTTGTCTATAATATTATAAATAAAAAGTAGTAATGGTAGTAATTCCTTAGCTAGGAATATTAGTGATATGTATTATATAACTTGTATATTTTCACCAATTTTTTTAACATGAATGAATGCCTATTCAATGCTTGATCTTCTCTAAAATTCTTGCGATTGCTCAATATAGTCATGTGAATAATAATCTATCTAGAATTCCTTTTGTAAATACAAGGTAAATATTTTGTATTTATATGCAATCTAAATTCAAATTAGGACCTTTAATGACACTTAAAATTAAAAAAAAGTAACAATAAAAAAAAAAATGGTCCTGAAAGATGTGTGCACCCAAACCAAAAGGCGCCACTAAAAAACCCCAATGAGTATGCTGACATTCGTAACATATGTTAAAAGTTTGGGGATGATTTAGGAAAAGACTAGGGTCATTCATAACTTATGCTCTAGACAAGACAATTTTTGACACTTGAGAACAACTTAGAGAAAAGAGAAAATGAGATGAAAAAGAAGACAAGTAGTGATTCAACCCCATAAAATGCAGAACACGTGTGGTAGAAAATATATTATAAATAGTGAACAAATATTCTCATTTATTTAATGTAATAATCCACATAGAAATGAATTATTTTTCTAAGCATATTATTTTTTTGATGAATCCAAGGAAGTCAAGTTCATATGTTAAAATTTGTAAAGAAATATTCTAAAACATATTTTTAATGAAATATATATTTAATTTAATCTTATCAAATGAAGTGCAACAATTTCTAAGAAATTTTCATCACCGTAGGGATGAATATATATTCAACAACTTAAAATTACTCCTTTCTATAATCCACAAAATTAATTGAGATTTGTTTGTTTTAAATATATAAATCATTTTTCACTCATAATATTTACTTTTTAAAATAGATTAACATGAGGGTGCAAAATATTTTGTAGTTTTTTTTTAGAACTAAAAGTTATTAATAATAGTTTATGTGCAAATACATCGCGTTTTTAATAATTTTAAACATTAAATTTAATAATGAATTGAAAACCCAAATACGGAAGAGGATTGGAAAGATGTGAGTGGGAAAAAGAAATGAAGTATTTCTCCCCTTAAGATGTAGTTAAGATCTAAAGGAAAGGGGTCACAATGATGAGATAGTTGCTGGTTTTTGTTTGTTGTTATTAGTTAGATGTTAGTGTTGGTTTTGTTTCTTTGTGCTGCTAGAAGAGACAACCTTGTTTATTCCTCAATGTCTTATCTTTTTCTCCACCTTTTGTATGGGGTACGGCCCCCTTAACCCCTTAACACTCCTTTACAATGATTTAGCTGTTGTTATAGACAATATAGACCGACTCGCGATGCACAACACACAAACTTGATGACAATACCTTGGTTTGATCTCGAACAATCGACGAGGCAACTTTGGATCATCTTGCGTGACTTAACCATTCCCCTTAGTCACATTGTCGTCAGCTCCAAGTTTGCGTGCTCAAGAGAATGAGGAGTGAGATGAGGCATCCCGGATCGTGTGAGGACTTAACCATTCCCCTCAGTCACATTTTCATCGGCTCCAAGTTTGTGTGCTCAAGAGAATGAAGAGAAAGAAACAAAGCAAATTAACTGAGAACTGTCTCATCTTAGGCTTGTTTAATGGTGGGCTCTAGCTGTTCGATTTATGAATATCCCAAAACCGCCTCAAATTGGAGCTCCCGATACGTCGTCTGACAAAGCCAGATTAAATGTTCGTTATTTTCTCGACATTCCATTGTTCAGTCTCTTTGTTGCTTCCATTGTCACGTTTCTGTAAGGAAATGATAATTCCTCAACAGATCCTTTAGAGTTGTGCGATTGAACCAAAAAATTCTCTAGAGATTTAGCAAAACAATTCTCCGAATGAGTTTTTATGGATTTGCATTTTTTTGCGATGAAATCATTTCTCTCATAGCCAAATATATATGGTCGCTACCAAACAGGTCGTAGACCATTTTTTATTTGATATATCATGTTTTGTAATTTATTTATTTATTCTATATGTATATTGTTATTACTACTGGTTTGTTTTATAGTTTTTTAATAAATATTTATTTATTTAATATATATATATATATATATATATATATAGTGTTTTTATTAATGATGTTCTACAGTTTTTTAAATTCTTTAGTTATTCAATATATATAATAAATTATATTTGCATATATTTATATACTAACATAAATAGTGTTTTGTATATTGTATTTTGAATATTTTTGTTGATATGTTTTTCATGTTTTTATTAAGCTCGAGTTATTATCCTGAAAGGCATTTCCATGAGTGGAAGCCTCCTCCCCCTTTGACAACTGACAAAGACATGAACGATTACAATTTATTTGGGTACCGAAGCACTGACATTTATCACTCGTACATGTGGCACACAGTGGTTAGAGACAACTTGTCACATGTCAGATGACCAAAATTGTTGTGAGGCCTTCAAAATTATGTTCTTCCAACACCGACTTTGTATCTTTAAAATTGAACACTTCAAGTAATGGACGAGAAGAACGGCTATGGAGAAGCTCGAGATCGTCGTATAACAGATAAATTATGCATGCGTGCCAAGATCAATGTCGGAATATTCGTCAGGGAACCTTCCTCTAACTCTAGATTCCTTGTGTTGAGATCCCGCACGCGAAAAATTGAATCCATCTTTGAAGTACAAGATAGGGTTTCATCGTTATTATCATCGTTCATTATGAAATTGACATATACTTTAGCTTGAGTTACCTTGATATTGCAAGAAAAGTAATTACGGCTAAAGCCTCCATTTTTTGGCAACTGATATAGGCATCAATGCTTATGATGTATTTGGTCGTGAAGCACAAACATTCATCTACCGTACACATGGCTCATAGTGGTTGGAGAGTGACTGTCACACGTCAGATGAATAAAGCATGTTTATGTCAAAACTATATCGTCGACATTATTTACGTTAACTTCTTTTGTCGGCCATATTTGATTGTATTACTCATTGTCTAATTTGATCGATATACAGGGCCCTTACGAAAAACCCCTCCCATGTTCCAACTACCGTAATTTCCAGAGGTCACCAAAGGTAATTACCAGTTAACTTGGCTTTATTGTTTTCAATCCAAAAAACTCAAGGATTTACTTTAAAGAAAACCACTATTGAAATTGGGGGCATGGAAACACAACGACTTTCCTTCACAACTATATCGATTATTCCCACCTTGTCCTTATCAGATGTCACCCCTTTTCCCACTCACTTGCTATGACACATTTTCTCAGCAGCAATTTTGCAATCACACTTATATGAGGAATCCCGTCTTCGTTCCCTATCCTTAACAATCCCCTCTTATTCAGCGATGGACCTTCCCTTTCAAGCTACTCCACTTCTTCTGGACTCTGAATCTTTTCTTCTTCTCCACTTTTCACTACTTCATTTTGGTTTTCATTTACTAACTAGAAATATCAAATTACTTTGTTGTGTTTTTCAATTGCTTTTCCGCCTTAAGAATATTTTGATTTTGGCGTTAACATCGCACACCTCACGTGCGATTGCTAGTTACATAATGGGCATCTCTATTGTAGGACACTACATATGGAGTTGCCTCAAATATATACCCCACATGTACAAATTATTTAATAATTTGTTTTGGATTAATGAATGATCTTGATAATTAATTAATGACCATAATCGTAAAACATGATATAAAGCGCAATTCTCATATCTCCGATTATGAATTATAGATGGCCTAGTTTTCCTAAGAAATTATCACTAAAATCATATCACCAGCAAGTAAGACAGCAGCGGTGCGTACTTCTTGTTTTTACTAGCCACCATGGCTCACATATTGGTGGATGACACAGACCTAGTTTACTTCTTCCACCACTATAAAAGGATACTAGGAATATTTCAATTCCCAAGACAATTAGATGCATATTAAAGTTGTCGGTAACGGAGATTTTTTCAAGTGTGAGATTTTATTCAAGTGTGGATAAATGTTATTAAATTAATAAAACATTGTTAATCATAATTAGTAATAATGATAAGTGGTATGAATGCAACATATAAAGGGTTCGGTGACAAGAAAGTGTTTTCGAGTCATTTCATCGATACTTGATGGTGATGTTTGGTAAGTTGGAGTTTGATGCAAGGTGACGAGGATGTGTTGGTTCTAGATATATTACAATGATACATCTCCAAAATAATTCCATGGATACCATGAGCTTGATAGAGTCATTCATTTAAATTATCTTATTCCTCAAAGATGTGATGCATTCACCGATTGACCCATTATATCATAAATTATATAATTTTTTAGTTTACAAATACATTAATCAATACATGGGATGGTTGGAATGGATTAGGTCCAAGTAGGAAATAATGCATTTTATCCTTGTTTAATATTGTGGACTAATGATTATGTTTTTCTAACTAATTGCCTTGAGGAGATGTGTGGTGATGTGTGCAGGGTAATGAATTCATGATAACCAGTAGGCATTACTATCACAAACTAAGTTGACATAGTTTCCGCCACTAAAGATAAGCTAAAGAAGTTAGTAAAGACTAAAAATATGGATCTTAGTTTCCAAGACCTTTTTATGAGTTACAAAAAATTTTGAAACTACCCTCATATGCAATTGCCTAGATTCTTAGGCATGTGTTGGAGGAGTGGTATAAAAATTTCTTGAGAGATCTAGAAAATAGGAATGTGTGTAACCAGAAATAGAGATAGACATATGTAAGAAATTTGGTTGAAAGTTGTTATTTGTAAGAAATTGTTGGTGATCAATAAAGACATGTTGTTTTGAGAAATTCGTGTTAACAAACCAAGTCGAGGAAGAGCAATGGCCGAAGTCAATTTTTTTGTTGGTATTTATGTTTTTACATAGTTTTGAATTCTAAGTATGCTTAGTAATAATTACTTTCAGTACTATAGTATTTGGGCATTCAATTTTTCATTATACTTTTCTTACACTATATTTTCAATTCTTGCAACTTTCCTTTCTAAGTATTTCCTTTCCTACATGTTTTGTTTAGAATAGTTTCATTTTACAAAGTGTATTCCTTTTTGTATGATGATTTTAGTAGATTAAAAACTGTTTGATTTTGATTTTAGTAGATTAGAAGTTGTTTATTTCAAAATACGAAGTTGTTGTTGTTTATTTCCAAATAGATTAGAAGTTGTTAGTTTCAATAGATAGCTAAATAAACAAGGTAATCAAGAGAAAAATAAACCCCCCGCCTCCCACCCCCGACATAAAAAAACCATACTTAGTAGTTATACACTCCTTTCCTTATATGCATACTTCCATGGGCACATCCTTGGTTAAAAATGACATCAACTACAAATTTTTTTGTTTAATGATCGGAACCCATAGTGACCCACCATTTTTGAGGAATTTATGTCATTGAAGAAAATATTATATAACTAGTAATTATCCTAACCTATATTTTTCAAGATAAAATTTGATGTACATGCCTCGAGACTCTAAGGGAAGATACGTACGTAAAATATCTCAACTAGTAACATCAAGTGAAGATCCCTTAGAAGAATCCAATAACAACACCCATAAGATAGAAAATGAGACTAAAGTTGAACTTGAAACTCATGTATTACACAATTGTTTTATAGACATCGTTATCGAGAAGAAGACCCTCCCCAAGGGAATAGACCCATGAGACAAACTTTCACTTATCCAATTCTCCTAGATGAAGATGAAGATGCCCCTATGAAAAACATTTCTCCATCTATTCTGTCGACCTTTAGAGGAATGTCAATAGAAGACCTAGATCAATTCATGTTTGAGTTCAAAATATTATGCCAAACATATGACTATAAAACTAACAATCAAAAGCTCAAGATCTTTCCTTCCACTCTCAAAGATTCTACCATGAGGTGGTTTATGGGGTTGGAACCTAACTCCATCCACTCCTGGGAAGAAATGGAAACTATATTTCTAGAAAAATACTAGGATTATTGTAGGGGAAGGGATAGGAAGGAGGAATTCTTTCAAATCAGATAAAAAGAAGATGAAAATTTGGAAGACTATTTAGACAAATTTATTTTTATCCATAGAAGAAGTGGATATGAGCTCAATGAAGAACTAAGTAAAATAGTATTTCTTAAGGGACTTGATGAATAAGCAAGAAATTCTCTTAATCTAATGGGAAGAGGTGATGTTAAAAGCTTTCCTCTAACAAATTTATAAGCTATGTAGTAGTTTGTCTAGAACAAGGGGAAGTGGTGGGAAAAACATAGCCATGAAATATTCCTCTGATACTTTTCATCTCATGGAAAAAATATCTAACAATAAAAGTTATATCTTGAAACAACTTACCTCTACCTTCGATGGTTTGAAAGCCAAAATCAATGCTACCAAAAACTTTTAAACATGTATTATTCTAGGTGTAGGAAAATGCATCCCTTACAGGATTATCCTTTAGATCACATAGACATGTGCTTTGTTCGTGACATCAAAAAACATGAAACTAATGATTATATCTGTCCTCATGTTTTGAAATAAATATTAACAAAAATTCTCAACAAGCAATAGAGATAAGATATCTCCGTAGGAAAATAATCAAAGCCCTTCCCTCCAAGACCTTCTACAATACCTCAAAATCCTTAGATGATGCAGTTGCTCAACCAAACCTTTCCCTATACTTGGGAGAAAACTGACTGGACACAACATAATTGGATAAATTTCCCAAGTCAATTGTCATGAATGCCTCGATTCAATCAACAAAAATGGATGCCATGAATTAGTCCACAACCATGGTAAACTCAACAATGGTCTCAACAAAAATCTTCAATCAACCAAGATTGTTTCCACCACAACAAGATTGTATGCCACCACCACAATTAAACCTAGAGGGAGGACAAGAAACTCAGACACAATTGCTAGCTCAACCTATCCCAAATCCAAAAGCATAAAATAACCTCAAATAATGAAACTCAACAAGAAGAGATGATGTAGGTGAATTCCATCAATAAATTGCATTCGAGATCTAGAAATACATTGAACAACCCCAAAATAGAGGATAAACTATAGTTTAAAATCGACTAATGAAAAGGTTGAGGAAAAGAATAATCACACAAACTCCTTTCCTGAAAGATTGAAGGAAACATTTTCCAAGGAAGAATCCACATTGATGTAGGAATTAAGGAAATTAAATATTGAAATTCCACTCTTGAGAGAAATCAAATATATTCCAAAACTTAACTAAGTGATTAAAATCTTCTGCATAAAGGCACTAGGAAGAAAGAAACAATATAAAAAAATCATGTTGCTGGAATATTAGTTGATTACTTGTTGGGAAAATTGCTTTTAACTAAATATGGGGATCCAAGGAGTCCAGTCATTTCTATCACTATAGATGGTCAAACCATATCTAATGTTTTGGTATATCTAGGAGTTGTTATTAATGTAATGACAACAAATACAATGAATCTACTATCTTTTATAGGATTGCAATCAACTAAAACTATGCTCCAAATGGTATACCAATCCATTGTTATACCAGAGGGAGTCATAAAATATGTAATAGTTGAATTTGAATAATGGTAAATCTAGTAGATTTCATTATCTTGCAACCTAAAAATTAAAAAGTTGACTATCCAACAATTTTAGGAGAACATTGGCATGTTGTTGTTGCTGTATTTATTGATTGTAGGTCTCAAAATATGACTATCTCTAATGGCCTCCTTAACCATACGTTTAAAATTATAGAAATATGTGGATTGATGTCTCGGATGAAGACCATATCAGCCCCTCTTATTTAGCAACAATTACAATAAAAAACCATGTGACTGAAAATAAATAAACATATACTCATTTTGATGAAAATTATAACATGTCTTTGGAAAGAACCACTATGGCTCTAAAAATAACCATTTGGGATCTCGGAAGAGCTACGCCAGCTCTAGAAATAGTCATTCTGGCTCTAGAAAGTGCCATTGTGGCTCCAAAACTTACCGTTCTAGCTATGGAAAGAATCATTAATGTTAGTGTAGGTTATTATTTATCCTTTGATTTTTTTATTAGGATAATTATTACACTTGTGTTACTTCTACAATTGTTTTTTAGAATGATTACGTGTACTAGTTCTATTGATTTACCTTACGAATTGTGCTAAGTTAGCTTACTAGTTGTGTGGAGTCACTCTACTTCCAGTATGAGTTAGTGAGTGTTATTCACCACTGATCTAGGTGGTAGTTTCAGTTTCCTCATACTATATGTACATCACCCGCATCATTCTATTATAATTATTTAAGTTGATTTTGTATGCACTTTCATGATTTTGGTATTGTTTAGTCTGTTGGAGTGATCCTAGATGAGAATAATTGGCTTCTCCGACATGGTATCGGATAATGACCAGATTACATTTGGTGATGTTAGAGGAGGTGCTAGTTCTAGTGCACCACACCAATATGAATCATGTGGTGACATATACACCGCATGCGAGACATCATTTGCTAGATCACATGATTTGTTTTCTCTAGATGAGATGATGGCAGATGTTTTTGGAACTGGTGTAAATGATCTTTGTCTTTCATAGGTAAATGTCAAATAAATATTATATATATATATATTAGTTTATTTCATTTGAGATTTTAATATATATGTATTTGATTACGTCATGTACATACATGTAAAAACTATTTTTATTATTTTAAACATCAAGATCCAGTGAAGGACACATCCGGCATCGACATACTAGCTATTTGCAGGCTTGGCATTTCAATTTTATTATTAAATACAAATTTCAATGTTTGCGTATAATGTTTCACATGTACTTGTATATATTAATATGATTGTATTTTATATACAAGAGCTTAAAGGGTCATCATCTGCTTTGGGCGCTAAGGCTCTTGCACACCTCACGTGACTTTTACGTAGGTTAGTTTCTCTTTAGACTTTATTTCTAATTATGGAATTTTATAATTTTGTATTTCTATAGTAGTTTGCAATCCCATAACTCTATCCAAAGACAATTTCATCATAAAAATTAAGCTCTTATGATGCAAGGGTTAAGTTTAACACTCTCCTAGATATACAAAATATCATTTTATCATGATCATGGACACTTACCTCTATGTTAGACATGTTTGTTGAGAACTACATCTCTAATTCTTTCTCTATCATACCTTTCGTCTAAGGATCTATTTTAGATTCTTAGGATTTATGCATAACTGACCTTGCTAACATTGTTAGGTCTATGCATTTTTTATCAACCCTCTTCTCTCTAAACAAAAAGAGATGACAATATGGGATAAGTTACCTACACTTCTAAATATATCATGGGTCCCTTGGTTCATGTTTATCACCAATACTCCCTATGCAATTCTATACACCCAATCTCATATTATATATTTTTATTCATCAAGTTTCTCTATATTTGCATTCTCATGTACACAATGGATATAGCTTGGTGACCTGCCTAGAACCAAGTTCTACATACCAAATACATTCCACATATTTAATGAATTACTTCTTGAATATCTCTAATAACCCTTTTTGTGACTTAATATTGTCCTGTACAGTCATATTTCATTCAACTGATGGAATTTTCTTTATTCCTACACCCCTAAGATCATTCAAACATCTCATTCATACCTAATATCACCTTCATACCTAGTCTAAGATCATGATTTATCAAATTATAGTGAGAAGCCTGACTTTTGCCTTCATTTTTGTACACTGTACTTTTACCAGGTTGCTCAAAATAACTATTATCTAGATAACTTTCACTACATTGTATCAATCACCACGAAATATTGGGGTCTTCTAACTCATGAACAAACACTTTGTTAATTTGAAATTTCTATCAAGATTCACCCGTACAATCAAAATTTACACAAATCCCTAGATAGAGCTCGAGAGCCTACAATTTGCTCTAAAAATAAAATTATGAAATTTCAAGACACATAGAAATTAAATGACTATGATCTACATCACCTGTATGACCTTTCCATAGTAATAGTCAAGATATATTATGAAAATAAATAGGATTAATTATCCTTCTCTAATTTATCATAAGGTGTTTAGAATATTGGTTTGTTCATGTACACTTGCAATATTACATAACTCTCTGTTTTAGGCCTTATTATTATTATTCCTCTTCTCATGCTAATACTCATTGTTTGATAGTTTTCAATTAATATTGATCTACATGTTTTTTGTATAGCTTATGAATTCCAGAGAGGATCCTCCCTATATGCATATTGTGGAGGTTGTTGTAGATGCTGCCATAGTGATCTGCAGATCCACTAACTCAGGTACAATTTTTCAAATTTGTTAAATTTTGGAGGAATTTTTTCTTATTACTTATCTACAATATCAAATTTTATACATGAAATATTTAATTTGAACTATTTATTTGTATGTAGCCTACCCCTCATGAGTCTACCGTTGACCCCATGAGGCATTGACAACAAATTGATAAGGATCATGAAATTGTGGTATGATTTCACATGTATTATAAATTCTAAGTTTCTAAATTTTGAATGTATTTTAAAAATTTGGGTGTTAAAAACTTGATGTTTATAAATGGGTAGGCTAGGTTATAGGCCTACTTAGAGATGCCTAGGACCACATGGATGAAATGCATAGTGGAATCTCCTCCACTACATTCACGAGTCATGGACATGCTTCTTCTAGCAAGATGAAGAGAGGGAAGATGTTTCATGATTAGATTCATAGGACTTGGATGTATAGATATATATGTCATTTGGTCCTAGTTCATAATTCTTCATAGTCCATGTATATAGCCTTATAAACCTGCTTTGTGATCCTATATGTATGACACCCTTAGTTCGATACATTATGAACTTATATTTTTAGAGACTCGCGACACACTTATTTTGATACATTATATCCATGTTGGTTTTCATAACGATATTACTTCTATGTTTGATTTTATTTCATTGCACATGATATCCTTCTATGTATGTTTTCATAACCATATTAGTTCTATGTTTGATTTGATTTGATGGCCTCGATTATGTGACCATTATCCATATGATATATATGATATATGATGTTATGTTATATAATGGTTTTGAAGGTTCTTGGGTGCAAGATCATTTCTTTTCAACAGATTCAAGTGTGGACTTCTATTAATTGTCTTATTTTAAGCATGTGGTTAACACACTCCAAACCGAGACAAAATGTACACAATTAACAATAGTATTGATGGATTAATAAAGTAATTTTATATTTTTAGTGTACTTATAATTTATTTTTATGTATTAGTAAAACTTAATTGTTATTAAGGTGTGTAACAATAATGTCCTAATTTGAATTCACTTGTTTACTAAAATATATAAACATTATAGTTTAGTTGGCACAAGATATGCAAAAAATATTCTTAACACTCTATTGTGTATTAACATGCTTTAAAAAGAGATCAAAAAATCATTTGAGTATTTAAATGGTAATGTGTTTACCTTGTTGAAATATCATTGATGCGAGATGAATAGTGAGACGTCGTGCCTTAGGACATCATGGGAGAAAATCTGTCATCACCAATGCATCCGATTGGGGCTTATATGCCTTCGGTGCTATGGTGGGATGTAGGGAGGTGGTTTGGAGTCAGACCACCCAATCCAGAGCCAAGAACCTCTTCCCTATTAATCTCAATTCACGTTTTAAGTGGAAACTTATGACGATCACAACTTGACACTAGGTTATCCAAACTAAGAACCATTTGAGCCAAAAATTTATCAAAATATTCCTAAAGTTGTACCAAAGAATTCAGGTCACAACATTCCTTGAGCTTTCGTGGCATAATTGTTTACAAAATGCCTTTTCTAGGCAGCCCTAGGAAATGAATAGAGGCGAGTAGTGAGAATTCATGCCTTGGGATGTCATGGCACAAAGGAAACTATGATAACACATTTGGGTGGTCGTAAACACTAGTGGATGCATCGTTTTGGTGAAGGAAAATTTCATTGTTTCCGTGCTACTTGGTTCACCATAGTCCCTTTAGAGCCCTTAGACCAAAAAAGTTTCAAATTTGACAGTGATTAATCGGTCTCCATAGTAGCTAAAAATATCTTGTGAGACCCTACACCTTGGCATAGGAACCCTCTACAGTATCCTTTCTCAATTTTTCCATCTCCAATCGGTGCTCTCATTTCCCTATTGTTTGTAAATGCACGAAATAGTAAACATTGAGCCGAGTGTAAGGCTATCAAAATTTATATTTTGTAAATGGTGGGTTTTGGAACTGAAATGACTATGCCAACATGTCCGGGTGGCTAGGTAAACACTAGGGGAGGTGTCATTTTCATGTGGGAAAATGTCACCGCTTCTAGGCTACTTCGTTACTCGCATAGTCCCTTAAGAGCCCTAAGAAAAAAAAATCGTTCAACTTTGATGGGTGATTACTCGGTCTCCATGGAACCTAGACACATCTCATCGATCCTACACCTTGGTGTAGTGACCTTATAGAATATCTTTTCTCACTTCTTTCCATTTCCAACTGGTGTTGTTGCTTCCCTATTGTTTGCAAATACACAAAATAGTGTAGTTTGGGAAAGTGTAAGGCTTTCAAACAATATATTTTACAAATGGTGGGTTGTGGCACCTAACCGACTACGCCAAAACATATGGGTGACCATGTAAATGCTAGGTGTGGTGTCATTTTGGTGTAGTAAAATATCATTTCTTTCGGCTTCTTCATTTGGGCGTAGTCCCTTGAGGGCCCCGAGACTAAAAATCGCTTCAACTTTGATAGGTGATTACTTGGTCTCCATTGCAGCTAAAGATGTCTCGTTAGGTCCTACACTTTAGTCTAGGGACCATATGAAATATCATGTCTTGGGTTTTTCCGCTTCCAATCGGTTCTCTTACTTTGCCTATTAATTGGAAACATGTGAAATAGTGCAGTTTGAGCCAATGTAATACTATCAAACACTATAGTTTAGAAACGGTGGGTTATGGCAGCAAACTGATTACATCAACACATCTAGGTGCTTAGTTAAATGCAAGAGGAGGCTTAATTTTGGTGCAAGACAATGTCGGTGCTTCCGAGATACTTCATTCAGAATAGTCCAGTAATAGCCCTAAGAAAGAAAAACCATTAAAATTTGACAGTGATTAGTCGGTCTCTATGGCACCTAGAGATGCCTCTTTAGATCCTACACCTCGGTGTAGGGACACTCTACAATAGTATGTCTTTATTTTTTCTATCTCTAATCGGTGATCTTGTTGTCCTATTGTTTGCAAATGCATGAAATAGTGCGGTTTGAGCTAGTGTAAGGTCATTGTCAAATGCTATATTTTGCAAAGCGTGGCTCATGGCACCAAACCGACTGCAATAAAATGTCTTGGTGGATAGGTAAAAATTGAGGCGGTGTTTTTGGTGTGGGACAATGTCGTTGCATCCGGGGCTACTTTGTTCTAGCGTAGTCCATTAAGAGCCCCGAGACCAAAAAACCATATAAATTTGATGGGTGATTACTTAGTCTCCGTGGTACCTAGAGACGTCTTTTCATATCCTACACCTTGGCATAGGGACCCTCTAGAATAGCCTATCTCAATTTTTTTCCATCTCTTATGGATCCTGTTGGTCTCATTTTAATCATTTTCATCAAACTAACTAATTGACATCTTTGGGAATCATTTAAATTTCAAAATGATTATCCCAAATTTACATGGATTTTCTACTAATTTTTCGTTCATAATTATTTTCAGACATTGGTTTCAAAATTTTCTCATCAATTTCAATAAAATAATTAGGTCTCTTACGTTAAATCCTAGGAAGTGTTTTTGTTAAAAAAATTATCTACGCTTTAACTCCGAATTTCCTAAATCACATTTTCATTGTCTCCTTCAATTTTAACATCAGCTACATCACGAGTATTTAATTCTTCTTCATCATTGATAGTAAAAACATCTTCATCACAAGTACTTAATTCATGTTCAACATTGACAAGAGAAACATTACGTGGTTCCTTATTTCTTACAATAGTAGGGGTTGAAGATGATCCTCTTCTTGATTCACAAAGATTCCACATTAGGTCAACATTTTCAATTTTTTTCCTATAATTTGTCTAGTGTTTTTTTACCTATTGACTTCCTTTTTTGACTTTATTTTTTGTTTCCCATGATGTTTTTCTTCTAGTGATAAGAAAAACGTGTAGAAAGTGATATAATTTCATAGTAATTCATATAGTAAGGCCAAACAGTATAAATCACATGGTAATTCAAATGTTGGGATGTGTGTAAATATGATTTAATAACCGTGATCATACTTTTTTTAAACCTCAATCGCGCTTTATAAAGTGTGGTCATGGTTTATAAAGCATGACTGTGGTTCTAATATTAAATACTGCAATCACAGCTTTATAAAGCATGATCATGGTTCTATCAGTATGATCAAATTTGACCTCAAGGCTTAGGAAAAAAATTTCCCCAACCAAAGCTATGAGAGGTCATTATGAAATGTAAAAGGTCAAAAACTTCAAATTTTCTCTTCCGTGGACTTGAACCATGCTGAAAAATTCAAAACATCTCACAAACATGGTACCATCGCGTAGGGAAGACTTTTAGATTTGTAAAAAAATCATTTCAAAGTGAGTAGAATAAGATAAATATCATTTTATAATTATTTACTAACAATAGATATTTAAGACATTTTCCCGTGAATGTTCATGTGTACTTTTAAGATCAGAACTTTTGTTTCGCTTATCAAAATGTGATAAAACCTATATCGCTTCAAGCATAGCTAAATTCTATACACGTTAAATTTTTTTATTTCATTTCAATATTTTTGATATAGTTATGGCGAGAAAATGGAAAGTGCTCCATTTTCAGAAAAATTAGACTACTTTCACAAAAAAATTGTAAAAAAATATATTGCTAAAAAATACAAAATAAAATCCATCCCAAGATAGACAGAGACATATAAATTTTCACCGAAGAAAAAAATAAAATTTGGTCATCCAAATTATAGGGAAACAAACTACAATCTTATAAGTTTTAAAAAAAACCAAATCATATAATTTTGAGTATTTAATATAGCTAAACTTGTCGGGCTTTTTGAAAAAAAGTAGTTTAGAAACTAGATTTTAGATTCTACAATTCATATTTATATAGTTTTTCTAATTTTTACTGCGCATATTGTTAATATTCCCTACAAGTTGAGATTTCACTATTTTTGTAGTATGACTTCCATTTATGAACCCTTTTTGTTCCACCAACTTGTTGCACTTACCCAAAATTTTTACAACATCATAGAGGCTTGAGGTTAGCATGCTACTACGATAGGTGTTGTTTTTCATAGAGGATAATTATTAATGACTCGATGGGAAAATGCACTAACCTCCATTATTATATTTAGAATTTAGAAAATGATTTTCAAGGAGTAGTGACCGCTAGGGTTGATGTTTAAATCATTTCTTGTGTTCAAATACATGATTAGACAAGAAATATTCAAAGATAGGATATATACTAATGATTTTCTAAAGTACACATAGCACCTAAGATTGAATAATATTATATTCCCATCGTGTAACATAACAAATTTTAACGAATTTCATGATTACACATATTTGAAAAAGAAATTTTTAGCCTCATGGTTGTTGAGTTCAATATGTTATCCGAAGTCCACCACATGATATTTGAAGGATAACAGGTGTTAAGGTCATAGATTATTTCATCGCATTGGTGTAACATAACAAAATCTTGAGATTAGCGGAAGCTACAATAATTCTTGTCTTGCTATCAAGCTCCTCCAATATAAACCTATAAATATTGTTATTTTACATTAACGGAAAGATATCCTAAAATATATGTATTACACTAGTGGCTGCTAGTCTTCACTTCTACAAAATAATTCACAACTTGAAAGAAACCAAATTTAATAATAATTAATTATTTAAATTTCTTAGTGCAACGTATAACATAAACTTTACTAAATATTTCTTGTATTTTATAATTAAAGGAGGGTTGAAGGGTCTCTTTCCCTTTACATTACAAAAAAACACGTGGTTAGGAATTCAAAATTCCCGGACTAATAAGCTAAATAGTATGAATCGATAACAATAGAATTGACAACGCTATATAACAACCAAAACAAAGATACATCCTGACGGATTTTAGAACCACTTATTTATCTAAATCAGATGACATCTCCATAACCTCCACCTTAATGGGCATGAAAATGGTTTCCATTGGTAGTTCTAGAAAAATATGCTCTTTTCCAAGTAGCAGCCTGACTCTTTAACCAATCGTATGCCTCACAACCTTTCTTACAAAGAACATCCCAACATGCAGTTCCCGTTGCAATAGAGCAAAAATAACATCAAGGTCGAGCAAGGGGAGTGACCTACCTTCCATCACTAATGTCTCGCCCCATTTGTGTAACTCTAAAAAAACATCCACATCCACCAAACCTTCCTATTTATAATGAACATCGGAAATCAAGGCGCATGATACACTCAAGGTTTTGTCTATTTCCTCTTTAATGCCAAACATATAAGTTGGATTTATCCAATGACGAACCATCTCTAAAGCCCAATTATTTTCCGGATGTATGATAATAAGGGGAAAAACAAACATCAAAGAAATTTCTACATTCACCCTCGGACATTCCTCATGAGAAATATAATCATCTTCAAGAACTACCTCAATAGAAACTAAGTTTGTCTCTAGATCATTCCAAGAAATGGATTTACAATGGCGACGTGAAATTTTAGTATAGAATCCCATTTCATGCACCGATGCAACAAATTACATGTAAGGCAACATCGGTCCGGCCATCACAAAATAAATGAAAGGACATGAGATAAAACCAAAAGGTGTGAAAATAAGGGAGGTCGACTAGATTAATATATGGAGTGAGTATGCTATCCCATACTTATAATTAATTCAAGCTTGCTAGTGGCTTTAATATTAACCTTTATTGGAAATGGTGATGAGTATGACCAATCAACATATTTATTACCAATCTTATCACAAAACGCTTGGTCAGTCCCTTGATTTTCTACAAAATCTACCTATTTATTAGCTATCTTAATAGATTAGATTAAAGGTTCAATTTGGAGTTAATGACAACATACGAAGGGAATTTTATTCACACAAGATTGATTTTCCCTTAAAAGGTCTAATTTTTAATGACAACATTAACAATAATATGGGAGTCTCCTGTAATAATTAATTCATTACAATTTGAGTCATTAGTCAAGTTATTAATTATGAGGGTAGCCTCTGGAAGAGGCTCACCCATTAATTTTTCACGGCTACCTTGTCATACAAGCTTCGAGGATACTTCTTCTACTATGATCTTTTTCTGACAATGACTGAACATTACCGATCTATATGGCTATATTTGTTACAAGAAACCTGTTTATCTTCGCAATAACAAATCCTTCCCTATTATTCACTAACTGTGCTTACCAATTGCAACACATTTTTATTTATATGAAAAGATATGAATTACATTTTCTACACAATGTATCAAATGAGATCTACATAAGGTGTCACTATTATGAAGGTATGTATTCAAGGACTGGCTCTCCAAGGATTATTTTTGCATTATTAAAATGGATTCCTCAACAATGTGGAGGGTGGAAGCCGCTAGCCTTGTCATCAATGAATCATTTATTCCTGAGAAATATTCGTGTTAAAATGGATTTTTATTCTCGAATTTAAAATGAATTCGACAAAATATAAAGCATACAAAGGGAAATTTATTCACACAAGATTGATTTTCCCTAACAAGGTCTTCATTTTTATGGCAGTGTCAACAATAATATGGGGTCTCCTACATGAATTAATTCTTTTCTATTTGAGTAATTAGCCAAGAACCGACAAAGTGTTCCGACACTTAATTAGTCATTAGTCAAGTTATTAATTATGAGGATAACCTCTGAAGAGGCACACCCATTATTTTTTTGCATCTACCTTTCCATACAAGCTTTGAGGATACTTCTTCTACTATGATCTACTTCTACTACTATGATCTAACATTTCCTAACTATGTGGTTATGTCTATTACCAGAACTTGTTTATCTTAGCCTCTGATCATTTATTCCTGAGCAAGATTCATCTTCATCTTCGCCCTCGATTTTTAGTAAATTATTTAGGACTATTTTGTTTAATGGGTAATTTCTGGAAATATGCAGCCCAAGATGATCAGGATACACCTTTAAGTTTAAAATATGTACTTCTATTATTGTGTTCTAACACTTACATTTGTCACTAAGGTAGACAGTGAATTTTTATTAGGTCGATATTTTTGAAAAAAAGGTATATCCTAGTGAGCACCAAGCCACTCCTTCCAATAAGTAATGTAGCTTAGTAGTCACTAAGCATTTTCCTTGATAAGAACCGACATGAATTACGTGATATGAAAATATATCCAACTAGTAATACATAAGGCTCCATCCTTCTAATTGTTATTCTCCAAGTTAAAATAGAAAGGAAACTACCTAAGGGGAGTTAGGAAACTTAGTGGTCACCAAGGATTTTCCTTTCTTTGATGTTCCAAGACAATATAAGACAAAAAATATTCCAAGACAAGAAAAATATTTATAGCTTTCCTGAATACACATAATTAAAAACAAAATTTTAAGCCTAGCTTGAAGCTCAATTCAATATGATATTCGATGTCTATTACATTATATCTATAACTAGGAGATCCGTTGTCTTGCATACGAGACAAGTAGTAATAACTCCACTGAAAAAATAACTATGCTCCATTATTATATTTATATTTTTCAAGACTAGTGACTACTAGGGTGGATGCTTACTACATTTATTTAATGTTCCAAGATAAGAGAAGACAACAAATAATCCAAGACAAGAAAAATATTAATGAATTTTTTTAAATAGAAGTAATTAAAAAGTAATTTTAAGAGAATACAATATACATAGTCAAACATGTAATCTTAAGCCTAACACCTGCTAGGTATATTATCCGCCTTCTAGGATCCTAGTAGATGTTAGGGTTGTCCATGTTTTTTTTGTTATTCGATCACTAATTTTAAAATAAGAAACTATTGAGGCTTGATACCGGGTAACCATTAATTTCAATTACTAATTGAACCTAGTGGTTGCTAGGCATTTTCCTTTTTACTAGCAAATTTCAATTATGTGATATACATGATATATCTTATGAGAACAATACCTAATCACATCATGACATGTAAGATTTGTTATTATTAAATATTCAATTCTCAACCATTATCACTCATGTTGGATTCTAGGTTTCCACAATTAAGTAGTGTAACTCAAATATGTTTTTACAGTGATGGGAAGATAGCCATCAATCCACTAATATCTCCTCTATCCTAAAACTATACAGATTGTTTTTTACATTGACAAAAATATATCCTAGAATATATAGATGCTAGCAGCCGCTAGTCTTCACTTCTAGCAACAAATTGATAACTCGAAACAAACCAAATTTAAAATTGATTAATTGTTTAAATTGCTTAGTGCAAAGGATAAAAAAGTTTTATTAATGATTTATTGTTTTTTATAACTAAAGGAGGGTTGAAGTATGTCTGGCGACCACTAACCTATAATTATATATTACTATTGACTTATACTCTATGAAAATATTGAAATCAAGATACAATCTCCTTGCTTTTGGACTATTGAGAAACAATATTTATCCTTTCCAATTAGTTGCAAATTATTAATTTATTTAATTTCTTTTTTAGGAAATATGTCTTCCATTTATTGTACTCCATTCCTACAAATTCCTTTGATTGAATGAGAAAAGGCTATGAAAAAGATAGACGATGAGTGTTTTGTACAAATGCATTCCTTAGAAAATTACCATAGTGATATGTGGTTATATTATGTCGACGAAGATGTTGTCAAAGAAGTCGGTATGGTACTGACTTCAAAGGTTATTGATAGGCAAACATTGTGCATTCATGTTGAATGCATTGATATTGTAATGAATAAGTTCCTTATTCTTGACATGGAATTCAAAGTTTCATTGTTCAAGAAACTGAAATTAAGGATTCTAGAGAAAATAAAACGTGTTCTTATTTTAAATATGGTTGGAATTTGGGGTTGTTCATACAGTTAGAAAAATAGGATATGAAAATACACTTGAGATTAATACTAGCATGAATTTTTTATTCACAAAATTATATAGAATTGAGAATACCTCTTCTATTTGTCATTATTTGAATAGAAAATAAAATTTTGCACCGAAACATGCAAAGGTATTTACAATGCTAAGGCAATCTTATTTTGTCTAAATTAGAGATAAATCCCTCTAAGTCAAAGTTGCAAGTGATTATAAAGAATAACAAATCGGTTGTGTTGTTGAAGAAATCGACTAGTATATTTGAGCAAACTGAAATTACAAACGATGAACAATTAATTTTTTTTTTGTTGAATGGTGATGCTATTCTAGTTGAATTATTTAGGTGTTATGTGTCACCTATACAATATCAATTATGTCCTACGCATGTAGAGAATGTTGATTAATGTTATTCCTACACTAAGGGATGCAATTATTCTTCCCTTTTTACCATCTACAAAGGAACTTGTGCTACTCGAGGATCCAAATGACCTGAAAAGGGATGATGTGTAGTTCTACATTCTAGATGACCAACATACCATTTGTGCCCAATAAAATATTTTGGCTGAAAGAAAATATAAGTCATTACATACTAAGATGCAATTTAGAAAGGATCGTATTATTTATTCAAACCCGCCAAGTAGAGACATTTTTAACATTTACATGAATGAAATTGATGTAAACAAAAATTGATTGATACCAATTTTATTGATATATTGTACAAGGCTTGAATGATTTGGAGATCCCTAGGATGTCCTCGGAATCCAGAGTGGGAAAACGAAGATAAATGAGTTGAAGGTAACAATACTTAATTTTAACGCATTTGTTCTTAAAATTTAATTTTTTAATATGCAGAAAATAAATATACTACTTCCTCTTTCAATGCAAAGTTTCGAGAAACAATGTCTTGCTATTTTCAAAGTGGCTAGGGCAGAGAGTCTTTCTGACAAAATGAAATTTCTATTTTTACCCAAGGACATATGGAAAATGGAAAACAACCTTTGAGTTATTTAAATCAGGTGGGCTTGCTTGTTCTCCTTATAAGGATAACCAACCTAACTTTTAAGAAAATTCACTGGCAAGGTTCATGGTGAATTCCTTCAGGCATGCAAGAGGAATGACCGATGAGGAGCTATAAATTATAGCAGATAAAAAGTGCAATCAGGGAAAGTATGGCTAACTGGATCTATTGAAGTAGGCATCATAGTGGAGACTTTTGATTCTTACTACCAAAGAGTAAAAGATGATAGAAGAATGAGAGGAAAATTTCTAAAATATATAAAAAGTAAATATCTAGGTAATATTATATTGGAAAAATGTAATGAAAAGAATATTGTTGAAAAATTTGGTTTGCATGACTCTCACTACCGCTAGTTGTGTGTACTCTTGGGAGAAGAGAATAAAGGAAAAATAAAAGATGATTCTAGAGGAAGTGAAAAATCGAAACAATAAAAATTGATGCTAAAGTGGTAGAGGTTCTCCCAAGGAAGCTCAAACAATTATTGATAACTACGTGATTTCAATGGAAGAACAAATTCCAGCAAGGATGG
Organism: Taxus wallichiana var. yunnanensis; assembly: GCA_018340775.1. NCBI lineage: Eukaryota > Viridiplantae > Streptophyta > Pinopsida > Cupressales > Taxaceae > Taxus > Taxus wallichiana. The sequence continues at coordinate 728,800,046 of CM031235.1, forward strand.
AAGACACAAAAGACTTTACCTATCAATGTGCATATCCTGCTCCATCTCCAATCAACATTATCTTCTATTCCATCAACTAATCCATTCAATGCAGAATGTGTGATCGCATATTTCTATAATTTTTCTATCGTAATAACTTTTGATGCAATAATGGACCTACTTATAGTTGTCGGATCTAGTCTTTTAAATTGTGTTATTATTGTGCTCTTACATGTTTCTTCTTCAAAATTTTTAAGAGAGATGATAAAAAAATACATGCAAAAAGTTAAAGACAAGGGGGAATCAGTTGTGGAAGGTTGTTATAGATTTTATGAAAGCAATGGAAAATTTAATAGCTTGTGTCTTATGTACGCAATAACTTATGTGCAATTTTTTTAGATTGACGAAGGGGATAGAGCAGAAATCACCATGGATTGGATGGATAAACTTCCACAACAATTTGTGACTGCAAGTAAAATCGGCCTACGAGGAAAGACACACCCTTTTCTTTACGAGAGATCTTATGGGTTTTGGTCACATATGTTTGATCGGATCACTTTTAAAAATTCTCTAATTATAGTGGTGTACAAAGGTGGTGTTGGAGTGAATGCTTTAGTTCAATCGGGTATATTTTTGGTTTTTATTGTTGAATCACATAATAAAGAAATATTTTTAAAACTTTAATATTCTCATTTGAAAAAATGTACATTGATTAAAATCACTTACAACAATTATATTTGTTTAATGCATTTGAGCTGATACATACAATATTTATGTAGAGAACCAACCAGTAGAGGAAGACATCGTCTCTTCCTCTCCACATACAAACAAAGGAGATGAAGTCGTTCTTAACATGTCGCAACCAATTCAACTTATTTCCCCATATGTCTCTAACCATCTATCCAATGAATCTATAAAAGGTGAGTGGGAAATACTCGTATTATAAATGTATCACTACAAGAAGTTTTTGATTGTCATTGTTTACATGTTTTTAATAAAACATTAAATTTTCCAGATTTAATGACAAATGGGGAGGATTTTGGCATGGAACACATGAACGTATAGACAAAAAATGGTATGGTGGTCGTGTACAAGTATACATGACCATTTTAATCCCCTCATAAGTGTAGCAACCTATAACAAAGTAGTTTATTTGTTATATGTATTACCCTAACAATGCCAACATGCATTTTTCATTAGATATATTTTTAAATGAGTAAATTTTTGGTTTATTGGTTAATATTAAATTGCGGATAATTGAAAAAAATTACTTCTGTATAGTTGGCTATTTGGGGCTGCTAAGCTAATCAAAGTATGTCATACCAAACATAGTCCAAGAAATAATGGGCTAGCCTAGCAGACGCTAATATACATCAATATCTATGTAATATTGTCCATAAAATTTTTTTCATTAATAGAAGCAAGTTATATCATGAATTTAATTACATTGCCATGGTATTTACTTTCAATTGATTAATGATTTTTTTATTGGTTAACAATAAACTACTCGAGAATAGAAAACACAAATACTTATGTGCAGTTGGCCATTAGTGTTCGCACATTCGGCCAAACAAAGACAATTAACCCAAACATAGTCCAAGAATTAATGGCTTACGCCTAGTGGTCGCTAATATACAACTACATCTATGCAATATTGTATAAAAGCAAGTTGTATCACATATTTTTTTACGTAGACTTATAATTTATTTAAATTTGTATACTTATTTTTAAATAGAACGTGCATCACAAGAATCATCCAAGGGGGAGCGAAAGGGAATCCAATTTAGAGTCTCAATCAAGTAAGTGTTAACATTATAAAATTTTGATTATTTGAATTGGTTAATATCAAATTGAGGACAATTGAGAAAAAAATACTTATTTGAAGTTGGCAAAAGGATTATTTAAATATTTTATATTTGGAGGGTTTTCTCTATGAGAAAAACCAATCCCTTAAGGATTTGGAAATCAATTTTGGTAATGAGTGTATTAAATTCCAAGGTGGGATGAAGGAATTTCAAAGATACTAGCATGAAATATGAAGCGGTATTTTGGTTTAGCTATCTCTCTTTTGCTGAAATTGAAAATCTGATTTGAAAAAAAAACTAGCGGTTGAATTGAAACAATTTATGTTTTTGGATAAAGAACATTACAATGTAGAAGAAAAAATTGTAGTAAAAGATCTACAAAATATTTGGAGTAGAAAGGATATTTTTTTGGCCTTAGGGACATATTGTGCATTACAATGGGGCCAAAGGGAAACCCTCTAGAAATTTTTATGGTGGGGAGCAAATCCAATGAAAAAAATTATTTCAAAGATAATTGGTTGATGACCAATTTGTACAGAAACATATCACATATATTTTCTCATGATTTGAGGGTTGCAAAGGGCATCCAAAAATTGTAGCAAACCAAAAATATATAACTATTAATTATTTCAAAAGTTTTTTTACAATGATATTCATTCATATAGTCATATGGTCACTCTTTATTTTATATTTTGAGTTTACAAATTTAAAAGTTGGCAATATTTATATCTTCACTGTGATTGAGGTGATATTTTAGTTTTATAAGTTGTTTGTGCGAATTACACAAATAAAATATTATCACAATAATATGATGACATGTTTTAAATCAGTTGTAAAATCTTATATTAATTCTAAGTTATTTTTATAGATACAATCGAAGCCTTGAAATTACTACTTTTTGGGGTTGAAGGTTTTTTGTTTGAAATTTATTGTATTGGAAACAAAATACCTTGTAATATGGTTCCATATTTTAGAATTGAGAATACTATATACTTTGAATGAGTATTTAGTGTTGAATTGATAAGAATTGAATCAAAATATTTGTACACTCTTGTTGACAAATTTTACACTTGTGCAAAAATCAGCAACTAGAAACTTTTTTTTGATCAAAGGAATTGATGAATGAACCTAACGAGGAAAATTCATACAATTTTATTGTGTTTTTAGTTGCATTCATTAATTAATAATATACAATCTGCAACTATGTGTGTTGTTACGAGAATATGACACCTCACATAGGCTGCTATTCATGTTCATCTTTAGCCAGGAAACACAAAAACCTTGAAGGACTGATGAATTACCTTGATGAAGGAAGGAATCACAGTTTATGTGAGATGTTAAACTCAAAAACAACAAACAAGGTTGTAGTTTACATGCAGAAGAGTTCATTATTAAGTTACAGGTACATCAAATCTCATTATTTCTTTATGTTTAAATACTATTAATCATGTGATTGAGTTTATTTTGTTATAAAATCAATACATATCATAAAAGATGAATGCAAAAAGAAGTATACAACTCAGTTATAGAAATTAATGTCATTTATTCATGAAGAAATTTAATGTTTCCCACACAAGCCGTGGGATGTAACTTATGACTATTGAATAAAAGATACATGTGCATAAAGCTAAAAGAAAAAGAGTATAGAAGAAACCCATCATTTCCTTGGGTTTTCTCCTGGTCTTCATTTCTTTAGTTCCAGCTCTATCTTTATCTTTTGCATCATCTAGGTCATCAATGTACTTGAAAGGAAAAAATAAAAGACATCAGTCAAAGAGCTCAGGGTTAAATCTGTATGCATGTGCTATCAAGCTTTAGGAAAATGGATCTCCTAAGATCAAGAGGCATAAGGTACATCAAAGATGATACAAAATTAAGAAAGAAATATCTTGTAGAAGCACGTACGATTCCCAAAATCATGATAGAGCAGAAAGGGAAAGAAAAAGAAAGACTATGGAATATAAGGGAGGTTGAAAAATCAATTTTATTATCTAACGATTTTTCTAAATGTGTAGGTACATGCAACAGATGAAAATAAAATACTAACTGCGGTATTTTTTAGAACATAAAAAAATTTCCAAGAAATTTGAATAGAGAGCTTGATAGTTCACAAGAGGAGAAACAATTTCCTATCAAACTACAAAATTACACTTCTAACTTTAAGACAAAGTTTCAAAGTTTACAGATTGCAAAATTTATAAGATTATAATGGAATGATTTTTCTTCAGAGAAATAATAAAGAGAGCTAAAATCAGCTTATTATCACAAAGAATCAATTATTTAAGATAAGATGAGCTACAGTGCTTCATGTATAACAGGAATATCCAAAGAAGCTAATCGTAGATTATTGCATAGAAAGCATATGACCATAATGTAATCATGATAGGTTCAGTTTTCAAAATTATGAATAAACTTATAGTCAAAATTGAACAGATAATCTTGCATGCTCAATCTATTTAGACAACTTGAATCTGGGATAGTTTCATTTTGCATAAGTTATTATCAAGAAGAGTTATAGCAAAAATACAAAGATAAGAACGACAATTTTAAGTTACAAAGAAGCCATTTCCTCTGAAGAAGGAGATTCTGGAGTTTCTAAGACAAATTTATAGAATGATTTCATCATCATTGTAAACAAATGGAGACTAATATTGAAAATCCCAACATGAAGTGTGATTACAAATTTAGATTCAGGGACAATTATACAGTGTTAATGTTTTTAGTTTCCTAAAGGTGCAAATAAACAAATTACAATCCAATGAACACAATAAACAGTGGAAAATGCACTCAAGAAGATCGTCATCCCAGAATGGGAGCTACAAAAATAATAAAAAGGCAAGCCCGACTTGAATGAATTTGTTACCATACCAAGAATTGACTCCATAACATGCATGGAGCACGACATGGAGGTATAGAGCACTGAGGTTTAGACAAGTGAGAGTCACCAGTTTTACTTTGCTAAGAAAAGAAACAATAAGACACAGCCAGGGTGAAAATTACTAAAAACAACTCCGAAATATGGAAAAAGTGAGTTTGAAGCTCAGCAAAATCATTACAACAAAGAGAGCTCATTAAGAAATATACTGGCATGGATTAGAGAGAAAGCAAAAAAATAGAATAAACTCACCATCTCAGAACGAAACAAACTTACCTTTAGTTGAGAATACCTTGAAATATCATGGAAAATATAAGATATAGTGAGTGATTTTCAAACATACGATGCAACACATAGTTTCTTTTTAATAGAGTTGTTTCAAAAGGTAAGTGCAGAGAAAACCATATGGGAATTAGTGAAAGCTATAACTTCGAAATAGATTTGTATAAAATCTCATTTACTAAGGAAGAATACTCACTAAATAGAAAAACCCATTTGAAATATGCCAAAAATGTAGGGTTTTGAAATGACATTACAAAATGTGTCGAACTATAGGAAAAATGAGCCAGGTTCATAATATAGCAAGTTGTGGAGCAAGTTAAAATGGTTCAAACCCTTCCATTGTGATCCATATCTAGAACAAATTATAAATCCCTAAAATTATGACAACACAGAATAAACAAAATAAAAATAAATTCTACAACATTCAAGCTGATTTGAATGGAAAAACCTAAATTTCAAACCCTCAAAAAAGTTACAAGCATAGTTTGTAAAAATCAAAGCAACATTTAAAATGACAGATAAAGTGGAGGAAAAAAATCTTAATCACAGAAACATATCTGTGTGACAAAATCTTGATTCATAGTGATCTTGGAAGAAATAAAGTTTCGGAAAAGTTAGGACCAAGTCCCAGAATCTTGAACTCAAGCATTCAAATACGAAAATCATCAAAATGCAAACCCAGTTTGGGTATGAATGGGATATTAAAATATATTATAAAATATCGGATACCCATTAAGGATGAAACAAATTATCTCCTTCAAATTCAAGTAAATGACGAGCACATAGTTTTAAATTTCCTTTTGGATTTTTCAGATTAAGTGGCATTAGTTAACATTTGTAATCAAAGTTATACTATGACAAGCTTAAAGAACTGAAAGAACCAAACAAAATACAAAATTACCCACTATCATCTTCAAGAAAACAATCAAGGATGCACAAGGTTCAAGTCCTTTTATTCTACAAATTTCAAGCTTTCAAACAAGTTGTAGATCTTCATGTCTTAAGTAAAAGAGAGATCCCTCTAGAAGATTTTTGACATGAAAACAAAATGCAAATTTCCCAGCTTTAAAATAAAATAAAACTCTATTTTATTCTAGAACGCCCCCATGTAAACTTCCACTTGAGAACCAAGAACAACCTAGGCTTAGTTAGAAAAATTATGGAATATTTTTTTAAGGTGTTAACAACCAAAGTCTCAAGGAAAATTAAATTCAACTAATAACTTTTCCCATTATAACAATTAATAATTCCACATTATAAATCAATAAGTGTAATAAATCCACACCTAGCTCAAATCTCCTTAAGGATTAATTTAATCACTGATTACATTGACATTTTAGCTAGATATCCCTTGATTTAAAATTTCAGGGTTAAGGGACCAAAATAGTTAAATACCCAAGGTATTTAATTCCACAAGATCCACGACAAGAGCAAGGTTTAATTACAATGGGGAAATAATACATATTTACAATCATCGAGTAAACTCTTACTTACCCCCTTCAAGAACTAAGTAAAAATTTAAGTACATTTTTCTCATAATTAACACAACTAAAACTTCATGAAAACATTCTCATTAGATAGGAAATTTCATCACCTTTCTATTGATATAAATAAGTCCTCCTAACCCCTCAAATTTCTCAAGTTAGGGGCCAATGGAACTTGGGGTGAAATTTTTTCCAAGAGTGGGCCTGCGGGCTTCGGAGAGAAATTTCGCCTAGAGGAGGAATGTGGACCAGCAGAGTGGGGAAATAAAAATTTCCCATACACGAACCGGTGGAGCGGGAGGAACTTAGTGCTTTTGACAATTTGGGATAAATTCACAAAGTACCTCCGCGTGCTCGCGAGTCTATAAGGGGACACGTGTCAACATTTCAAGGCTCCAATGGGAAGTCGGGTCGCCAGAGAAATTTAAGACATTTAGCTTTCTTGCTAAAAAATGTTAAGGGATCAAAGGGACCCATGCCTCTCCCAATGTTGAACGATGCCACATGTCGATCTCATTAGCTATGGGCGGTGGGGTGGCGGAGAAACTTTTAAATTTTCACCAAAAGAATTTTAAAATGTTAAGGTTGAAAAACAAACCACTCCTTCGTTGTTGTCTCGTGAAGCCATGTGTTAGACAATAATTGGCTCCGGGAGGCGTGCTGATGAAGAAACCTCTAGAACTTTTCCCAATTTTTTTAATAGTTAAGTGTTAGAACGCGGGCCGCACACCCACGGAAGTGATTTTCCAAGGCAAGGCGGGGATGTAGGACCACGAGAAAAGAAGGAATTTTTGTCCAAATTTTAAAAGGTTAAGTTAAGGGTCATGCGGGCCCCTGTTCGTGCAGAAATGTTTCCAAAAGCGAAGGGCAAGGCAACGAGACCGCAGGAAATTTTTCTAAATTTTCCTATTTCAAACCTAGATTATTATTTTGTAGGAAAATGAAGTCTTACGGGTTAACAGAGTGGTGGGAAACTTCATGACTTGGCGCTTTTTGTGCAAAAAGTAAAAAAATAAAGTTTTAGCCCGCGGGTCCGCCCAAGAATATTTTATTCATTAAAATTTGATAGTTAGATTATTTTTGAAGCCAAATGAAGTAAAAATTTTAGAAGGCCATAACGTTTGATAGGGAACTCAGTTTTTGGAAAATTAGGACTTTCTGGAACACTCTCGACGTCCTCTTTGTACAAAAACCTTAAGAATTTTATTTTGACAAATTTTTAAGGGTCAATTATAAGAAACTTTTTGCGGGCTTCTAAAATGTGAACTGGTATTTTTAACTTATAATTTTGTTCAAATTTGTCGTTAACTCTTTCTCAACATGCCTAATATGAATGGAGGATTTTACTTGGAATATTTTAGGATGGATAGCAAGGTTCAAAAGGTTTGATTGATTACCAATTCAAAAATTACCAATTTGTTTCAAAAAAGTCCGAGTTTTTGTTTGAACCCGATTTGAAAGGTTCTATAAAATTTTCATATGTATTTTAGTTTGTTTGGGCTCTTTTCAATCTTTCTTAGATTGTATTAGTGTTTTAATTGTTTTCCATACTTTTACAGGGTTTTTATGTATCTTTTGATAAAAATTTGCAAATTTTACCATGAGATAAAAATGAAGTTTATACAATTCACAACCAGAGATTAATCTATTTCTTTTGCCATGCCATACAAATGTTGATTACATTTCATGCTAGTTTTACCTAGTTATCTTTCCTTCAATCAAAATGTGAAAACAGGAATACAAATTCTAATTTTCAAATAAGGAATTTCAACAAAAAAAGAGTAATATATCTTCTTCATACGTGTTTCTCTCTTGTAAACAAAATTTCCTTAGCATATTTCAACACAGATTTTTACATAGCAAAAGAACTCCATTTTTGGAAAACAATACAACTTCTATTTATATTTATCACATACAAATTTACAATTTACCATTCTTTCTCTTTTCCTTTCATTCAAATGCACTTTCATGTCTCTTTACACAGTACAAATTTCAATGCATATCTCTTTCTTATTTAAACATAGGATTTCATTTCCAAAATAGAATAACTATCCAATACAAATAATATTACAATTCATCCACTTGAAGTGGGAAAAGGCCTACAAAAAGAAGTCTCACAAAGGACTACCAAACTTTGTCTTCTTTCTCAGCTCTAGAACAACAACATGAATATCCTCCATTTTCTTTATTTCAATTTGATCACAATAGAATAGGGAAAAGGAAACGCTCTCCACCCAACCAAGACATCCAATGAAATGAGAAGCCATCCTTCTTCATTGGCCCCCGAGCCCCAACCACAATGCAATAAGAGATGTTTTCCAACACATGGCAACAACATGCTTCCACAACACAAAGACAAATTTCTCATTCAAAACATAGTCCAAAAAAATTGTAGTTTGCAACCATAGAATAAAAACAACAAACAACACTCAGGCTTCATCATGCAATCCAAAGGAGCAAGAAAATATGGGGAATGCTACTTATGCCTCTCAAAGGGGAATGGGTATCACCACTCGAGCAAAAACTCGCCATATATATATATATATATATATATATATATATATATATATATATATTACATCCTTGATATGCCTAAATGTCTCTCCTAAGTACCCCTTATTCCTCACATTTCCTTATGCCTCCCCAACCTCTTATGGGACCCCATAACAAGTAAAGAAATGTAAGCTATTTATTTTTAAGGTGGAACCCAAATCCCAACTCCCTCCACACTTATACCTCCCCAAAATACTTATGCCTCCCACAAAATACCCCATAGTCTTCTCCTACACCATCCCTAGGCCATCTACCCAAACAACCCACACACATGGAAAAGCATTCACAACAATAAGATTTGCACAAATAAAAGAAGAGAATTTCAAGAGCCAAGCTCTTACCTCTCCATACTGGAGTTTGTTCCAAGTTCTTAAAGGCAAGCTTTCTAATGCAAAACAACTCAAGATTTACAAAACACAGCCTGTAAAAAGTCTCGCAAACTTTCTCCAAAAGCAAGAGCTCAAAATAGAAAAATAATTTTGCCCCAAAAGAAGTATGCAAAAAGTGAAACAACCAAAAGAGTGTAACCTAAAAAAATAAAATGAATTCGAATATAGAGAAGGGGGAAGAGAGGAGGCTGAGGTGGATCTTTGTAGGATGCCACGACACACATCCTCAACTCCAACTCACAAGTCAACTTCAATCTCCAAGACATAATAAATAAGTAGGTGAATAATATGACAGCTTTACTTACACACTCAAATCAAGCCCATACCCCAAATGACTGAAATTAATTTCAAGCAAGAAGTGTATTTAAAACATTCAAATAGACTTACAAAAATCTATAATGAAGGCTAGATTTCAACTCTCCAACCATAGGTAAGGTTGTTATGCAAATTTAAGAGGTATGGAACAAGTTTAACCTATCCCACAAACCTTCAAAACAAGTCTCCAATGACACTTTCGAATTCCAAGGAACATGAAGTGTTTCATGCTCCAAATTTTACTTACATATCTCTTACACATCACTTACACATTGCTTACACATATCTTACAATATTTAATACAAGATTCAACCACTCCAATAATTACTTTCTTATGACCCAACGTGGTTAAATTATTTTAACAATATGATTACTCACATCATATACATCAATTTATTTAAATAAAAAGTTGTAAACACATACAAACATCAATAAAAAGAAACCAAATAAATAAATACACATAACCCTTGGTCGCATTTAAAGGTGATCACCCCCATGGGAGTCCCTAACACAATCAACACACAAACAAATACAAGTTTCCATGGTGACCTTGTTGAACTCATCTAGAATTCTAATGTGGTTGGTCTCCAATCCCCCGATGTTTGTTGTGATATTTTAAATCTGCAAAATAGAAATACCTCCTTTGGCCTCATGGCCATATTAGAACATCCAAATGAATATAAGTATAATTTCAAGATCATCGGCATATACGTGAATCATAACAAACATCAAGACAATTATGAATATCACTTACAATTTCATTCACAACCATATCATCACCAATTTTAATTCAATTCTCATTTCCTAGGTCTACTCAAAACATCCAAATATCACAAGACCAAAAACATCTATAATGTAACCATGTCAAATAATATATCAACATCAATATCTAAAATGTCTCTAATAATCATCATGCACCATATATGAATCAAATTCCACAATAACCATGATCTAACATCTAACATCATGCCAAATTAAACTACAACAATGTCCATAATATAGTTAGTAGTATCAGGATCAATATCACAAGGTGTCAAAGGAATGTGGGCGGTACATCTCCCTCCCCTTAGCTTGAATTTCTCCCGAAGTCATCTGGAACATATGTGGGATCTCGAACTCATAACAAAGTATCATCCTCCCATGTAGATGCAAAGATCAACATATTTATCCCACTGCACCCGGACCTAATCAATCTCTCTTCCTCGAAGACCCAGGGTCCTACGATCTATAATGTGAATGGGTTCCACCATCACCTGCCCCTGATCCTGCACTTGCAATGATGTCCAATCTAACACATGAGAAGGATCTGCAACATATCTTCTAAGAACTGAAACTTGAAACACATCATGTATGCGAGATAAGCTAGAAGGTAATGCTAGTTGGTAGGCCAAAGGGCTGATACGCTCCAAGATCTTAAAAGGACCCACCACTCTAGGAGCTAACCTAGAACCTTTTGCATAACAAATAGGGCTCTTATATGCCCTGACACAAAAAAACACCTCCATGCCCGTATAAAAATTTTGATCGGTCCTATGCTATTCGGTGTACTTATTCTACCTGTCTTGTGCCTCCTACGCCTCTTTGCTCGATCATATTCACCTACCGCTTCATGTCCCGTAAAAAGTGTGTCCAAGAGAAACCTTGTCCTCTAACCAATCCCAGCTAAGAGGTGTCATGTACTCTTTGCCATACAAGGCCTAGAAAGGAGCCATGTCTATAGAACTTTGAAAATTATTATTATAGGAAAAATCCACCAAGTACAAGAACTCCTCCCATCTCATCTAATGATGTTAGGAAACAAGAGATAAAATATGTAGAATAATCCCTTACAGAATCGCAACAGTAGAAACTAATATGTAGAAAATATTACAGATCTCAAATAAAAGTGCAGAATAAATAACACAACATATAGAGACAAGATTTAACGTGGTTCACCCAATTTGGGCTATGTCCACCAAGAATCACTTGCTTAGATTTTATTACAAGCCTCCACTCTCTCAATACAATACCCAAATCCATTTGGAGCTATGCTCAACAAACTCTACGGAATTCACACCCGAATTCAAAACACATCTGCAATACATTTGCTTGTTTATATGTATCATATGCATAATACCATATAAATAGACAATTGCTTAAGCGCTAGATACAAAACCGTAGGTATCAAAACTATGGGAAAAAAGCTCATGGGTATCAAAACCATGGGCAAAAAAACCATGGGTATCAAAACAATGGGTACGGAAAAACCATGGGCCCAAAAACAACCCATAATGGTTACCCATTACCCATGGGTTAATAAACCACCGATGAAAATTTACTTCGGGGGCTTCGCCCACGATCCCCCGACTCGACCGCTCACCGGTGAGCAGACCACCGTAAAAATACCCGAGTGTAACACATAGAAGGTGTACCACACTCTAACATGAAAATAGGCTCCACAAACATAACAAATGATCCATCACAAACATCCTAAGCATGTCCTCTAAAATCTGATTCACCCGCTCGGTTGTCCATTTATCTCAAGGTGATATGTTGTGCTAAAGTTGATCCTTATCCCAAGGGCATACCGCATGGTGGTCCAAAAATGAGAAGTATACAAAGGGTCACGGTCACAAATGATCTTCCGTGGAATCCTACGGCAACCCGACAATTTCATTAAGATATACCCATGCCACCGCACTAGCTATATAAGTGGTCCTTAATGGAGAAAAATGAGCCAATTTTGTCAATTTATCCACCGTGACCATGATGACGTCGTGGTGGTATCTCGACATTAGTAGACCAACAATGAAGTTAATGGAAATGGTATCCCACTTCTATTCCAAGATAAAGCATGAGGATAAAGAAGGCCAATTGGATGCGATGCTCGGCCTTTACTTTCTCGGCACTCTAAATAGCATCACACAAACCGAGCCATGTATCTATGAAGTCCTCTCTAATGATATAAATGTCTCAAGGTGGCGTGCATCTTCTTCACCCTGGGATGGGCTGAATAGGGTGCACGATATGCCTCTTCCAAGATGTCCTGCCTTAAGCCTCCATCTCAAGGAACATAAATCCAGCTTCTGTGCCTAACAAGACCATCTACCTCTAAAGGAAAACCATAAAACTTCCCTTTAGGGGTATCTAATACTCGATCTCCTTTCGGATACATTATAGAAATTATCATGAGGAAGCTACCGTAGAATCCTGCTCCAAAATCTATGCTCACCGAGTTGGCCATAGCCACATGCCTTCATCTCCTAGGAGCATCTATAACTACATTATCCTTCCCTTTCACATGCTCTATCTCCATATCATACTCACAAAGTAATTCCATCCAACCCTGCTAACAAGCATTGAGATTGGGCTACGTGAAGAGGTGGCAAAGACTCAAATAATCACTCCTCAGTGTGAATCTCATGCCAAGAAAAAAGTGTCTCCATCAAACCAAGGCATGCATAACTGTCGTAATCTCAAGATCATGAGTTAGATAATTAATCTCATAATTAGATTGAGTTTGTGAGACTCAAAAGCCACCATTCTACCCTCCTTCATCAATACACCTCCAAGTCCTACCAAAGAAGCATCAGTGCATACGAAAAACTCACCCTATGGATCCAGCACTGCAAGAATAGGTGTTGTGGTGAGACATTCCTTCAGTGTCCTAAAGGCTTGCTCACACCTATCTGACCAAAAAAAATTCTTCCCTTTCTGCTGAAGGGAAGTGATAGGGTGTGTAATCCGAGAGAAGTCCTGAAAAAATCTCCTATAGTACCTTGCTAATCCCATGAAGTTGTGCACCTCATTCATAGTAGTGGGTGTTGGCAAATCCATGATAGCTCTAATATTTGAAGCATCGATTGTGATACCTCCCTAGAAATGATATGACCCGAATACTACTTCTCTTTATGAAAGAATGCACACTTCTCCAAGTTTCCATAAAGTTGATGCTCACAAAGACACTGAAGAACCTAGAAAATGTGCTCGTTGTGCTCCTCACACGTACGTGAGTAAATAAAATGGTCATCAAGGAAGATGAACATGAAGCGATCTAAGAAGGTCTTAAATACCCCATTCATCAAACTCATAAACATTGCAGGGGCATTTGTCAAACCAAAAGGTACCACTATGAACTCATAGTGGCCATATCTCTTACGAAAGGTGGTCTTATGAATGTCTACCTCTCGAAATCCTCATCCGATGATAGCCGACTTAAGGTCTATCTTAGAGAAATTTGTGGCTCCTTCATACGATGAAACAAATCATTAATGCAAGGAAGGGAATAATGACTCTTGATCGTTACTTTGTTCAAATAGCGATAACCAATACACAACCGCAAGGATCTTTCCTTCTTTATAAAGATCACTAGTACAAATGACTCCATAAGAGCCCAACGGAAGGATACGAAGATATGAGGTATGGCCAAAGGTCCCAAATCCACTAGAAAATCGTTAACTAAGGAGTCTACAAAGATCTTGGCTCCGAAGCCATCTCCACATCCCAAATGTGACCCTACCTAATTGGCACTGAGACTACATCACTCTACTAAAGATGGTGTAATAAAAGAATGAGAAGAACCATAATCAAACAAAATGGAGATAAGAATAAAAACAATGTTACATGTAGTCTCAATAATTGTATTGTGATGCTCTACCTGGTGGTTCTTGACCACTGCTTACATCCTATGACTACACCTCATGTCACCAATAGTAGGCTCTGAGATATGTGTCTTACCCTTGTTATTAGGGTTCTATGGGCGGTCTCTCTAAAAAAATTTAGTAACACCACACCCAAAATAACCACCTAATCCTCTCCACTAAGTAGTAGCTCTAGTAAGTGCCCTAGAGGGGTGTGTTGTGCACTCTGATGACCCTGTTGTGGATTGCTAAGGTCTCTACTAGCGATCTCATGATGATTTAGCTCTATGTGCTTCATGTGTCATAATAGGTTCCCTAGAAGGAGGCCCCATACTCTAAGCCCTTTATGCATCAAATCTCCGTGGAGGTCTATATGATGTATGAGACTAATTTTTTTGTTGTTGTGGTCTAAAGGTTGATTATGTTGAACCCTATCCACCACGAGGAGGAGGTAATGACCCCCTCAATCCATTGTCCTACATTTTTTGTATGCAGCTCCGGACTCGGTCTCTACCCTGCTAGGTCTTTCCTTGAGTCTCTTCTGCTATATATGCCTTCTCAATGGCCTCAACCAGCTTTTGTGAACAAGTGATCCACACCACATCCCTAATGTCCAGATTCAAGCCCCACATGAACCTATGGATCCACACCCACTCATCCTGCATGTAATCAACATACTAGAGTAGATCCAGAAATCTACTCTCATACTCAGCCACTATAAGAGATGCCTATCGAGGTCATGAAACTCATCAATCCTCTATTGTACAAACCTTTGAGATAAATATCTTCTCCTAAACCACTCCTCAAAGAGCTCCCAGGTAACTATCTCAGAATCAACATGGAGCTTCTGCTCCTCTGTCCTCCACCATACACCTACTCCATCCCTTAGAAGATGGATCGCAACACAAGATTTCGTGTTGCTAGAGCAAGGGCAGAGCTTGAAGCACCCACTCAAGCTCACCAACCAGGCCTCTACCTGAAATCCACCTATGTCACTAGAATAATGAGCTGGCCATAGCTTCAGGATCTCCCTAATATGGTTTGCAGTGGTGGTCTAGTGACCCCTAGGCCTCTCTGCATGCTCATCCCTAAGCCTAGGGCTCTGAGACCTATCTTTGTGTCTTAAAACCCAATCTCCCTGTCCTCTTTATGGTGACTTTGCTCTAACTAAATCCTCATGGGAGTTCTCTACTCACTATTCCGAGTAGATCCATGAGCATAAGTGGATGTCACCCTATCATGACTGATCGAATGTGCTCCTACGGTACCTCTACATAGAGCGAAATTAACATTTTGAAGTGTCTATAAAATCTATGGTAGAATAGCTGCTATAACATGATTTGGTGGTGGTAAGTCTAGATCTATGTGAAAAGACCCCTCATCCCATCTACATCTCCCGCATGAGATCAAGGTGAGAGTTAGTTCATCTTTCTAAGTTTTACTCAGTTTCCATGTTTACTAAAATATGTAATTTCCACACAAAGTTGTTTTCTAGATTAAAAATGTGCTAGGTTAAAGTTCATGTTTCAAGTTTTCTAGTGTGCCCAAGGGTCCAAGCTTTTGAACCCATGGCTCTGATACCAAGTGTAACACCCGCTATAAACTTCCACTTGAGAACCAAGAACAACCTAGGTTTAGTTAGAAAAATTATGGAATAATTTTTTTAAGGTGTTAACAACCAAAGTATCAAGGACAATTAAATTCAACTAATAACTTTTCCCATTATAAAAATTACTAATTCCACATTATAAATCAATAAGTGTAATAACTCCACACCTAGCTCAAATCTCCTTAGGGATTAATTTAATAATTGTTTATATTAAAATTTTAGCTAGATATCTCCTAATTTAAAATTTTTGGGTTAAGAGACCAAAATAATTAAATACCCAAGGTATTTAATTCCACAACATCCATGACAAGAGCAAGGTTTAATTAAAGGGGAAAGAATACATATTTAAAATCATCGAGTAAATTCTCACTTACCCCCTCCCAAAACTCACTAAAAACTTACACTATATTTTTTTCTTAAATAACGCAATTAAAACTTGCTAAAACATTCTCATTAGATAAGAAATTTCCTATCATTTCTAGTGATATAAATAATTCCTGCTAACTCCTCATATTTCTCAAGTTATGGGTCGTGGAACTTGGAGTGAAAATTTTCCCAAGAGCGAGCCCGTGGGCTTTTGAGAGAAATTTTTCCCGGAGGAGGAATGTGGACCAACGGAGTGAGTAAACAAAATTTTCCCATATGAAGGTTGGCGAGCGGGAGGAACTTAGTGCGTTTGAATTTTTGTGATAAATTTGCAAACTACCTCTGTGCTCCCGCAAATCTATAAGGGGACACGTGTCGATTTCCAAGCTCTATCGGTAAGCCAGGTTGCAGAGAGAAATTTAAGACATTTATCTTTCTGTGAAAAAGCATTAAGGGAAAAAAATGACCCACACCTCCACCGATGTCGACGATGCAACGTGTTAGGATCTCATTGGCTACGGGTGGCGGGGCGGTGGAGAAAATTTTAAATTTTTGCCAAAAGAATTTTAAAATGTTAAGGTTGACAAACAAACCACTCCTCCATCATCGTCTCATGAAGCCACGTGTTAGCCAATCATTGGCTACAGGGAGGTGGGCCGGTGGAGAAACCTCTAGAAATTTTCCCAAAATTTTAAAAGTGAAGTGTTAGAAGACGGACCTACGCACCCGTAGAAGTGGTTTTCCAAGGAAAGGGTAGGGATGTGGGGCTGTGGAGAAAAGTAGGAATTTTTTCCAAAGTTTTGAAAGGTTAAGTTAAGGGTTGTGGGTCCACATAACCGTGGAAATGTTTCCAAAAGCAAAGGGTAGGGTGGTGGGCCTTCGGGTAAAATTTTCCAAATTTTCCTTTTCGAACTTAGATTATTATTTTGAGAAAAATTGAAGGCTTGCAGTTAGCGAGTGGAAGGAAATTTCATGACTTGGCAATTTTTTGGCAAAAAACAAAAAAGAAAGTTTTATCCCACGGGTCCACCCAAGAATATTTTATTCATTAAAATTTGTGATTAGATTATTTTTGAAGCCAAATGAATTAAAAAGTTCAGAAGGCTATAATGTTTGATAGGGGATTCGGTTTTGGAAAACAAGGTCTTTCTGGAATGCTCTCGATGTCCTCTTTGCATAGAAACCTTAAGAAATTGATTTTGACAAATTTTCTAGGGTTAATTAAAAAACGTTCTGCAGTCTTCTAAAATGTGAACTCGGTATTTTTAAC
This sequence comes from Taxus wallichiana var. yunnanensis, assembly GCA_018340775.1. Classification (NCBI taxonomy): domain Eukaryota; kingdom Viridiplantae; phylum Streptophyta; class Pinopsida; order Cupressales; family Taxaceae; genus Taxus; species Taxus wallichiana. Next base: position 728,817,592 of record CM031235.1, read on the forward strand.
TTATAAATTTTGTTCAAATTTGTTGTTAACTCTTTCTCAACATGCCCAACGGGCATGGAGGATTTTACTTGGAATATTTTAGGATGTATTGCAAGATTCTAAAGGTTTGATTGATTATAAATTAAAAAATTACCAATTTGTATCCAAAGAAAAGTCCGAGTTTTTGTCTAAACATGATTTGAAAGGCTCTACAAAATTTTCATAAGTATTTTAGTTTGTTTGGGATCATTTTGATATTTCTTATATTGTATTAGTGTTTCAATTGTTTTCCATAGTTTTATAGGGTTGTTATGTATCTTTTGATAAAAATTTACAAAGTTTACCATGAAATAAAAATGAAGTTTATACAATTCACAACCAGAGATTAATCTATTTCTTTTTCCATGCCATACAAACGTTGATTACATTTCATGCTAGTTTTAACTAGTTATCTTTCCTTCAATCAAAATGTAAAAACAAGAATGCAACTTCTAATTTTCAAATCATGCATTTCAACAAAAATAGAGTAATATATCTTCTTCATACGTGTTTCTTTCTTTCAAATAGAATTTCCTCAACATATTTCAACACATATTTTTACACAAGTAGTAACTCCATTTGTGGAAAAGAATACAACTTCTATTTATATTTATCACATACAACTTTACAATTTACCACTCTTTCTCTTTTCCTTTCATTCAAATGCACTTTCACGTCTCTTTACATAGTACAAATTTGGTGCATATCTCTTTCTTATTTAAACATAAGATTTCATTTCCAAAACAAAATAACTAGCCAATAAAAATATATTAAAATTCATCCTCTTGAAGTGTGAAAAAGGGCTACAAATAGAAGTCTCCCAAAGGACTGTAAAACCATGTCTTCTTTCTTAGCTCCATAACAACAACATGAATATCTTACATTTTCTTTATTTCAATTTGATCACAATGCATTAGGAGAAAAGACAACTCTCTCCACCCGAGAACCCGTTGTCTGATAAGAGATGTTTTCAATGAAATGAGAAGCCAACAATCAAGACATCTATTTTGTCAATCCAAAATATGAGGTTCAACCACAAAAGATATGGGATTAAATCCCTCCTCAAAGACAGTGAGGCTCCCAATCTCTTATGCACCCCATAATTATTACTAATCTAAAACACAACAAAAACAATATATACAAAATATGATTCACACTAATCTAACCATCAAAGGTTGGGATAAATCCCAAATCCACATCCACACGATTCAAAGGTATTGCTTTCATGAATTCTGAAATGGTAGAAAATATTACAATGAAAGAAAACACAATGGAAAGGAAATGAGAGAAACGTATTTTCTTTCGAGTAAACACAGAGCACGAATAATCATACGAGCTTTAGATCATAAATATAATGTCCGAATGATTAGAAACACTAAGATGCTACACAAAGAATAGCTTAAGATCATGAACGTAAGAACAATGTCTTAAGAAAGATATATCCCACAACACAAAGTTTGCAAAATAATATCAACTCCTATTCTTCAAAATGATTAAAAGAAAACACAAAGTTTTTCTTCTTTCCAATAGCTCCCAATATTCCAAAATCTCGACCCTTTGAATGCATAAGCATCCCTTATTTATAATAAAAGGAAGAGAGAAAATAGGATAAATCCTAGAAAATAGTGTTCTTTAAAAGAGTTCTATTTTGCTTGACTCTCACGCAGAGACCAAGTCAAAATTTGCTTCCTAAATGTGACGAAACAGAATGAAAAAGACATGTCAATTTCAAGATTGAAATGACATGAAACATCAAGACTTAATCAATCATCATCTTTCGCTCCTTCATCTTTCTCTTCCTCCAAATGAGCCTCGCTTTGTTCCAAATTCTTGAACTTTCGAATTATGCCTTGCATTTCATTTTCATCAGGCGCAGTGGAATGATCATTCAAAATTTCACAGGTTTCATGGGTATCACTAGCACTCGCCGAAGCTTTTTCAATCTTTTGCTGAGCCTTCTCAAGGCCTCCAAAGAATGTTCAATTCTTACAAACCGATCAATGATCTCAATACCAAATCCATGCGTTGGTTCATGCTGAATAGACTTCTTGGACTTGTTTGAAAAGATCATCACCGATAGGATGCCTGAGTTTCCAACTGACACCTTTGGACAAATCTTCAGCAACTCTTCTTCCAGATCACTTTTTCCATCAATCAATTTATCCTTGATTCTCTCAACTTACCGCAGGCTTCGTTAAGAATCTTCACCCTGAACTTGATGGCTTTGGTCAGCTGGAAATGCTTATCCGCATGTGGGATGATGCCTTCTTCTACCAAGAGTTGTGATGGTATTTGCTTTAATGCCTGGAGAGCTTCAAAAGTCAAATCAAGATGTCCAATTTCTTGAGAGAAATCATCGTCCATCTTCTCTCCATCACTCTGAATGTTCCCCAAAGATTGATAGACTTTTCACACGCTCAATCACTTCCTTCCCCTATTGAGCAGCCTTTGGATCCATTCATCGACCACCCTTCCTTTTTTATTAATCTTCTCAATCGTAGGCACTGATGAGAAATCGAATCCGACAGGGACAGAAGAAGATGGTATGGATTCAAGGGGTTTTGAGAGCTTAAGAAAACCTCAGTCAACTGCTCCACTTTTCCTTTAAGCTCATCTCTGTTGTCTTTTGTTTCTTTCAACTTCTGGCACAACACATTTGTGGCATCCCGCGCATCTTGTTGTGCTCCTTCCGTTGTCACCTCTCCTAGAGCCACCCTGGTTATCTCGATAATCGAGGCTCACACGCCCTCTTTAGTTTTGTCAACAAGGGAGTGGCGATCTCTGTGAACTTATGCCCTGAAGCGTCCACCAAAACCCTTGAAACTGTTTTGGGTTTCTTGGCCGATTTAGCAGTAGGAGCCTTGAGTGAGCTAAAATCAAAGGCCGGTATGGGTACAATCACCTTCCTCTTCCTCGAGTTTGCTCGAGTAGCCATTGCAGGCGTATCAGAGGGAGTTGCCACTATTGTAGAAGCTGGTATCATACTCTCAAGGGGAGAAGGTTCTACTAGTGGAGGGGGAATAGTTACCAATGTGGTAGTAGATTCAATAAAAAGAGGCACAGGAGGGGGCGTGTTGGTGATTACTTGGGTCCCAAAAGAGAGGGGTGAGAGTCCAGAGAAAATACTGCCATGATTGAAGAAGTTGATGGAGAATGAGGAGGTAGGAGTGGTTGTGAGGGGGAGGCGCAGATTCAGACTCCAAAGCCTGGGATGCAAGAGATAAGGTCTCTTCAGTTGGGCAATCAACAAATGATGAAACCAGAGGCTGGCTTCCTTCTCCTTCCAAAGTAATTTCTCCTATTTCTGGTGGTGTTGGTGATTCTGGCACATCCACCATTTCAACTGGAGAAATAATTGAAGAGATTTCTCTTTCTTTTCTCTTTTTGACAAACTTGACCTTTATAGGCCCCTTAGAAGATTTTTTGTCCTTTCCCTTTTTGGAGGGCCCCGCCTCTGAAGCAGCCAACTTTGAAAACTTATCATCTTTAAAACTCATTCCCCAAGAGGAGAGCCATGCTTTGGTGCGTGCAAGAATCAGAGCTCGACCTATCTGTAATGGAGGCTTTTTCACTGATCGACCAATCAATAGGTGGGAAAACATATTGATCTTCATTCAGTCCATCATAAGAGGATCCAGAACACTTTCATTATCGCTAGTACCTTCTGGTAAGTTAGCAAGCTCAAGTGTTTGAATCTCAGCAAGTGTCAATCTGCTATGATCCTTTCTACGAACAGCAACCTCATCACGTAGATCAATCCAGATGTCTTCTATGCTTGGTCTGTGCAGGTGCAGAGTTCCATACGCCCTGAGGACTCCTCGAATGTCAAACCCATCTCGGGGCTTCATGTGCTTCTTCAACTTGTCCTGAAGCTCATGGACAACATTCTTAGCTTTCACCACTGTCGAACAAGTGTATCTTCCAATAGAAATTGGGAAAGATACAACAGCCTTATGTTTACTTTGTTGGAACTTGTGAAAATCCAACAATTGCCTAACCAATTCCATCAAGATCAATTTGTCCCCTGGATATCGGGGTAGATGGAAAGGATCCCCTGGGTACATGACTACCCGTAGATATGTGAACTTCTTAAATTGCAAGAAGACACAACCCCACTTTGAAACCTCAGCCCATGCTTCATCAGATACTCTTGTTTTCCTCAGTTCAGGATTTAACCTGCAGATGTTTTCGTAAAAGAAGGCGTCATTCACCCTTCTGAATTGGTCTTGAGACCCTTTTCTTGTCAGCTGAGGAAAATGCTGATAAACATGGTCCACCATCCTGTTTCCCTTGGTATCCAACCCGGGATAGTTCCTCATACCGGCCGCTGCATAGGTGACATATGAGGACATATAAAACTTTCCCGTAGACAAGACTGTTGTCATTTGGGAATCTATCTCATTACTAATGAGAGTGCCCCAATCAATTCCTTGTTGATTCTTCTTAATGGTGATCATGAATTGATACATCCACCCTTGGAAAACATTTGATTCGGGTAAACCAAAACCCGACTCAACAGAGTGATGATGTCATTGATTTCCTGAATGAAATCACTTCTGGGGACAAGTCTTGGGAATCTGAAACAAATGGGTTTGGCTTTGATCAGGAACTTCTTATTTACATGCTTGATACAATCTTCCTGATCATTATCCCAAGCTTTCTGAGCTGACTTGATATCTAACTCTCCATATTCTTCAAAATTGGGCAGCTTGAGGAGGTCATCAAGTAACCTCCATCCAACTTGATCACAACTTCTCCCACCTGGTTTCTCACAGAACGAGAAGCAGAGTCATAACTCGAGCGCAGGCTAAGATGAATTCAGGGCACTGAGCGGACATAGGAAACCCACTGCAAGAGGTAAACCACTATCGACTATCGATTTCATCCATGGAGTTTGGGAGGAGCTCTTTACCCTACTCCAGAAATCCTCCATATCTATATTTCCGAGCTCTGTATCTCGATGTCATAATTGCAATCGATATAGGATGGAGACTCCACCTTTCTAAATTTGTATTTCATCCTTCCTGACTTTTCTCGTCTTTTCTTGCGATGGACCAGGGTCCGACATGAGGGATTTCAAGGAGGAGAGTTTCGGAGATCAAGAGATGTTGCACACTGTGAAAACCCCGACCTACTGGAGATGCCGGAAGGGTGGAAAACCCGACACACTGAGGAGGATGTCGGGGAGTCTAGAAAACCTGACACACTGAGGATGTTAGAGACTTGAGAAAACCCAGCACTTTGAAGATGTCGAGATTTGAAAACCCGACACTTTGAAGATGTCGAGATTTTGAAAAACCCGACAAGATTCAAAGATGTCAGAGATTTTGGAAAGCCCGACACGTCAAATTTTCTGATATACTATGGGGTTTTTGATACTGCACAACACCCTGCGAAACCCGAGAAGAGGGAATAGGGTTTTTGTTGATTTTAAAACATGCAAGTTCTTTCTTCATCATTTATATCCAAAACATATTTTAATTACAACAATATTCCGGGAAATAACACAAAGTGATAATTCCAAAGAGATAAACCCTAAAACATAAACCCGGTTTAGAAAACAACCCCAAAAGGAAAAAGATAAAAACTCCACAAACCTGGTAAGAAAATGGGAAGAATTCCTCACATAATCAATCCATAAAAACCATGAACAAAGAATGAAGAGAGAAATACCTTCAACCAGGGCAAGGAAAGATCGAAAATGAGCAATGCAATCAGGCACAGGTGAGTTTCGGTTTCGAGGTTGGAGAAGCATGCATGCGAAAATCCACGAGGTAAAAATACGTCCGTAAAATGACGGAAATCCACATATATATATGAAAAATTTGTAATTAATACACTTCAGCTGGCACGTGCCAACCCACCCGACAACTCGGCATTAACGCCATGTCAGCATGCTCAGGAGATCCGAAAACCCGACACAAAGGTGTTTAGAGAATTCGGTTTCGGGTTGTGGAAACAATCGACATGAAGCATGATGCTTAGATGCTTCAAAGTTCCGAAAACCCGACATGAAGGACTTAGGCAATTCGGGTTTCGGGTTGCGGGAAACAATCGACATAAAGCATGATGCTTAGATGAAGGCATGCTCCGATGCTCGGAAGGTCCGCAAACCCGACTCGCCTTACTTGAAGCGGGTTTCGTTTTGGGGAACACAAGACATGAAACATTCAAAACACATGTTGTCCTGTTTGTGAAACCCGAAACCCGATTATCTCTCATAAAGGCAATTTTGCAAAACCAACTTAAAAATTTCGTAGGGTTATCTGATAGTTTTGGCGTAAACTCAAAACTGAGATAACAACTGGCTCCAGTTGGGGACTTTCTTTGTGATATCAAAGGAAGAGAACTCAGAATCTCTAGGCTTTATCCATTGGGCTACGGAGTCAGAAAAGAAGAAAACCAAAAACAAAACAAACAAAGAAAGAAGACTAAAAGCAAACACACGACATAAAATAAAGTATATACAATGCAAGAGAGCATCTTGCATTAATGATGGAACAACTTTAGATGTTGACCACTGAAAGGCAAAGGGAGTAACTCTCCATCAAGATATGATAGATGGAAACTATTTTCACCACTCAGCTGATGAATCTTAAAAGGTCCTTTCCACAAGGAGTCAAACTTTCCGTGCATTCCTTTCTGCTCCCTTCTTTTATCCCAAAGCAACACCAGGTCTCCAATTTGGAAATGACGTTGCCTTGACTTCTTGTCAAAAATTTTCTTTACTTTGCTCTGATGGTCTGCAATGCGATCAACCACTTTGCTTCGTTCCTCTTCTAGCCTGGCTAGGTACATAACCCTCTTCTCAATAGAATTTTGAAAAGTCGCATCTTCGACTGCTTTTGCCAACTGTAAGGCTGGAAATTCTACTGAGATAGGAATCTCAGCATCAATCCCGTACAACGCACTTGGAAAGGAGACATTCCTATAGCTCGCTTTGGGGTAATCCGATCAGCCCACAACGCGTCATACAATGCTTTGTGCCATGTCCTCTGGTTTTCATCTACTAGCTTCCTAATTATAGTGACCAGGTTTTTGTTGCTGGACTCAGCCTGCCCATTGCCTTGGGGATAATAATCAGATGAGTGAGCCAAGGTGATGCCAAATCCATAGCAAAATTCTGTCATCTCATGCGACGAGAAATTAGAGGCATTATCAGCTACAATCTTGTGAGGCACACCGAATCTGACAATTATATTTTCTTTAAGGAACTTGCACACAACTTCAGAGGTTGCTTGCTTGATTGGTGCGGCTTCCACCCACTTGGTAAAATAGTCTCAGAGTAAAAAGACGTAATTATGTCCGGCACTGGAGGCAGGATTCAATGTTCCAATGAAGTCAATTCCCCACTGGCGAAAAGGTTCTTCGATCACTACGGGCTTCAGGGGAAGAGCTGCTAACTTGGGACGACCAACGAAATGTTGACAAGCTTCACACTTGGACACCCACTCTGCTGAATCCCGAAAGAGAGTAGGCCAATAGTACCTAGCCCGTAGGATCTTATAAGCTGTTACAGAGGATGAAAAATGTCCTCCGCATGCTAGGCTATGGAAGGACTCTAACAACTTTAACTGTTGTGATTTATCAACACAACGCAGGAAAACACCATCAATACCTTTCTTATATATCCCATTATCCCACAAGAGGTATCTTGTAGATCTCAACTTGACTGTCCTCTTCTCCTTTTGGCTTAAATGCGGGGGCATTCACCATAAGTTAGAAAGAAAGCAATATCTGTGTACCATTCATCAGTTGTACTTACAAAAAGCACCATGGGCAACTCTGAAGAAGTATCTTGAGTCTTTTCACATTCTGCTTTAGCATGATTTTCTGCAATCAATTGGCACAGGCCCCTTCCTCGTACCAACTTGGTAGGTCTGATGTCCAAGTCGTACTCCTGAACTTTAGCTATCCAAGTACCTCGTTGACTCCCCAGCTCTTGTTGAGTCAAAATGGATTTAACGGCAGTGTCGGGAACGAGAACGAGGGTATGGGAATTCAGCACATAGTACCTGAAATGTTTCACCACTGCTCGTACCACTGCATAAGCATGCTTTTCAATTTGTGACATCTTTAATTCATGTTCCTTCAATGGGCAGCTCATAAACGAGATGGGAGCTTCAATGCCCTCCCCATTCTCCTGCATCAAGATGGCTGACACTGTGTGAGCAGAGGCGTAGCTGTACATGATGAAATCTTTTTTGAAGTCCTAGACATACTAGGATAGGAGCGCAAGCAACTTCCCTTTTGATTTCATCAAATGCAAGCTTCCCTTCAGTACTCCATCGAAATGGAATTTTTCCTTTCATCATCCCAAGGATATCCTTAGTTTTATCAGCAAAATCAGGTACGAACCTTCTTAGGAAATTAACCTTCCCGAAGAAAGAATGAACTCCAGTTTTACTTGTGGGTAGGGTAAGGCTTTGAATGGCCTTTACCCTTTCTGGGTCAATTTTGGTTCCTTCTTTAGTCACGATATGACCCAAAGAAGCTTTCCTTCAGTCACTCCAAACATGGACTTCTTGGGATTTAATGAAATCCCGTGACGCCTGCATCTCAAAAGTACTTGCTCTAAATGATCATAATGATCACTCCATTTTTTAGAGAAAATGGTCAAGTCATCTAAATATACCACTATGACTTTGCCCATCAGGTCTCTGAATGCCAAGTCCATAGCTCTCTGAAAGGTGGCTCCGGCATTGATCAAGCCGAAAGGCATCCTCCTGTAAGCAAAGGTACCCCATGGGGTTGTGAAGGCCGTCTTGTGTTGATCCTCCGTAGTTACCTCAACTTGATTATATCCTGAAAATCCATCGAGCATGGATAGCATTTCTGATCCAGTAACAGTTTGTAATACCTGATCCATGATAGGCAAGGGATAGTTGTCCTTCAATGAAGACTGATTCAGGTTCCGGAAGTCAACACAAATTCAGATTTCACCATTCTTCTTCCTGACAGAACGATGTTAGCAATCCAAGTGGAGTGATGGATTGGAAAAATAATTCTAGCATCTAACATCTTCTGGATTTCCACAAGGATAGTTCCTGAGATCTTGGGATTGTAATGTCTTTGCTTTTGTCTATATGGTTTCACATCAGCTTCAAAGGGATACTGTGTTGTACGTCTTTGGGCTTGAAGGATTTTAAATCTGCATAAGACCAGGCTAACACATCCATGTATCTCTTCAAGAGTGAAGTGAATTTCGCTTTCTCCTCAGGGGAACAACATTTCCCAATATTCACCATCCGAGGTTGATCAGACGAACCTAGATTGATTTGATCTACCTCCGAGGAAGAAGCTCCTTCAACTTGCCTTTTGTTTTGAATAAAACGATCATGCTTGTCAAACAAACCTCCAGAGAAACCAAACCTTTTGGTATCTTGTTGCCTTTAAGCTGATAAACTCACCATCAACCTCTTGATATGGATCTGAGATAGTTTCACGGAAAGCTGATTCCGAACCTTCAAAGTACAACTCACTGAAATTGTCAGCCTTTTCTAGAAAAGCCAACACCTGTTGATCATCATTGAACACTTGCCAGTGAGTCGCATTATCTGGGATACTGGGACGGTACACAATCTCAATAGAGTACGTATCTTGTTTGAACTGAGGATGAGGAAGAAGGAGGGATGCAGACACGGCCAAAGAATCAGCCTTGTCATTATAATCTCTCAAAATTGCCTTTAATAGAGAATGCATCAAAGCATTCTATACTATCCCAAACTTTGTTCCTGTAATGTCTCAAGCGATCATTTTTTACCTGATAGATTCCCTTGACCTGGTTGACAATCAGCTCCGCATCCCCTTGAACCTTGAGATTTCAAATTCCCTTCTGTCTGGCCATTTCTAATCCTAATAACAGAGCTTCATATTCAGCCGTGTTATTAGTATTATCAAATTGCAACTTGTAAGCTGATGGGAAAATTTCAGAATTAGGAGATATAAGAACTACACCAGCGCCTGATCCGGTGATTGAGCAACTACCATCGAATTCGAGGGTCCAAATAGCATTGGGATCTTCTTCCTTGACATCTACAGTGGGTATCTCTGAAGTCATGAAATAATTTCCGAAGCTAGCATCTTCAAAAAGAATTTGAGCTTTAGGATCATCTGATTTAGTTACCAAATACCTCGCCTGAGGTTCGGGATGGAGAACATGATGAACCCCATTGACTGGGATCTTGGCTTTGGTCCAATCCATATTAATCTCTCCTCCGACGTCTTTACAAAAACCTCTACCCAAGAGGATACCGTAAGCTGCAGGGATGTCAGCAACTAGAATGGTCATTTTCACTCTCTTTTCTGGGAAAGCAACGAATGCGAACTGTGCATCTTTGATTTGACCAATCAAAGGAACTTGTTTGGTTTCCATAGAGTAACACCATCCATATGACTTAGTCAAAGTAAGCCCAAGGGCATGGGCTACTTTTGCGGGCATAACATTGTTGGAGGCCCCTGAGTCGATGATGCAATTGCTGAGTTTAAACCCATTTATAAGTAAAGACAAATAAAATGGTTCAATCTTTCCCGAAGAAGAAGCAGAGGTCAGATTGTTCTGAGGTGGGGATTGAGTAGGATTTGGAAGGAGACCTTTTGAAGGTGGTGGAACAACCGCTTTACTTCTGATGAATTTGGCAAGTTTTTCAAACTGTTCAGGATTTGACTGAAGGTATTCTGCTTCTGACATTTGGATTTTGGTTCTTTTTGCATGATCGATAATGTCAAAAGTAGTATAAGAAGGGGTGATGGTAGGCTCAGTTCTAATCACATGAGCTTGAGCTGAGGCACTGATCTTAGGAGAAAGAGAATAAGGAGAAGTTGCCTTTTTGGTGACTTCTCTTTCAGTTTGTGCTGAAATAGGAGTACCTCTCTTAACTATGGCTATGGGAGGTTCCTTATTCTTCTCCTTAGTGTTTTCAAGAGGTTTTCTTGGATTCTGAGATTGGGATCGAGTGAAGACAACAAATGACTGACCATCTGGCACACATTCATCTTCATCGTATTCCAAATACCCAATGCTGGAGTCGCCAGCCGAATCATCATAAGACTCATCGGCATATCCTGAAGCTTCAAAAGCCTCCGGAGAATCTTGTTCTTCTGGTTCTTCCTCTTCTTCAACTATTTCTACTGCCGCATTAATAGGAGGAGCTTCAATTGCTAGCCTCGGTTGAGCAGGAGTTAATCGCGGCCTATCCCTCGCAGCGCGCCACCATTGTTGTTATTGAAATTCCGTCTAGGGATATCCCGATACGGAACATTGTTCACCTGCTGAGACATTTGCTTTTTTAAAGCGATCAAATCATTAGCCATTTTTTGAAACATAGGATCAATATTACCTTGGGAAGAACCTTGATTTTTAGCCTTGGGTACATCTTTCCTATCCTTCCAGCCAAAATGAGATCATCCTCTATTTCAATAGTTGTTGACTGAGCGACAGCCAAATCTGGGATAACCGACCTTCTTAATAAAAAGCTCACATCAGGAGGCTGAGCATTAATGAAGAAGCATTTCTGATTTTCTAGAGTCGGTACAACTATTTCTCGGAATCTTTCGATCAGCTTATTAAACTTTTCCACGAAGTCCCGCATGGGTTCATGAGATTCCTTCTTCATATGAGTAAGTTGAGCTAACAAGGCATGAGAATCTTTGGCTGGTTTGAAACGTGCTTCGAACTTGGTCCGCATGGTAGCCCAGTTTGTGATGCATGCATTCGGAAGGTGATAAAACCATTCAGCTGCTGCACCATGCAATGTTTCAACAAAGAGTCAAAGAGACATCTTCGTGAGCTACTCCAAGGACACCGCACGCTACAAAGAAAGATGCAACGTGTTCATCAGGATGCTGCTTCCCATCCCCATTAAACTTGGGAATGTTTTTACGTGATCCATGTGGTAACTCGTGCAATGGTGGAGTTAAAGAAAGAGGACCAATAACTGCGCCCCAAGGCACAGGTTGTACTGCCATCCTTCTGAAAAGAGTGCATATAGGGATCCGAGTATCAGACAAGAGTAGTGCACGACAAGTTGCAGACGCTTCCCATTCCACGGGGATCCGGTTTCTCCGAACAGGTGAAGAACTTCTGGTTCAGTTAGAAACAATGTTGTTGGGGGACAGGCTGAAATTGTGTTGTTGTAGCAACTCAAAGAGTGGGTCAATTTCACCTTGGGCTCAGCGGGACCGAGTGAAGATCTTCCTGCCAGCTTGAACTGGGAAAGAGACCTTGTTAAAAATAAGGCAAATACGGAGTCGCCAGACACCAAGAGGATAAGCTTTATACTATAAATCCGTATTCCCCAGCGGAGTCACCAAAAACTGTTGGTTGGATATTTTGTCAATCCAAAATATGAGGTTCAACCACAGTATATGGGATTAAATCCCTCCTCAAAGACAGGTGAGGCTTCCTGCTTATTACTAATCTAAAACACAAAAAAACAATATATACAGTATTCACACTAATCTAACCATTGGGGTTGGGATAGAATCCCGAAATCCACATCCACACGATTCAAAGGTATTGCTTTTGTAAATGAACCGGGTAGGAAATTATTACAATGAAAGAAACACAATGGAAAGGAAATGAGAGAAACGTATTTTTTTCGAGTAAACACAGAGCACGAAATAATCATACGAGCTTTAGATCATAAATATAATGTCTAGAAATGATTAGAAACACTAAGATGCTAAACAAAGAATAGCTTAAGATCATGAACGTAAGAACAATGTCTTAAGAAAGATATATCCCACAACACAAAGTTTGCAAAATAATATCAACTCCTATTCTTCAAAATGATTAAAAGAAAACACAAAGTTTTTCTTCTTTCCAATAGCTCCCAATATTCCAAAAATTCACCCTTTGAATGCATAAGCATCCCTTATTTATAATAAAAGGAATAGAGAGAAAATAGGATAAATCCTAGAAAATAGTGTTCTTTAAAAGAGTTCTATTTTGCTTGACTCTCACGCAGGAGACCAAGTCAAAATTTGCTTCCTATGTGACGAAACAGAAATGAAAAAGACATGTCAATTTCAAGATTGAAATGACATGAAACATCAAGACTTAATCTGAATCGTCATCTTTCGCTCCTTCATCTTTCTCTTCCTCCAAATGAGCCTGCTTGTTCCAAATTCTTGAACTTTCAATTATGCCTTGCATTTCGTTTTCATTAAAGCATGCAGTGGAATGATCATTCAAAATTTCACAGGTTTCATGGGTATCACTAGCACTGCCGGGAAGCTTTTTCAATCTTTTGCTGAGCCTTCTCAAGGCCTCCAAAGAATGTTCAATTCTTACAAACCGATCAATGATCTCAATACCAAATCCATGCGTTGGTTCATGCTGAATAGACTCTTGGACTTGTTTGAAAAGATCATCAGCTGATAGGATGCCTGAGTTTCCAACTGACACCTTTGGACAAATCTTCAACAACTCTTCTTCCAGATCACTTTTGCCATCAATCAATTTATCCCTTGATTCTCTCAACTTACCGCAGGCTTCGTTAAGAATCTTCACTCAACTCCGATGGCTTTGGTCAGCTGGAAATGCTTATCCGCATGTGGGATGATGCCTTCTTCTACCAAGAGATGTGATGGTATTTGCTTTAATGCCTAGAGAGCTTCAAAAGTCAAATCAAGATGTCCAATTTCTTGAGAGAAATCATCGTCCATCTTCTCTCCATCACTCTGAATGTTCCCCAAAGATTGATAGACTTCCACGACGTCTTGAATCACTTCCTTCCCCTGTTGGAGCAGCCTTTGGATCCATTCATCGACCACCCTTCCTTTTTTATTAATCTTCTCAATCGTAGGCACTGATGAGAAATCAAATCCGACAGGGACAGAAGAAGATGGTATGGATTCAAGGGGTTTTGAGAGCTTAAGCAAAACCTCGGTCAACTGCTCCACTTTTCCTTTAAGCTCATCTCTATTGTCTTTTGTTTCTTTCAACTTCTGGCACAACACGTTTGTGGCATCCCGCGCATCTTGTTGTGCTCCTTCCATTGTCACCTCTCCTAGAGCCACCCCGTTATCTCGATAACGAGGTCACACGCATCCTCTTTAGTTTTGTCACCACGGGAGTGGCGATCTCTCGCGAACTTATGCCCTCAAGCATCCCACCAAAACCCTTGAAACTGTTTTGGGTTTCTTGGCCGATTTAGCAGTAGGAGCCTTGAGTGAGCTAAAATCAAAGGCCGGTATGGGTACAATCACCTTCCTCTTCCTCGAGTTTTCTCGAGTAGCCATTGCGGCGTATCAGAGGGAGTTGCCACTGTTGTAGAAGCTGGTATCATACTCTCAAGGGGAGAAGGTTCTACTAGTGGAGGGGGAATAGTTACCAATGTGGTAGTAGATTCAATAAAAAGAGGCACAGGAGGGGGCGTGTTGGTGATTACTTGGGTCCCAAAGAGAGAGGGGTGAGAGTCCAGAGAAAATACTGGCCATGATTGAAGAAGTTGATGGAGAATGAGGAGGTAGGAGTGGTTGTGAGGGGGGAGGCGCAGATTCAGACTCCAAAGCCTGGGATGCAAGAGATAAGGTCTCTTCAGTTGGGCAATCAACAAATGATGAAACCAGAGGCTGGCTTCCTTCTCCTTCCAAAGTAATTTCTCCTATTTCTGGTGGTGTTGGTGATTCTGGCACATCCACCATTTCAACTGGAGAAATAATTGAAGAGATTTCTCTTTTTTTTTTCTTTTTGACAAACTTGACCTTTATAGGCCCCTTAGAAGATTTTTTGTCCTTTCCTTTTTTGGAGGGCCCCGCCTCTGAAGCAACCAACTTTGAAAACTTATCATCTTTAAAACTCATTCCCCAAGAGGAGAGCCATGCTTTGGTGCGTGCAAGAATCAGAGCCGACCTATCTGTAATGGAGGCTTTTTCACTGATTGACCAATCAATAGGTGGGAAAACATATTGATCTTCATTCAGTCCATCATAAGAAAGATCCAGAACACTTTCATTATCGCTAGTACCTTCTGGTAAGTTAGCAAGCTCAAGTGTTTGAATCTCAGCAAGTGTCAATCTGCTATGATCCTTTCTACGAATAACAACCTCATCACGTAGATCAATCCAGATGTCTTCTATGCTTGGTCTGTGTAGGTGCAGAGTTCCATACGCCCTGAGGACTCCTCGAATGTCAAACCCATCTCGGGGCTTCATGTGCTTCTTCAACTTGTCCTGAAGCTCATGGACAACATTCTTAGCTTTCACCACTATCGAACAAGTGTATCTTCCAATAGAAATTGGGAAAGATACAACAGCCTTATGTTTACTTTGTTGGAACTTGTGAAAATCCAACAATTGCCTAACCAATTCCATCAAGATTAATTTGTCCCCTGGATATCGGGGCAGATGGAAAGGATCCCCTGGGTACATGACTACCCGTAGATATGTGAACTTCTTGAACTATAAGAAGACACAACCCCACTTTGAAACCTCAGCCCATGCTTCATCAGATACTCTTGTTTTCCTCAGTTCAGGATTTAACCTGCAGATGTTTTCGTAAAAGAAGGCGTCATTCACCCTTCTGAATTGGTCTTGAGACCCTTTTCTTGTCAGCTGAGGAAAATACTGATAGACATGGTCCACCATCCTGCTTCCTTGGTATCCAACCGTGATAGTTCCTCATACCGCCGCTGCATAGGTGACATATGAGGACATATAAAACTTTCCCGTAGACAAGACTCAAGTGTCATTTTTGGAATCTATCTCATTACTAATGAGAGTGCCCCAATAAATTCCTTTTTAATTTTTCTTAATGGTGATCATGAATTGATACATCCACCCTTGAAAACATTTGATTCGGTAAACCAAAACCCGACTCAACAGAGTGATGATGTCATTGATTTCCTGAATGAAATCACTTCTGGGGACAAGTCTTGGGAATCTGGAGACAACCGGTTTGGCTTTGATCAGGAACTTCTTATTTACATGTTTGATACAATCTTCCTGATCATTATCCCAAGCTTTCTGAGCTGACTTGATATCTAACTCTCCATATTCTTCAAAATTGGGCAGCTTGAGGAGGTCATCAAAGTAACCTCCGTCCAACTTGATCACAACTTCTCCCGCCTGGTTTCTCACAGAACGAGAAGCAGAGTCATAACTCGAAGCGCAGGCTAAGATGAATTCAGGGCACTGAGCGGACATAGGGAAACCCACTGCAAGAGGTAAACCACTATCGACTATCGATTTCATCCATGGAGTTTGGGAGGAGCTCTTTACCCTACTCCATAGAAATCCTCCATATCTATATTTCCGAGCTCTGTATCTCGGATGTCATAATTGCAATCGATATAGGATGGAGACTCCACCTTTCTGAATTTGTATTTCATCCTTCCTGACTTTTCAGTCTTTTCTTGTGATGGACCAGGTCCGACATGAGGGATTTCAAAGGAGGAGAGTTTCGAGATCAGGAGATGTTACACACTATGAAAACCCCGACCTACTGGAGATGCCGGAAGGGTGGAAAAGCCCGACACACTGAGGAGGATGTCGGGGAGTCTAGAAAACCCGACACACTGAGGATGTCGAGACTTGAGAAAACCCGTTTGAAGTCGAGAGATTTTGAAAACCCGACACTTTGAAGATGTCAGAGATTTTAGAAAGCCCGACACGTCAAATTTTTTCTCGATATACTGCGGGTTTTTGATACTCACAAAGCACCCTGCAAAACCCGAGAAGAGGGAATAGGGTTTTTGTTGATTTTAAAACATGCAAGTTCTTTCTTCATCATTTATATCCAAAACATATTTTGATTACAACAATATTCTGGGAAATAACACAAAGTGATAATTCCAAAGAGATAAACCCTAAAACATAAATCCGGTAAAGAAAACAACCCCAAAAGAAAAAAGAAAAACTCCACAAACCTGGTAAAAATGGGAAGAATTCCTCACATAATCAATCCATAAAAACCATGAACAAAGAATGAAGAGAGAAATACCTTCAACCAGGGCAAGGAAAGATCGAAAATGAGCAATTCAATCGGGCACAGGTGAGTTTCAGGTTTCGAGGTTGGAGAAGCATGCACGAAAAATCCACGAGGTAAAAATACGTCCGGTAAAAATGACGTGGAAATCCACATATATATATATAAAAAATTGCAATTAATACACTTCAGCTGGCACGTGCCAACCCACCCGACAACTCGGCATTAATGCCATGTCAGCATGCTTAGGAGATCCGAAAACCCGACACAAAGGTGTTTAGAGCAATTCGGTTTCGGGTTGCAGGAAACAATCGACATGAAACATGATGCTTAGATGCTTCAAAGTTCCGAAACCCGAAATGAAGGACTTAGGCAATTTGGGTTTCGGGTTGCGGGAAACAATCGACATGAAGCATGATGCTTAGATGAAGGCATGTTCCGATGCTCGGAAGGTCCGCAAACCCGACTCGCCTTACTTGAAGCGGGTTTCGGGTTTCGGGGAACACAAGACATGAAACATTCAAAACACATGTTGTCCTGTTTGTGAAACCCGAAAACCCGATTATCTCTCATAAAGGTCTCCATACTAGAGTTTTTCCAAGTTCCCAATGGCAAGATTTCTAATGCAAAACAACTCAAGATCAACAAAACATAGGCCCGTAAAAAGTCTATAAACTTTCTCCAAAAGCAAGATCTCAAAATAGCAAAAGAATTTCACCCCAAAAGAAGTATGTAAAAGTGAAGCAACCAAAAGAGTGTAACCCAAAAAAATAAAATGAATTAAAATATATAGAAGGAGGAAAAGAGGAGAATGAAGTGTATCTTCGTAGGATGCCACAACACACATCCTCAACTCCAACTCACAAGTCAACTTCAATCTCCAAGACACAATAAATAAGTAGGTGAATAATATGAGAGTTTACTTACACACTCAAATCAAGCCCATTCCACAAAGGACTGAAATTAATTTCAAGCAAGAAGTGGATTTAAAACATTTAGCTAGACTTACAAAAATCTATAATGAAGGCTATATTTAAACTCTCCAAGCATAGGTAAGGTTGGTATACAAATTTAAGAGGTATGGGACAAGTTTAACTTGTCCCACAAACCTCCAAAAACAGTCTCCAAGGACAATTTTGAATTCCAAGGAAGATGAAGTGTTTCATACTCCAAATTTTACTTAAATATCTCTTACACATCACTTACGCATTGCTTACATATATCTTACAACATTTAATACAAGAGTCAACTACTCCAATAATTACTTTCTTATGATGCAACATGGTTAATTTATTTTAACAATATGATTACTCACATTATATACCACAATTTATTTAAATAAAAAGTTGTAAACACATCACTTAATAAACACATACAAACATCAATAAAAGGAACCAAATAAATATATACACATAACCCTTGGTCACATTTAAAGGTGATCCCCCATGGGAATCCCTAACACAATCAACACGCAAAAAAATACAAGTTGCCTTGGTGACCTTGTTGAATTCATCTATAATTCCAATGTGGTTGGTCTCAAATCCCCCGATGTTTGTTGTGATATTTTAAACTTGTAAAATATAAATACCTCCTTTAGCCTCATGGCCATATTAGAACATCCAAATGAATATAAGTATAATTTCAAGATCATTGGCATATACGTGAATCAGCAATATAACTTACGATTTCATCCACAACTATATCATCACCAATTTTAATTCAATTCTCATTTTCCATGTCTACTCAAAATATCCAAATATCACAAGTCCGAACAAAATCTATAATGTAACCATGTCAAACAATATATCAACATCAATATCTAAAATGTCTCTAATAATCATCATGCACCATATATGAATCAAATTCCACAATAAACCATGATCTAACATCTAACATCATGCTAAATTAAACTATAACATTGTCCATAATATAGTTAGTAGCATCGGGATCAATATCCTAAGGTGTCGAAGGAAAGCGAACACTACATATTCAATGGTCATTTCAAGATCCACAAGTTTTGAAAATGGTTTTAAAGAAGGTACAAGAACCTACCATTTTGAAACCAAGTATTCTAAACCCTCAAAATATATTTGAATGCAGAAATATTTGTGAATACCTGAATGAGTTTCAAACTTGAAAATGGCAGAGAACACAAGGAGAATAAATATTTCAAAGTATAAGTGCCATAAAAGTCAAATAATGGAAGCAATAAAATAGTGACATTTCTTAATGAACAAAGGCTTACCATTTTATCAAACAATGGCCAAATCATAACAAAGTTAAATTATAAGCTCGAGTCAGAGCTCAAAATGATAAAAAAATGGTGGCCGCGATAGTTCACAGAACCTTGAAAAACTTCAAGAAGAGCCTTTGAAAATGCAGGAAATGACATATTATGCATGAAAAACACCTCAAAATTAACCAGAGTGAGCTTGGAAACTCATCAATGACATTAAGAGGAAATGTTCCCAAGAATTCATTCACTAAATTGATAAATCGAAATGAGCAAATGCTTAGGTTTCAAATTTTTTACTTGACTAATTCAACCAATATATACCTAACTCACCTGTGAGCTCAATCAAACAGATCAAATCAAAAGGTACCAAAATCAATGGTCACCAAGGCAAACCAAAACTCTACCACAATTACTAGTAATCCAACCTCGATCTGAAAATTACCAACGTGGCAACAACATGATAAAACCCTAACTTAAATTGAGTTAGTTCCCACCGACAAAATGATAATGGTCGAATCATTGTGGAGGTGGGGGACTTTCTCAATAATTTTTCGTTAGCTATAGGCTACACATGAAAAAAAATAAAAATTATAATTTCCTTGACCATGTGTTCATGGTGACTTAAAAAGGGGGCCCAAAACCATGTGTAATCAAAATTGGGCTAACCAAATATTATATGCCATGATTTTAATCAAATTAATCAAGGATTAAGATAGAGGATGTATGCATGAGGTCAATCAAAGGAGAGACCATAATTTTTCAATCAAACAAAATATACTTTACCTTAAAATTTCTAAAGAAACCTTGTGCAAAAGAGGATATCTTATTTTTGTAAAAGGAAGATATTATTTTTCATGTCAATAGTTGGTCCCCACAAGGTGAAGCTTGAATTATTTTTGCTAAGGAAAGAAGATAAATTATTATTCTTGCAAAGGAAGGAATATTTTGATATGCACATGATCACAAGAAGATGGAATAATGCAAGTGTCACATCATTGATAAAGCATGATTATTTAATCATCAAAGCAACTTGACAAAGAAGAGTGTGTGCATGCACCTTGGAAGACTTATACATCAAGAAAGGGATAAAATTATCTAAAGTATTCACCAAAATTATTGATTGTAACAGAAATAGAGCAGTCAATTGCACTTTGAGTAGAGCGTATTTTGTAAATAAGGCTATTAATTCCTCATTGTAATCAACCCGTCTATTTTTATTCTTTTATTTATTCATGATAAAGGGATAAAATTAGCATGCATGAGCGAGTACAAAATGTATTCTATTTTTAGGAAGGGTTGGGTCATGTATTTTTCTATATATTGTTTGCATTAGTAAGGCACAAGGATGAATTTTTTGATACAGAGTGCTAAAGCATATTTTTACCATTTATGCCTTAAATAAGAACCAATTATTACCTTTCCAATTATTTTCAGTTATGTGTATCTTTCCATTAATTCTTGTGAATGTTAATTCCTTGATTAATCATCTTACCTTGTTGAAAATATGGTATTTTTACATAGTCTTAGTGTGCATGTTTAGATTGTTGTCTTGTTGTGATTTATCCCTAATAGATAAGTGTTTTACCTTAAGATTATGTTGAAAACCATTTGTTTGTGCATCTACAATTTGTTCTCAATTTTATTTTGCATGTACTTAGTCAAATCCCTCAATAAATTTGGTGTATCACCCCATTTAAATTTAGTTATAACAATATTTTTACGCTTGATACCCCAAAAAATATCTTAGGATACATCAATAAGGAACCGACCTTGATAATCGAGACTTGCCTCAATAATAGGTATACCCACAAACCTGAGGTGTTTCCATTATATCTACGGAAGTGAGAGATAAAGCAATCTTAGAACCCCTGTTGTCATCTCTCAACAAGGGTGCACTTCTAAGAGATAACATTTTGGCACTCCCAGGGGAAACAGATCAGATCTGCAACATATTTACAACAAAATAAAATCACTTTTGGAAGAAAAAGTTGTAGCAATCCATTGAAAATCAAAAGAAATTATTTGGCGACTCTGTAAGGCTGATTTTAGATCAGTTTTGCAACATGTTCCATGCCTAAAGTGACTACAAGATCATTGGTAAGAGGAATTCATGCTAATTTTATTTCATTACCTTTAAATTTTGCAAGAAGAAGAAGAGTTGGAAATACCTTACCTTATAATAGGCCTAGTTTTGGCAACCCTCCTCCCCTTCCTTCACCATGTGTTAATCTTGTTGTTCAAATCCTAGTAATCATGTATCAACCACCACCACCAATTAGAAATTTTTGACCTTTATCAATGACATTCCTTTAGTAATTCAAGTCTATTGTGATATACCCGTTGTTTCCTAAAAGGTTTACCTTCATTTACTTGTGAAAATTCAGATTACCCCTACTGAGCATATTAAAGATATTGTAGCCCTTTTTGCAATCCATAACATAACTCATGAAGATGTAGCCTTGAGACTCTTACCCGCATCATTTAAAGGGCATGCTTTGCAATTGTATAAAATTTTACTAATAGGGAGCATAACAATTTGGGATGAATTAGGGGAGAAACTACTTAAGGAATTTCAAGACAATTTTGATCATTTATCTCTCATACAACAACTATCTATACTCAAGAGATCTCTTCACGAATTTATGGCTAGTTTTAAAATCATATTTGTTAGAATTTGGGAAAGAATTCCATCTTCTAAGCATCAAGTGATCATGCATTTCTATACTATCTTAGAGCTTTAAATAGTGAAATTTTAGCCATGATACAATCTATGGGAGGAACTACACTCCCAGCAGCTTATGATATTGTTATTAGGGCTGAAAAAAGCCTCATTCAATCTGTAAATTAGCCCTAAGACCTTTTATGCCTCTTATGGCAAATTTGAAACATGTTCCATAGCCCATTACCATAATAGAACCTACTATTACAACACATACATATGACATATTTAAATCCTTGCAAACAATGGGGAACAAACTAACATCAATTGACAATAAAGTTACCTAGTCTAGCAGGCCTTACCAAACTTCATATCAACAAAATCAACATAATAGGTAGCCATTTTAGCAAAATCAAAACTATAGACAACCTTATCGCCAAGGAAATTTAATTGTTCCACCAACATAGTTTCGGAAGAGTGGTGTTTACCTTGTAATCAGCCTCATTCAGTTGTTAATTGTCTAAATGCATTCCTAAATATAAGCCTTGTTGCACAACCTCAATCTGAAGCATTATTTATGCCTCAAATAAATGGTGGGCAACAAGATCCTTAGATTTAGAAATCACATGAATAGAGTTTAGTCAATTTTGGAGAATAATATTTTATTGCAATTACAACTAGGTCTCAAGAAAGGGCTTAAGATAAAGAAAAACAACAAAATAGACATATTTTCCTAAAGTCGCCGATAAATCAACAAGTACAGGTCAAAAAACAACAAACAAATTTATTGTTCCTTTAAAACAGAAGCAATTCATCTTCTAAGGATAAGGAAAAACAATTACACTTGATCCTAAAAGATTATTCATACCTCATATTTTAAAAGTTGCTGAAGCAAAGTAAGTTTTTGCTAAAGCTTATGATAAAACTGTAGAATCTTTTTCAAAGACTGTTACTTCTTTTAATATTGTTGAGGTAATGAAAAAGCATAATATTAATATTTCATTATGGGATGATTTGAGTATTCTAGGACAACAAGAGCTACTTTCTCATGAGCTTTCTAAGTTGTAGATTTCTTCAAAACCAACGAAAAAGAAGCTCAAAAAATAGATATGGTTCTTGGTACAATTGAGAAAGATCACATGAAAGAGGTTAAGTGGATGGTACAAAAGTTTTAAATGCTCATGATATTAAAAATCACCACCTTTCTATCTATCTCTGATTATTGTAGATTATTTAGTTCATAACTACATGGTTGATAGTGGTGTAAGCAACATAGTAATGCCTAAAGCAATTACATAAAAATTAGGCATGTAGTATGAAACTACAGAGAAAAGTGTGTTACAGCTAGATAGAACAACAACTAACACAATTAGCACCATTATAAATTTAGAGGTAACGTTAGATGCTTGTCTCGAATGTTTCTATTCTACAAGATGGTACACTAGTAGATTTACCTCCATAATTTGCTTCATATTTATCAATAGATTTCAAAACAAAGATAAGAGATTAGATCTCTTCAAATTTGTCATTTTTTCTTTACTACAAGGTATGGAACTAAATTTATAGTTAATTCAGAGCCTTTGGCTGGATTTCATATTGAACCTCATGATTTAAATGATGTAGAAAATTATGTAGCCATAGATCAGTCTGATTTTGAAATCAAACCACATGTTTCTACATTAGATGGTGTTTCTAATTTGTTTATGGATGAAAAAATCAAGAATAACATGTTTATGATCCTTTCAAAGAAGAGGAAGAATATTTATTTGGCGTTTATTGTTTGCACGGAGAAAATGCACCAATCCCTTGCTTTCCAAAATAGAAAAAACAACAGAAGGCTTATGGAAGCTTCATTTCGATGGATAAAAAAGGACAAGGTTTAGGTTTGATGCTTACTTCCCCTATAAATGAAAGGTATTTTCAACTCTAAGTCTGCAATTCTCATGTACTTATAACGTACCTGAATATGAAGCATTACTTCATGGCTTATAATCGATCAAAAAAGAGGTATTAACATATTACAAGTTTTTGGTGATTTAGAGTTAGTAATTAACCAAGTAAAAAACTTTAATGTGTGTAAGAATTCATTACTGAAATCTTACAAGCATAGAGTTTCAGACTTAATAAAGGATTTTGATGCTATTAATATGCAATTTGTTCCAAGAGCTGAAAACAAACATGTAGACAAACTTGCAGCAGTTGGTGCTAGCTTTGAGGTATTAGAACAAATTGAAAACAACAAAGTGCAGCCACATATAAAATTGATTATCAGACCTTCAGTACCTAATAATCAAGAAAAATGGTGAGCTTTCGAAGATGATGAGAAAATCAGAGATTTCAAAGTGGTAAGAAGATGAATTTTTTGTAGTTAATCAAGAAACACTGCAACATTTATATGGTGACAAGTGTTTTAAATTAAAGGAAAATAAGCTTCCCGAGGACTGTCACGTTATAAGATATCTTCAGTTGTGATGATCAATTAAGAAAGGATAAAGGAAAGATCTCGACTCACATAGATAACTACAAAGAGATCTTAGTTGATAATGAAAAGAAGTTATTTATCGGAAAGGTATGTTCCTTAGCTAAAAAATAGTCTTTTATTAATTTATGTAAATAATTCTAAGATATTTTTTCTTGGAAATTCCAAGATTTGAGATGATTTGAACCCAGTTTAGCTCAGCATACCATAGAATTACAGCCAAATTCCAAACCAGTTACGCAGAAACAAAGGCCTATAAATCCTAAGATTGAACCCTTGATGAGAAAAGTGTTATCCAAGCTGATTGAATTAGGTATTATCTTTTCAATTAAACATTCAAGTTGGGTTGCTTATCTTGTGTCTGTTCGGAAAAATAATGGAGAAATCTGACTATTTGTGGATTTTAGAGATCTTAACAAGGATTCATTAAAATAACTTTATCTCGCTACCCAACATGGATCGGATTTTAAGAATAGTTTCAAGTTAAGAAATGATGTCTCTTTTGGATGGTTATATTGGATATAATTAGATTCTTGTGTGTGAAGAAGACATATACAAAACAAATTTCACTACAAAGTGGGGTACTTATGCTTACAAAAGAATGCCTTTTGGACTTTCTAATGTCAATGTAACATTTCAACGTGTAATGGACATGGATTTTCATAGCCTATTAAATAAATGCATACTAGTTTATTTAGATGATGTTACTTTATTTTGAAGAATTATGATGATCATCTTATTCATCTAAGGCAAAATTTTCAGCTTTGCGGGTAGTTTGGAATATCATTGAATTCCAAAAATTATATATTTTTAGTTCATCAAGGTAGATTACTTGGGCGTATTTTTTTAGATAAGGTTTAGCTATTGATCCTTTTAGAATTGAAGCAATTTCACAACTATCCTTACCTCATCATAAGAAAGCATTACAAAGTTTTCTTGGAAAAATCAACTTTGTTAGAAGATTTAATCCATATTTTGCAACATTAGTTAAGAAATTAAAAACCATATTAAAGAAAGATAAAACTTTATATTTGACCAACGATGGAAGAAAAGGATTTGAAGCTATCAAGATAGCTATTTCACAAGATTTTACTCAAGAATCCAAATTTTTATAATGATTTCATGATGTATGCACTTACAGAGCTGAAACCATTTCAGCCATATTAACTCAAGTTAATGATGAAAATATTGAGTAACCAATTACTTTCTTTGGGAAGAGCTTACATGACTACGATACAAGTTACATTTTTCTTGAAAAATAAGTACTTGTTGTAGTTAGACGATTAAATAATTTCAAGTACATGCTTTCCAATAATAAGATACATGTTTTTGTATCTCATGTAAGTGTTAAAAAATTTCTATTGAACAAAGAACTAAATGATAAGAAAAGAGGGTGGATTAAAAGGTTATGGAGTATGATGTTAACATCCTCGTTACAAAAACATCTCAACTTAAAGGATTGAATGAACATCTGATTGCTGATATGGAAAATCGGTAGGCATGCAGAATTAGAATATTCATTACAACATGTGGAAATCACATATCATTAGTCAGAAATTTTAATTACAACCTAAAAATGAACAACCAAAACTCAATCCAGAAGTTCAAGGATCAAGATGGATGACTTATTTTATTAATTACTTACAACACGATACTTATTTGGAAGGTATGGACAAGAATAAATGAAGATATTTTAGATTAAAAGTTGTACCTTATGTTTTTATTGATGGTGTGTTATTCAAAAGGGATATAAATGAAATTTTGTTGCGATGTATTGATTATGATAGAGTGTAGCAATTATTATCTAATTTTCATGAAGGACCTATAGGAGGCCACATTTTAGAGCATACTACAACCTTAAAAAGTATGAAAGTTGGTTATTATTGTCCCAACATATTTAAGGACTGCTTGGAATGAATTAGAAAGTGTAAGAAGTGTGCATTATTTGTCGGAAAGAATGTTTAGCTCACGCTGCCCCTGCAGCCTATTTCAGTGGATCAACCATCCATGTAGTGGGGTATCAAATTCATTGACATGATAAATCCACCTTCATCATAAGGAAACAAGTGGATATTGACTGCCACAGATTATTTCAAACATTGGACTAAATCAGTAGCCTAGAAAGAAGCAAATGAGACTTCAATCTTATCATTTTACAAAGGTATAATTTACAGATTTGGTGTTCCATAACATATCATTTCAGATAATTCCTTAGCATTTATTGGTGCAAAGTCAACAAATTGGGCTATTAATCATAACGTTTATTTGATCACTTCGCCTAATAATTACCTAGAAGGTAAAGGATTAGCTTAAAGTACTAACAAAAATCTTTTGAAGATCATTAGAAGAACACTCAAGGATAACAAAAGAGCTTGGTATCTGATGTTAAATAGAACACTTTGGGCTAATAGAGTGACTCATAAAACATATGTTGGCAATTCACTATACAAGCTTGTTTATGGACGTGTGGCAAGAATTCCCATCTCAGCCAAATTTCCCACATTGGATTTAATACATTAGATGGAATTAGTTGAGAATGAACCAATGTAGGTTCGTTATGTAGAATTAATGGAGCTGCAAGAGCTAAGAGATCAAGCTCATTTGAACATGGAAAAAAATCAGAGACAAATCAAGAGAACATTTGATAAAAAGGATAAGTTCAGATTCTTAAATGAATGCGACATTATGTTGAAATGGGATTATGATCGTGAAAATATAAGAAACCACACAAAGTTTGATACAATTTGGAGTGGTTCTTATATAATTTTATCTTGCAAAGAGCACAATGCATTTTAGTTTTCAACACCGAACAAATAAGAACTTCCCATTCCTTTGAATGGTATGTTTCTTAAACATTGTTATTGAAAATACTAAAGTGTCTGGTTAGAGTAGGATTTCCCTTTCAATAAATGTAGTTCATGCACATTGCAATGTTTTTCAATTCAATAAGTGCATTCGTGCACATGATTTGGTTTACCAGATCCTTTCCCAACCTTAGTTTTTAGAGGGGTTGGTTTTTCAAAAAAGGAAGACTTTGGTTATATGCTTTGACTCCATACTAAATGGATAAGAGCAAGACACCAGTCAACCAGCTATTAGGCATCTTTCCCCACAGGATCACCAGAAATATTGACATTTTTTACACTCGTGCAAATGGGATTTTCCATACTTTTTTTTCAATGGAAGGCATTGATGAATGAGAATAACAGGGGGGAACTTCATATAGTTTTATTGTGTTTTCAGTTGTAGTCATTAATCAACAACATGTAATCTGCAGCTATATGTGTTGTTACAAAATGTAACACCTCACATAGGTTGTTATTCCATGTTCATCTTCAGCAAGGAAACACAAAATCCCCAAAGGACCAATGCATTACCTTAATGAAGGTGAGAATCATAGTTTAGGTGAGATGTTAAACTAAAAAAAAAAGGTTATAGTTTACATGCAAAAGAGTTCATTATTAAGTTACAGGTACATCAAATCTCATTATTTCTTTATGTTTAAATATTATTAATCATGTGATTGAGTTGTTTATTTCATTATACAATCAATATATATCATAAAAGATGAATGCAGAAAGAAATATACAACTCGATTAAAGAAATTAAAGTCTTTTTTCATGAAAAATTTAATGTTTCCCACACAACCCATGGTATGTATCTTGTGACTATTGAAAAAAGATAAATGTGCATGAAGTGAAAAGAAAAAGAGTATAAAAGATACCCATCATTGCCTCGGGTTTTCTCCTAGTCTTCATTACTTCAGTTCCAACTCCATCTTTATCTTCAACACTATCTAGCTCATCAATGTACCCAAAGGAAAAATGAAAAGACATCACCAAAGAGCTCGGGTTTAATCTATACTCATGTGCTATCTAGATTTAGAAATAAGGATCTCAAAATATCAAGAGGAATAAGGTACATCAAAAATGATACAAAATTATGAAATTAGTATGTTGCAAAATTACATATGATTCCTAGAATCATTACAGAGCAAAAAAAAAACAAAAATGAGAGACTATAGAATATAATGGGGGCTAAAAAGCTTATTTACTTTCTAAATAGTTTTCTAAATGTGCAGGTACATGCACTAGATGAAAATAAAATACCAACTAGTGTATTTTAAAAAACACACATAACTTTCTAAGAAATTTAAATAGAGAGCCTGATAGTTCTCAAGTGGAGATACAACTGCCTATCAGACTACAAAATTCAACTTCTAACTTCAAGATAAAGTTTCAAAGTTTTCAGATTGCAAAAGTTATAAGATTATAGTGGAAGGATTTTTCTTTAGAGAAAGAAAAAAGAGAGCTATAGTCAATTCATCATCACAGAGAAACAATTATTGAAGATACAATGAGCTATAGTGCTTCTTGCGTAATAGGAATATCCCAATAACCTAACTTTAGATTATTGCAAAAGAAACACATGGCCATATTGTAATCATGATAGGTTCAATTTTTCGAGTATGAATCAACATACAAAAAATTGCAAAGAAAATATTGCATGCTCAATCTATTTAGATAACTTCAATCTGGGATAATTTCATTTTGCATCGCTTATTATCAAGAAGAGACATAGCAACAATTTCATATGAAGAAGGAGGCTCAATAGTTTCTAATAAAACTTTATATAATGATTTCATCATCATTGTAAACAAATGGAGAGTAAGATTGAAAAGCCCAACATGAAGTGTGATTGCAGATTTAGATTTAGGTATAGGTATATAGTGTTAATGTTTGCAGATCCTTGAAGGTGTAAATCAATAGATTACAATCCATTGAATACAATAAATAGTGGAAAATTCATTCAAGAAGATCTTCAACCCATAATGGGAGCTACAGAAAATAATCAAAATGCAAGTCCAAATTGAATGGAGTTGTAACCATACCAAGAAGTGAGTCCATAGCATGCAAGGAGCATGATACGAAGGTATAGAGCACTAAGTTTCAGACAAGTGAGAGTTATTAGTTGTTTGGTTCGAGCAAAGAAACAATAAAACATAGCCGGGTGAAAATTTCTAGAAAATATCTTAGAAATAGGGTAAATGTGAGTGCGAAGCTCAACAAAATCATTACAACAATGAGATCATTAAGAAATATAGTGACACAAAATAGAGAGCAATTGCAAAAACAGAGTAAAGTGGCTAGAAAAGAACAAAACTTAGTTACCTTTAATAGAAAATTACCCAAAATATCGATATAGTGAGCAATTTTCAAATATACAATACAATACAGAGTTTCCTTTTAATAGAGTAGTTGTTTCAAAAGTTATGTGCAGAGAAAACCGTATGGAAATTAGTGAAAGCTATAACTTAGAACCGGATCTGGATAAAAGCTCCAATAGCAATGAAGAATACTCACTACACTAAGCAACCAATTTGAAATACGCCCTAAAAATGTCTAGTTTTGAAACGACATTACAAAATATGGTGAACTACAAAGAAAAATGAGCCGATTCACAATATAACAAGTTTCAGAGAAATTTAAAATGGATCAAACCCTTCCATGGTTATCCAGATCTAGAATAAAGTTGAAATTGGTACAAGAATGAAAACCAAGAGAAAAGAAAAGTAGAATTACTTCTACAACGTTCAAGATGATTAGAATGGAAAAACCCAAATATCAAACCCTCAAATTCTACAAGCATAGTTTGTAAAAATCAAAGAAACGTTTATAGTGACAGTACAATAAAGGAAATAAATCTTAATCGTGGAGATAGATTTGTGAAAAAGCTCAATTCATAGTGATCTTGGAAGAAAGAAATAATCGAAAAGTTAGAACCAAGTCCAAGAACCTCGAAATCGATCATTCAACTATGAAAATCATCAAAATACAAACCTAGTTTGGGTATGAATGGGATTTTAAAATATACAATAAAACAACGGGTACTCATTAAGGATAAGACAAATATTTATCTCGCTCAAGTTCAATTAAAACATGAACACAAAGTTTTAAAGTTCCTTTCGAATTTATCAAATTAAGTGTCACCAGGTTATCATTTGCAATCAAAGGTATAGTACAAAACACTTATAGAACTGAAAAAACCAAAAAAATACAAAGTACCCACTATCCTCTTCATGCAAACAATCAAGAATGAACATGGTTTAAGTCCTTTTATTGTACAAATTTCAAACTTTCGATAAGTTCTGACGATCTTCATTTCTTAAGTAAAAGAGAAAACCTCCAGACAGCTTTTGACACGAAAACAAAATGCAAATTTTCCAGCTTTCTGAAAATAAAACTCTATTTTCTTCAATGGATGTTCAAGTTCCACAAGTTTTACTGAGACGGTTTTGAAGAAGGAACAAGAAATTACCATTTCAAAGCCAAGTTTTACAAACCCTCAAAATATAGTTGAATGTAGAAATATTTGTGAATTCCTAGAACTCGTTTCAAACTCAAAAATTCCACAGAACACAAGGAGAACAAATATTTTGAAGTAGCAGTGTCATTGAAGTCAAAGAATGGAAGTAATGAAATAGTCAAAGTGCTCAATGAACAATGGCATACCATTTTTTATCAAACAACAACCAAATCACAACAAAGTTCCAGTCTAAGCTTGAGTCAAATCTCAAAACGATAAAAAATTGTGGATGTGACAGTTCCACAAACCCACAAAACTTCAAGAAGATGATTTGAAAACTCAGAAATGAAAGGTTATGCATGCACAAAGGCCTCAAAATCAACTAGGATGAGCTCAAAAAATCATCAATGGTGTCAAGAGGAAATTTTTCCATGGCTTTGCCCACATAATTAAAAAAGTGAAATGAGCGAATGCTTAGGTTTCAATTTTGTTTTACTCGACTAACTCAACCACTTTGTACCTAACTCACTCATTGAGTTCAATCCAATGGAGTAGATCAAAAGCTACTGAAATCAATGGTCATGAATGTAAACTTGTTGGTTCGAAAATTTGTCGGGAGGGTAAATCTATGGATAGACGAGCCAACAGTGTGCAAGGCATAGCCCATCTTTGAGACAGCAAAAGTGAAATTGGTTTATTGCTTTTCTAGCAGGTAGGAATCTGCACAAGTCCTACAGTATTCTACCTTAAGGGGTTTGGGATCTCGTCCCAGTAGGGGTATTTCTGATTGTGAATAGAAAGGAATGAAGGGAGGAACAAAGATAGGATAGATCCGAAGGGAGAAAAGAAATGAATTCCAAAGTAGAAAGGTCAGAGGGTTTATGTTTTGGGCTGGTAGTAAATAGAGCCAAACCTACTTGCATAAATGAACAAAGCAATACTGATGAGAAAATGACAAAAAAGTAGAGATAGATCTAATAGAAAAGCAACACAGATCTAACTTAAGAAATATCTGATGCACATAATACATTCATGTCTTAAATTCTCAGTATTAATATTTTCTGTTACAAAAAACACAAAGTCTTTTCTTCTCACTTCTATTTTTCATCTAAAAAATGTCCACCCCTTGAATACAACAAGTATCCAAGTATATATAGAAGGAGAAGGAGAAAGAAGGCAAAAAGGAACCAACAACTACTTACAAAATATTTACAAAAATATCTAAAAGTCAACTGTTGACTTTGGGGCAATTTGGTGGATGACAACATCCCATGGTGCAACATGGATGATGTCATCATTTGTGCCAACATTCTTATAAATATTTTACAAAAATGGGATAAATCCTAGGAGGAAGGAGCCTATTCGTCGTCATCCCTCAGCTAAAAAGGAGTATCCTACTTTTTCTCAGGAGAGGAAATGTGAAATTGAGAACGATACTCCATGAACTTGCTAACCATCACTTGAAGTTGGTCCTGAGAAGGACCATTGGTATGATCTCCAATGACTTCACAAGTCTCTTGTTCATCTATGAGTCTCTCTGGGAGCTTGAAGTATTCATTACCTACCTCCATCAGGTATCCAACAAAATCGCGACAGGCCAGAAGGTTGTTGATAGATTCTGCGTCAAAAGTGGCTTCTGACCCTAAACCTTGTGATGTGATCTCCTTGAAGAGCTGAATAGTGTCATTTTCCTTCCTCAAGGCGTATGATGGGGTGAGCAAACCTAGAGACATCCTTAGGATGATCTGCTCCATTTGATGCATTGCATCCAAGGCTTCCTCCTTGATTTTATCTATTTTCTCCAAGACAAATTCCATTTGGTCAACCCGATAGTCCAAAGTAGTAAGGACTTTGTTGGGTGCTCTTGGGTGATCGAAGACACCGAATTTCATTAAGTCATCAACTGGGAAGTCAAACATCTTCTAGAATGTCTCATGTTGTAACCTAGCATGGTCCAACTCTTTGGAGATAGGTCCTGCAATCACCTGGAGTTCCTTATTAGCCTGATCAATATTTTGATATAGCTCCATGAACTTTATAATTACTTCCTCACTATCCTTGAGGATCTAGTCTCTCCAGGTGGATACTGCCATACCTTGCTCACCAATCTTGGTATACTCATTTATCTTTTCTTGACTAAGGGCTTCAAGAGTTTTAGTGGCAGCTATAGGAGGTGCACTTGCCCATTTTCTGTAGGGCTTGGAGAAGATGTTTGTTCTACTCTTTTAATATCCTCTTCTCTTCCTTTGCTTCTTGAAGCTTTTTGCAAAGGGCATCCACTACGGATAGGGCCTCTCCTTGTAGGATTTCTAAGGACGTTCCCATTGTGACCTGTGTCACTGTAAAATCTATAGGAGATAGATCTTTTTCTCCTTTGTGGGATCGAGTGGTGCGATCTCCATAACTCTTTCACCTAAAAGGCTTTGAGAGAAGTGGGTTATAGCCTTTTGCTTCTTAGCTCCTTTAGTTGGAATCACAGAGAAGTCCATAGGTGCAATGGGGACTTTCCTCTTGTGTTGGCTCAGGTGTTTGGAGATCCATTCTGGACTTAAGGGAGTGTGACCAGAGGAAGGAGGGGAAATGGGGGTAGAAGAAGGAGAAACTATAGTGAACACGGGAAATGTGTCGAGATGCTTGGTGGCGGCATTGATAAAGAAGCCGACCCTCCAACGCTTACGGGGGTAGAATTCACTGTAGGATAGGAAACCATGGGGGTGGAAGGGATATGAGAGATGAGAGCAGAAATGTTGGGGGACAGCTCGCGTGAGGGAAGAGAAGATGGAGGAAGAGGAAGGGGGAATAGTAGAAGACGGGGGAGAAGACACAACCAAAGGAGTGGTTGGTTGAGCAACATGAGGAGGGGAAGGAGGAGCAGAAGAGGGGACAACGGGAACCTCAATAGTTATAGTAGTGGCAACATCCTAAGTGGATGTGCCCATTGGAACACTTACCACCTCTTCTTTTTCAGGGGATACCAGACTTACTACATGTTCCTGCACGGCGGAGGGAGGGCTCTCAGAAGCTTCTTGTTGAGCAGTGCTTGTCTCTCCCTCTTTATCTTTCCCTTTGCCCTTTGGCAAGTGCTTTGGCCTGGTGGGTGCATTACCCAAGGGAGACATGGTGAAGTCTACCCCAAGGTAGATGAGACCATTTTTCCTACACCAATGCTCGGTGCACTATAGAGTGCCCTTAACCCTTTCCTCAATAGTTTGAGGTGCCTTAGTTCTATCAATCTTGGAAAATGGCCAATTGTCCCCGTCCGTGTCTAGATAGACCTGATCAACTTCTTGATCAGTTGCTTGAAAACCCTTTCGGGACAATGGCCACACCATATTGGATGATTTCCGCTAGGGCCACCGGGAGTGGTCCTTTCTTCTGAGCTCGACCTCATGATACAGATCGATGTAGATATCTTCGATCTGAGGTATATGAATCAGATCGAGCTTTTCCCTTGGAAGCAAATTACGAGGAATGAAGGTTGGCCTCACCGGGAAATTATGCTTCAAGTTAAGCAATTGCAGCTCCGTAAAAATTTCCCGGGATTTACTTTGGGAAGCATAGGTGTACCTACCCACCATGAGGGGGAATGGAGTTCCATCCTTCTTTATTTTTAGACATTTTTCATGGTATGTGATAAGTTGTCTAGATAGCTCCAATAGGATTAGCTTAGGTCCCACATACCTCGGTAACTTGGTGGGCTCCCCCAAGAAGTTGGCAGCTCTGAGATAGGTGAAAGTGGGGAATTGCATAAATAACACCCCCACTTCTCTGTGGTAGTTACCACGCTCTTGGTCATCCGACCGTGAGTCATATTGGGCCTCAATAGGTAGATGATATCGTAGAAGAAGGCATCATTGATTTTGCTAAATTGGGTGATACTATTTTCCAGGTCTCACCTGGATAATACTAATATATTCTTACTTGGGGCCATACCCCATCGGTTTAGTGTTGAGTAGTATCTTTCAGAGGTAGCAGCGTATACCACATAGGAGTTCATGTAGAACTTCCCAGTTGTTGAGAGTTGTTGAAGCTGCTCGGAGATGGTGCTGCTAATAATCTCTGCCCATTCAAAACATTGATCAGGAACATTTTTACTCATTGTTTCTAGATATCTGAGCATCCATTTGTGAAAGTAATGGGCATCAGGAAGCCCAAACATCCTACTCAGGAAGGTGATGGTGTCACTCAACTCCTCTGAGAAGTCACTACGATGAATGACTTGTGGCCACTTGCTTACCACCTTCTTGTTTTTTAGATATACTTCATTCATAAGCTGCATGCATTTGTCTTCATTCTCGTTCCATACCTTTATGCAGTATTCTTGGCTTATTTCCACAAAATGCCGGTGGTGGGGGATACCCAACATGATTTCAAAGTGTCGGGTAGTGAGGTTTATTATTACCTCACCCACCACCATCATGAACTCGTTGTTGATTGCAGTCATAGGAATTCCTATAGCAAAGTGCAGACCACTGCGCGACCAATTTGTCCATCCACGGGCTTCCCATGACCTTCTTAGTTCTAGCCCAAAAATTCTCCATGTCAATATGGTCGAGCTCTGGATCTCTAATATCCAGTCACACTCTACAAGGACTCGGGCATCCCGACCCTTTGGTATTTATACTTCATTTCTTCTTCTATTAGTTTGGCATCACCCTTAGACTTGGTTCACTTCTTACTCGATGAGGACATGTGTGGATCTGAGTTCAACTTTTGATTTGTAAGAAGAAGCATGGAAGTCCATCATAAAAGAGCCATGTTAGCATGTTAAGTCATCCATCAAAGCTTATAGAATGAAAAGTTAGCAATTTATGAGCTTCTGGGCACAAGGCGCAACTTTACTGTAGGTTGTAGGGTCTCAGAATAGTAAGGCACACTTTTGGAAAGTGTTGCATGGGAGAAAACAATGCCAAAAGGGGTGCAGGGTGCGGAAAGACTACATACAACATTCAAGTGTTGGTGTCAATCGATGTGCACTGTGCCATATAAAGGGTTTCAACTAGGCGCAGATTTATTTGGTGCTACAACACTTCAGGGTGCACCTTTAGTGTAGATGTGGTACATGTTTGAAAACATTATGATGTGCCAAGGGGCGAAGGTTCAAAGGGTGCATCATTGAGTTAAAGTGTGCCAAGGTTGGAGCTTTTGGCACGGTACGGGGAGGGTCTGCACGACATTCAAATGTAAGTATAGGTGTGGTTGCGCTTGCGCCTGTGTTAGGTTTTAGGAAGTTAGATAAGGTGTGGGAAAGACTAATGTTGCATGCGGGGACAATGCGTCCCTTTGGTGTGATTGTGTTTAGTGTAAAAATAACGAAGTTTGTGCCAAAGGAAAACAACGGTTTTGGATTGGAATAACTTTATATTTTTCACTTTTGACAGTTTGGGGTCTTTTGCTTCTCTTAACTCAGATTTTTCAGTGAGGGGAACAGAGGAAAGAGGGTCAGGGGTTCATTTTGAGACAAGGCCTCCCATGTTACCAGATCTGGAAGGAGGGTAAAACCGTTTTGAAAGTGGGTCGATTCGTAAAACGGGTTGGAGTTGTATTATCTTCTTAGGTTCATTCATTTTTTTGATATTACCAACTTTAAACAACAAGAATAGAAAGGACCACTTACCGGAATATGTATAAGATGGAGGAAATGATGTGGGGTCCACGAATATGATGAAAAGTGACACATGGGCTGATAGGTGTAGAGGAATTAGCTTTTTCATGTTTTTTCAATCGTGAAAATGATAGGTCGGATGCACCTATATATAGAAAAAGGTGCAATAAATGTGCCACCAAATTTTTGTAAGGCGCACTCAGATAGATGCCAACAAGAAAATATTTATGCCCTAGGCGCAGATTTGGGGTTGTCAACATTGCTTTTTTAGCGCTTTGGCGCACAATCGAGGGTGCAACATTTTCAATGTTGACAAGTCAGCCGCATGCACCTTGGCATAGTCTTCAAAGGTGCAACATTTTCAATGTCGACACTCCAAAGGATGCGCCAAAGGAAAGAAGGGGCGCAGTCTCATTTGGTGTTGCGTGGATAAAAATGTGCCCTACCCAAAAAAAAGGTCGAAATGGCTAAGTTCTAAAAACTAGATTCTTTAGAAAGGGATTTTATGCCATTCCAAACGCTAAGGGACCTCTATGGGGAACCGAATGGAAATTTGCTATGGTTACATGTAAAATTTCCCTTAGCAATTTTACAGGATAATAGCTGGCTCTTTTTAGGGACTATCTTTAAGCAAAGCTTAAGGGTAGAGAATCCCAGATCTACATGTGCCTATCCATTGGGTTATAGAGTCAAAAACAAGGGCGACGAAAAAGGAAAACACACAACCAACAAAAACAAACACACGACAAAAAAAAACACACAACTAAAGAAAACTATACAAAGAAGAGAGCAAGCTCTACTTCCTGAATATTTTGAGATCTGCCGCTATAGGGAAGTGGGAGCTCGGTTCCATCCAGATATGAGAGATAGAAGCTATTCTCTCCATTGAGCTACTTGATCTTGAAAGGCCCTCTCCATAGAGAATCAAATTTTCCATGCATGCCCTTTGGCTCTCTTTGCTTGTCCCACAAAAGGATGAGATCTCCCACTTGAAAATCCCTCTGCTTGGCCTTTTATCGAACAGTCTCTTGACTTGATTCTGATGTTCGGTGATCCTGTCAACCACTCTTACTCTCTTTTCTTCAAGTTCTATTAGATACATGATCCTCTTTTCAAGAGAATTCTGGAAAGTCTCATCTTCAATCGCTCGTGCTAAGTACAGGTGTGTGAAGTTCCATGGAAATGGGGAGCTCACTTCAATTTCATATAATACTTGAAAAGGTGACATACTTGAGAGACCTCTTCGAGTAATACGGTCTACCCACAGAGAATAATATAATGACTTGTGCCAAGATTGCTGATTCTCATCGACTAGCTTTTGTATGATGGTCACTAGGTTCTTATTACTGGATTCTGCATGACCATTTCCCTAGGGGTAATAATACGAGGCATGGGCCAAGGTTATCCCGTATTCATAGTAAAAATTGATAACTTCCCATGAGGAGAATTTGGAAGCATTATCAGCAACGATCTTGTGTGGGATGCCAAATCTTACAATGATATTTTTTTGATGAAGTTGAAACAACTTGAAGTGGCGTGTTTAATGGTATGGCCTCCACCCACTTGGTGAAGTAATCTATTCTTTGTTAGGAAATAACTATGTCTAAAACTTGATTGGGGATGAAGTGCTTCAATAAATTCAATTCCCCATTGCCCGAATGGTTCATCAATAATGACGGGCTTGAGGGGAAAAGCAACCAATTTTGGTTTGCCAACAAATTGTTGGTAGAGCTCACATTTTGCTACCTAGGTGGCTATATCCTAAAATAGTGTTGTCCAGTAGTACTTGGCCTGGATGATATTATGTGCTATTATGGATGAGGAGAAGTGACCGCCACAGGCTGAGTCATGAAAACTTTCAAGTAATTTGTTCTGCTATGGTTTGTCAACACATCGCAAGAAGATGCCATCAATACCGCGTTTGTATAAACTTTCATCCCATATGACATATATGACTCGCCCCGAGCTTTACAAAGATACTTCTCCTTTGAAGTTAGATGAGCTAGACACTCACCGTCAGGAGAAAGAAAGTGATATCGGAATACCACTCATCGCCAGTTGCAACGAATAGAACCATTGGTAAATAATCAAATTTCTCTAGCTGGCTTCGCGTTCCATCGATGCAATCATCTTTTCTTTGGGGACCTCTCAATCTTTTTTCAGCCATCACCGACATAGGCCCTGCCTCTTACCGCTTTTAGGTTGATTTTATGTCTAGATCATACTCTTGGACCTTTGCAATCCAATTCCCTCATAAGCTTCCTAACTCTTGTTGAGTTAAGATAGACTTGACTCATCTTTGTGTCGGGAACTAGCACTACCGTATGAGAGTTTAGGATGTAATACCGAATTTCTTGATCGCCTTGACAATGATGAAGGCATGCTTTTCTAACTTAGACATATTCAATTCATGAGGCTTGAGAGGGGAGCTCATGAACGTGATCGAGATTTAATATCTTCGAGTTATTTTGCATTAAGATGGTCGATACAAGATCCTTAGATGCATAAATGTACATGATAAAATCATTGGAGAAGTTGGGACATACTAGGATGGGTGCATGGGTGATGGAGGCTTTTATATCCTCGAATGAATTCATTCCTTCTTCACTCCACCGAAAGTTTGCGACCCTTTCATCATATTTGATATGTGATGAGTCTTTTTAGAAAAGTCGACCAAAGTGTCTCGAGAAAATTCACCTTTCTCAAGAAGGAGTGAACAC
Source organism: Taxus wallichiana var. yunnanensis (assembly GCA_018340775.1). Classification (NCBI taxonomy): domain Eukaryota; kingdom Viridiplantae; phylum Streptophyta; class Pinopsida; order Cupressales; family Taxaceae; genus Taxus; species Taxus wallichiana. The sequence continues at coordinate 728,856,545 of CM031235.1, forward strand.
CGGTCTTGCTTTTGGGTAAGGTAAGGTTTTGAATAGCCTTAACCCTTTCGACATATATATTTGTTCCTTCCTTACTGACAATGTGTCCTAGCAACTTTCCTTTAGTGACCCCAAAAACAAACATTTTTTGAATTTAGGAAATCCCATGTTCTCAAAGATCTAATCGATACTTGCTCCAAATGATCACAATGATCACTTGGCTTTTTTGAGAACACAATTAAGTCATCTAGATAGAATAAGATGAAATTTCCCATCATACCTTTGAATGCGAAGTCCATTTCTCGTTGAAAGGTGGCACTAACGTTGGTCAAGCCAAAAGGCATCCTGTTGTAGGTGAATGTGCCCCAGGGAGTAGTGAATGCTGTTTTGAATCGGTCTTTAGGCGAGACCTCAATCTGATTATAGCCTGAAAAACCATCAAGCATGGACAACATCTCTGAAACTGTTACTGCTTGCAGAACTTGATCCATTATGGGTAGTGGGTAGTTTTCCTTCAAGGACACCTGTTTTAGGCTACGAAAATCTACGCAGATGCATATCTCACCATTCTTCTTTCATACGGGCATGATATTTGTGACCCAGGTAATGTGATGAATAGGAAAGATAATCCTTAGATCCAACATCTTCTGTATTTCTACCTGGATGGTACCCAAGATCTTGGGATTATAGTACCTTTGTGTTTGGTGAAAGGGTTTGTCATCATCTTTTAACGGGATGTCATGTTGAACATCCTTCACTTGAAAGACTTAAGATCTGCATTAAACCATGCCAATACGTCCATTTATTTCTTTAGAAATTTGACAAACTTCTACTTTTCCTCGTGTGTACAACATTTTCCGATGTTCACAAACTACGGATATTCCACAAGACTGCAGTTGACCGATTCGGTCTCTGAGTGGAGTTAGGGTTATCTTGTCACTTTCTCTTGACAAATCGATCATGTTTGTCAAACAAACGCTCTAGAGAGACTAAACCTTTTGGAATTTTATTTCCCTTGAACCGACATATGTCATCACCTCCTTTTGATTCATCTCGCTTGACGGATGTGATTCATGCCATGCGTAAGTAGATCCTTCAAAATGAAGCTCACTAAAATTTTCTACTTCCTCTAGAAAGGCAATAAGTTGATTGTCATTGTTGAATACACACGGTGTTGAGAATTATCCGGCACTCTTGGGTGGAACATTACCTCAATGGTATATGTGTTTATTTGAAACCCTAGGTGAGGGAGCATAAGAGATGTTGAGATGGGCAATGAATTGGCCATGTCATTTTGAGCTCTTGGAATAGATTTTATTAAGAAAGCGTCAAATTCCTCAAATTGTCCCATACCTCGTTGCGGTAATGCCTGAGCCTTTCGTTCTTAACTTGGTATATTCTTTTCACTTGATTAACGATCAGCTTAGCATCGCCCTGTACTTTTAGGTTCTTGATTCCCCTTTCTTTTGCAACTTGCATGCCACGTAGAAAAGATTCATACTCAGCAGATTATTTGTATTAAAAACTGTAGCTTGAAAGAGAGGAAAAATCTCCTCTTAAGAAGATATTAGCATAGTTCCAAAGACCGCATCCGCTAGTTACACAACTGCCATCAAACTGCAGTGTCCAAACCTTGTTAAGGTTCTCTTCCTGGATGAGAACGTCCATTTTATTAGACTCAATAGATAAGAAGTAGTTCCCCATCCCTGATGATTCAAGAGAATTTGGGCTTTGGGGTCATCAAAATTGGTGACCAAGTACTTCTTTTGTGATTCAGGCTCCAATGTCTGCATTACACCCTTGATGGGGATTCTAGCTTTGGACCAGTCCATATGAATCTCTCCACCAACCTCTCTGCAAAATATTCTTCCAAGTAGAATTCCATATGCCACTAAAATATCAACAACGAGGATGGTCATCTTTACTCTTTTCTTTGGGAACGCTGCGAATGTGAATTGTGCATCTTTGATCTGACCAATCAATGGAACCTATTTGGTTTCCATGGAGTAACATCTACCAAAAGGCTTGGTAAGAGTGAGGCCCAAAGCATGAATGACCTTTACTGGCATGACATTATCGAAAGCCCCAGAATCAATTATGCAATTGCTTAGTTTGTGACCATTGATTAAGAGGGAGAGATAAAAAGGTTTAATTTTTCCTGACATGGAAGTCGAGGCGACATTTATGTGAGATGCAGGAGGAGTGGAAAGGATTCCTTTCGGGAGGCATGAGAGGGTACAACAACTTGGCTTTGGATATATTATGTTAATCGCACAAGTTGCTTAGGGTTAGACTGAAGATATTCAGCCTTAGACATTTGAATCTTGGTCTTTTTAGCATGATTGATTATGTCGAATGTGACCAAGGGTTGCGTTGATGAAGGAATGAGTCCCTTGTTTCGTGGTGGTGGGGTAGGGTTACTTGGTCTTTATAGGAATAGAAGAAGGCTGATTTGGAGGAGAGATGGGGAAAAAATTTCTTCGTACAAGACTTAATAGGAGGTTGAGCAGGAAGAGGATTACCTCTTTTAGAAATGGTGGGAGGCGTGTTTGACATATCCTTCACTTTTTGTATCTTGGTAGCAACTTATTCTTCTTTTCCTTGGGAGTGGGTAAAAATAGTGTATGACTGTCCACTTGCATATCCTTGAGTACCTTCTTCTTTGTCGATTCCATATCTTCAAATTCCATATACCCAATTGTAGAGTCACCAAATGGGTTCACCGACATCTTGATCACCTTCACTGGCGATGAAGGGTCTTTATAAATCTGCTCCTCTTCTTGATCTCGACTGGGCATTGATAGGAGGGGCCTCAAGTGCTAACCTTGGGGCGCAGTTGTAGGCGAATGCGGCCTGGTCAAGATGTTGTTGGGAGTGAAGTTTCTCTATGGGATATCCCGGTATGGAGTGTTAGGAGAAGCTTGAGCTAATTTCTTCTTTAATGCGATCCAGTCATTTGCATTTTCTAGAATGCTAGATCTGATGAAGTGGCTTGAGAAGGATTTGAAACCTTTGGCTTGGATGACTCTCATTTTAATTTTCCAGATATAAGCGGGTTGTCCTCTATCCGAATGGTTGCGGCTGAGCAAGGACCGGGGTGGTGATCTGCTCATGCAAAATTAGGAAACTTACTCTTGAGCTCATGGCGTTCACAAAGAAACACTTTTGATTTTCTGGTGTTGGCAGCATGATAGGCGGCACATGGTTAATTAGTGAATTAAAACGAGCAATAAAATTACGCATGGTTTCATTGACCTCCTTCTTTAGGTGAGTGATCTTTGACATGTAATGCAAATGCATCTTCTTAAGGCTTATACCTATCTTCAAACACAACATTCGTAGTGTGGCCCAACCGGTGATAGTTACGCCGGCAATGTTGGAACCACTCCGTTACGGGTCCTTGCAAGGTCTCTAAAAATAGGCGTACTGACACATCTTAAAGAGTCACATCTAGGATGCTGCATGACATAATGAATGCAGATATATGTGAATCCGTGCTTTGGTTTCCACTCCCATAAAATATTTGGAAATTCTTGTGGTTTCCATGAGGGAGTGGGTGAACAGGATGCAACAATGCAAGAGGGCCCATAGCATTTCCCCATGGTACTGCCGTTTGAAAAGCTGGAAAGAGGACGCGAGCCGGGAGTGTACTTCCACTAAGCAACAGAGCACTTTATGCAATGGATGTGGAGGCTTCTTGTGAGAACCAATTCCTTCGTGGGGGCAAGACACTTCAAGCTAACCGATCGGTTGAATTCAGCGATGAGAAGCATGTTGGTGTAATATTGAAGTTGTGCCGTTAAAGTAGATCAAAAATAGGATCAAATTCTCCACAAGATCTCCTACTACAGGTAAATGTCTCACCCACCAAAGTGTACACGAAAGGAAAAATGAAAAGACATCATTCAAAGAGCTCAGGGTTTAATCTATACTCATGTGCTATCTAGATTTAGAAAAATGGATCTCAAAATATCAAGAGGAATAAGGTACATCAAAAATGATACAAAATTAAGAAATCAGCATGTTGCGAGAATCACATATGATTCCTAGAATCATTACAGAGCAAAAAAATAAAAAATGAGAGACTATAGAATATAATGGGGGCTAAAAATCTTATTTACTTTCTAAATAGTTTTCTAAATGTGCAGGTACATGCACTAGATGAAAATAAAATACCAACTATGGTATTTTCAAGAACACAAATAACTTTCCAAGAAATTTAAATAGAGAGCCGATAGTTCTCAAGTGGAGATACAATCGCTATCAGACTACAAAATTCAACTTCTAACTTCAAGATAAAGTTTCAAAGTTTTCAGATTGTAAAAGTTATAAGATTATAGTGGAAGGATTTTTCTTTAGAGAAATAAAAAAGAGATCTATAGTCAGTTCATCATCACAGAGAATCAATTATTGAATATATGACGAGCTATAATGCTTCTTGCATAATAGGAATATCCTAGGAAGCTAACTTTAGATTATTGCACAAGAAACACATGGCCATATTGTAATCATGATAGGTTTAGTTTTTTAGAGTATGAATCAACTTACAGTAAAAATTGCAAAGAAAATATTACATGCTCAATCTATTTAGATAACTTTAATGTGGGATAGTTTCATTTTGCATCAGTTATTATCAAGAAGAGACATAGCAACAATTTCATATGAAGAAGGAGGTTCAATAGTTTCTAATAAAACTTTATATAATGAGGTCATCATCATTGTAAACAAATGGAGACTAAGATTGAAAAGCCCAACATAAAGTGTGATTGCAGATTTAGATTTAGGTATAGGTATATAGTGTTAATGTTTGCAAATGCTTGAAGGTGTAAATCAATAGATTACAATCTAATGAATACAATAAATAGTGGAAAATTCATTCAAGAAGATCTTCAACCTAAAATGGGAGCTACAGAAAAATAATATAAATGCAAGTCCAAATTGAATGGAGTTGTAACCATACCAAGAAGTGAGTCCATAGCATGCAAGGAGCATGATACGAGAGGTATAGAGCACTAAGTTTCAGGACAAGTGAGAGTGATTAGTTGTTTGGTTTGGAGCAAAGAAACAATAAAACATAGCTAGCATTAAAATTTCTAGAAAATATCTTAGAAATAGGGTAAATGTGAGTTCAAAGCTCGACAAAATTATTACAACAATGAAATCATTAAGAAATATAATGACAAAAAATAGAGAGCAAGTGCAAAAATAGAGTAAAGTGGCCAGCAAAGAACAAAACTTAGTTACCTTTAATAGTGAATTACCCAAAATATCGATACAATGAGTGATTTTCAAATATACAATGCAATACAGAGTTTCCTTTTGATAGAGTAGCTGTTTCAAAAGTTATGTGTAGAGAAACCACATGGAAATTAGTGAAAGCTATAACTTAGAACCGGATTTGGATAAAATCTCCAGTGCTTGATAATGAAGAATACTCACTACACTAAGCAACCAATTTGAACTATGCCCAAAAATGTCTGGTTTTGAAACGACATTACAAAATATGGTGAACTACATAAAAAATGAGCGATTCACAATATAACGAGTTTCAGAGAAAGTTAAAATGGATCAAACCCTTCCATGGTTATCCGGATATAGAATAAAGTTGAAAGTGGTACAAGAATGAAAACCAAGAGAAAAGAAAAGTAGAATTACTTCTACAACGTTCAAGATGATTAGAATGGAAAAACCCAAATATCAAACCCTCAAACAATTACAAGCATAGTTTGTAAAAATCAAAGAAACGTTTATAGTGACAGTACAATAAAGGAAATAAATCTTAATCATGGAGAAAGATTTGTGAAAAAATATCAATTCATAGTGATCTTGGAAGAAAGAAATAATCAGTAAAGTTACAACCAAGTCCAAGAACCTCGAAATCGATCATTCAACTATGAAAATCATCAAAATACAAACCTATTTTGGGTATGAATGGGATATTAAAAGATACATTAAAAGAGTGGGTACCCATTAAGGATAAGACAAATATTTATCTCCTTCAAGTTCAAGTAAAACATGAGCACAAAGTTTTAAAGTTCCTTTTGAATTTATCAGATTAAGTGGCACCACTTATCATTTGCAATCAAAGGTATAGTACAAAAAGCTTACAGGAACTGAAAAAACCATAAAAATACAGAGTACCCACTATCATCTTCATGCAAACAAACAACAATGCACATGGTTTGAGTTCTTTTATTCTAAAAATTTCAAACTTTTAGACAAGTTCTGAGATGTTCATTTCTTAAGTAAAAGAGAAAAACCTCCCCGACAATTTTTGACACGAAAACAAAATGCAAATTTTCCAGTTTTGCTGAGAAAATAAAACTTTATTTTCTTCATTGGATGTTCATGTTGCACAAGTTTTGTAGATAGTCTTGAAGAAGGAACACGAATTTACCATTTCAAAGCCAAGTTTTATAAACCCTCAAAATATAGTTGAATGTAGAAATATTTGTGAATACCCGAGCAACGCGTTTCAAACTCAAAAATTCTAGAGAACATGAGGAGAATACATATTTCAAGTAGTAGTGTCATTATTACCTCACCCTTCTCATTTCGACACATCTTGTGCCCTTATTGTAACAACGACCAACCACCATCATGAACTCGTTGTTGATTGCAATCACAGGAATTCTGCGCAACAAAGTGCATACTACTTCTAACCAATTTGTCCATCCACGGGCTTCCTGTGCCCTTCTTAGTTCTAGCCCAAAAATCCTCCATGTCAATATGGCCAAGCTCTGAATCTCTGATGTCCAGGTCACACTCTGCAAGTGACTCGGGCATCCTGACCCTTTGGTATTTATACTTCATTTCTTCTTCTGTTATTTTGGCCTTACCCTTAGACTTGGTTGGCTTCTTACTTGATGAAGAAATGTGTAAATATGAGTTCAGCTGTTGATCTGTATGAAGAAGCAGGGAAGTCCACCGTAGAAGAGCCATATTAGCTGTTAAGTCATCCATCAAAGCTTAAAAATGAAAATTTAGTAATTTATGAGCTTAAGGTGCATGGGCTTTACTTGTAGGCTGCAGGGTCTCGAGAATAATGAGGCACACTTTTGGAAAGTGTTGCATGAGAGAAAACAATGCCAAAAGGGGCGCAGGGCGTGGAAAGACTACACACAACATTCAGGTGTTGGTGTCAATGGATGTCTTCCTGTGCCATATAAAGGGTTTAAACTGGGCATAGATTTATTTGGTGTTACAATGCTTTAGGGTGCGCCTTTAGCACATATGTGGTACATGTTGCAAAACATTATGATGCGCCAAGGGTGTAGGTTCAAAGGGTGCATCATTGAGTTAAGGTGCGCTAAGGTTTGAGCTTTTGGTGTGGCACGGGAAGGGTCACACGACATTCAAATGCACTTGTGTTTTGGTTTTAGGAATTTGGATAAGGCGCAGAAAGACCAATGTTGCATGTGGGGATAGTGCGCCCCTTTGGTGCGACTGTGTTTAGTGTAACAATAATGAAGTTTGCGCCAAAGGAAAACAATGGTTTTGGATTGCAATAACTTTAGATTTTTCACTTTTTGGCAGGTTTGGGGTCTTTTGCCTCTCTTAACTCAGATTTTTCAGTGAGGGGAACAGAGGAAAGAGGGTCAGGGATTCATTTTGAGACAAGGCCTCCCGGTTAGCAGATCTAGAAGGAGGGTAAAACCGTTTTGAAAGTGGGTTGATTTACAAAACAGGCTGGAGTTGTATTATTTTCTTAGGTTCATTCATTTTTGTTTTGATAATACCAACCCTAAACAACAACGAAACCACAACAAAACCACAAGAAAAGAAAGGACCACTTACCAGGAATATATAAGATGGAGGAAATGATGTGGGGTCCACGAATATGACGAAAAATGACACACGGGTTGACAAGTGCGAAGAATTAACTTTTTCACGTTTTTTCAATCATGAAAATGATAGGTCGATGTGCCTATATATAGAAAAAGGTGCAATAAATGTGCCACCAAATTTTTGTAAGGCACACTTAGATAGACGACAACATGAAAATATTTGCGCCCTAGGCGCAGATTTGGGACTGTCAACATTGCTTTTTTAGTGCTTTGGCGCACCATTCAGGGGCGCAACATTTTCAATGTTGACAAGATGGCACATGCGCCTTGCACATCTTGGTGCAACATTCAAAGGTGCAACATTTTCAATGTCGACACTCCAAATGATGCACCAAAGGAAAGAAGGGGGCATATTTTCATTTGGTGTTGCGTGAATAAAAATTGTGCCCTACCTAAAAAAAAGGTCGGAAATGGCTAAGTTCTAAAAACTAGGTTCTTTAGAAAGGGATTTTATGCCATTCCGAATGCTAAGGGACCTCTATGGGGAACCGTAGACAGAAATTTGGTATGGTTACTTGTAAAATTGCCCTTAGCAATTTTACGGGATAACAAAACCAAAACTTTATCTTAGTTACCTTTAATCCAACCGCAGTCACAAAAATTACCAACGTGGCAGAAGCATGATAAAACCCTAACACAAATTGACTTAGTTCCCACCGACAAAATGATAAGGGTTGAATCATACTAGAGAGGGGGTACTTCCCCAATAATGTTTTCATTGACTATATTTTTCACCTGAAAATCAAGAAATGATTATTTCCTTGACTATGTTTATATGGTTACTTAAAAAGGGGCCCCGAATTCATGTGTAATCAAAATTTAGCGAACTAATTATTATATGCCATGATTTTAATCAAGGATTATGATAGAGGATGTATACATGAGGTCAATTAAAGGAGAGATCATAATTGATCAATCACACCAAACATATTTTACCTTAAAATTGCTAAACAAATATCATGAAAAAGATAATTTATTATTTTTTAAGAAAGGAAGATATTATTTTGCATGTGCACAAGTGGTCCCCACAAGGTGAATCTTGAATTATTTTTGCTAAGGAAAGAATATAAATTCTTATTCTTGTAAAGGAAGGACTATTCAAATATGCATGTGATCACAAGAAGATAGAATAATGTAAGTGTCACATCGTTGATAAATCATGATTATTTAATCATCAACTACAAGACAAAGAAGAGTGTGTGCATGCACCTTGGAAGACTTGCACATCAAGCAAGGGCTAAAATTAGCTAAAGTATTCACCCAAATTATTTATTGTAATAGAAATAGAGCAATCAACTGCACTTTGACTAGAGTGTATTTTTGTAACTAAGGCTATTAATACCTCATTATAATCAGCATGTCTATTTTTATTCCTTTATTTATTCATGATAAAGGGGTAAAATTAACATGCATGGGTGAGTATAAACTATAGCATATTTTTTGGAATGGTTGGGTGATGTATTTTGCTATATATTGTGTGCATTAGCAAGGCACAAGGAGAACTTTTTTGATACATGAGTGCTTAAGTATATTTTTGCCAGTTTTTCCTTTGAATAAGAACCATACGTTGCAAAGAATGCAGAGGTCAATGGCCCTCATGACCTAGTCAATGGAAGATGCATGGGGACAAGGAAGCTTGAATTAGATAAGTGGAGATTTTTGTGTGGGACAACCGGGACATGCAAACCCAATTTTTCCAAAATAGTCAGTAGTGAAGAGAAAAAGTCAATGTTTGATCTCTCAAACTTCAAATGGCCATAACTTTTGACTCGAGCTCTGATTTTCATAAAATTAGACTTTCTAGATTTCTCAATTTTGACAAGGATAGATATATTTAAATATAAGAAACATATTCAGCTCCAGTCAATTAATGCTCATTCCCGTCAAATGACACAAATGTCCGATGCACTCCAAAATAGCTACTCGCACTCAAAAGGCCATAACTTTTGTATTTCTCAACAAAATCACATGAAATTGGTACCATTGGAATCATGGCTATGAGATCAATGAAAAAAATCAGAAAATTTTAGATTTGATGAAGGATAGATAGAGATTTTTAGAAAACACGAGACAAGTTTAGAATAGTGTTTTATTTGGTAGTTGGATGCATTCAATGAAGCATGGGCTGCCATATTTTATTGCTACAAGTCATGGGACAATATGAGAGTCTTTTGCAAGAAAAAAATATAATTTCACTCCATTTAATACCTCTTACAAGTGGTTGAAGGATAGATTTTGGGATTTCCATTTTCCCTCTCTCTCTCTTCTTATTTTTCTATAAATTGGAGTGTTGGGTTCATTGTAAAGGAGGTAGTTTTGTTGTAGCAAATCTCTGTCAAAATTTATTTGTGAAGCCAATGTGTTGTAGGCCCTTGTAGTGGACTCCTTGCATGGTGATCCAGGCCCTTATCTTGTAATAGATTGAACTATGCATATCATGAAGCAATAAAATACAAGTTTGTGGATGCATCTTCCCCTGTTGTGTTTGTTTGCACTCTTCTTTCCCTTTCAACCTTCATTAAAAAAATATTGTGTCTATTTTTATGCTCTTACAAGGACTCATTATTATTGTGCATGTATGAAATATTTTTGTGAATGCATTTGCCAGATTGTGGAGAACTGTTATCACCCCTTCTATTATGCATTTACTTCAATTTTTCACACATTGGAAGAGTACTCTCACACCCCTCCTTTTCTGGTGTATCACCACTTCAGTGTGGGTTTTCATTTTCAGGCATTCTCTTTCCTTGGTCCCTTGGAAAGTTATATTAGGAAAGATGGTTTTACCTGCATTAGAGTAGATTGTGGCAGGTAGTTTAAGAGCAAGAACCAACTTTCTCTGGAGGTCTATATCAAGTAGCAACTCCCACAACTTGAAGATAGTACCCATGTTATCCAATCACATTGTGAGCTCAAGTATATGCACTTGTGTAAATATAAGGGTGATGTGATTCGGTGATAACACTAACTACATACCTTGGGACTTAAATAGACTCTTACAATACTTCCGAAATATTTTATTACTCTAGATATACCTTTTACACTTTGAACTACATTTTGAAGGGAAAGACCGTCATTTAAATTTTCAAATTCCTTCATATTAACAATATCTCACATATGACTCTACCTACCTAGTTGAACACATTGTACAGATAATAAAATTTGAATGGATTTCATGAGATTCTCATTCATCGATATCACATTCATTATTGTGAACTTTACAACTTGAGAATAATTATTTTATTACCTTGATAGACCTATAACTTGTTGGTAATCATATTTTTGACCTTACGTGTCCATGGGATAAAAGTGGCAACTAGTTATCTTTCTTTATACCATGAATGATGGGATACTTAGCTAATACATTCTTGGATTTGACTATGTGTAGTCCTCATTGATAAACTCACTCCTCCCATCATAACAATATTATTATATATCTCAATAGGTTCGCACTTGTGATCCTCTTTCTAAAAGAAAGCATATACCTTTAGTTTAAGTAAATTATCATCTAATTCATATTAGTTATTCATGGGAAACCTAGGATTATTAATAAAGTCAAGAAAAATATGTTTAGGATATGGATAAGTTTCTTGTATTATTTTACGTTTAGAAACTTTTTGTTGTACTAATGAATTTATTGGGAGGTACAAAGTGATAAACATATTAATGAACTATGCGCACTTAGGGAAACTTGGATGAATTAAAATGATATTTTCCTTATTTGTTTTAGTGATGAATAACTTATATTTTACTATCTGTTATTATGTATTTGATATTATTTCATAATTATATTGACTATAATGACAAAAAAAATTCATATTTTTGACTGTTTGATAATATTTGTTACTAATAAGGAGGTTATAGTGAAACATTATGAGTAATGATTGATTGAAAACATTAAAAAATCCATGTTATTCTTTAAAATGTAGACTTTTTTCCTTAGCAATATTGTATGAAATTTTATTTTGATAAATAAGTTAGTTATTTTTGAGTTAAATAATCAAGAAGATGATTTTCTCGGGGGAAGTATGTCATACCCAACTTTTTCATTCTTTTTCATTGTGATGTTAAATTGGGATGTGTTAAAATTTTATGAAAGAGAGTTCAATAGTACTTGATATGAGGTTGAGTTAGAATTATACATATGTATATATATATAAAAGGATAGATACTTGTTTGCAGTGCATACACAACATCATATCCACGCTAGTCACCCAAGTTTTTCATAATATAATAATAGCAACTTTTTCTTGTTGTAGAGGATTGAATGATTTCACTTTTTTTTCTATATGTGATGATTTCGTTATTGATAGATAAGTTAGTCGGTTTCTAAACAAATTCCTTGCATTGGAAATTTATATTGTAAATAGTTCTTGTACCACTTAGAAAAGTATTTATTACTCTAACATTGTTTTTATCGGTCACATACCACTTCACAAGTAATATTTATGATGCATATTTATTAAAAGTTATAAATCCTCTTGGCATTTTAAGCTGGTCAAAATACCTCAAGGCATATAAAAATTATCTTTATGTCTACCGTCGATAAGGTAAAAGTAAAATGTTTAGACCCTATAAACCTTTCTTGGTTGAAAGCTATGATTTTGATTTGATCATAGACCACGAGGAATTTTATTGGTTTATGCAATAGTCTTTGATTGTAAAGAAAGTTTAATGTTTTGGTCCCTATTGCAAAAAAAGTGTCCTGTAGTTAATATAAGTGTGGTCATCGACCACGAAGGGGGTGCAATTGATATAATGTTTCATATTTGTTAGATGGTCATAGACCATGGAAATGTAGCATTTTAAATAATTATTGATTTTGTTAAATCTAGCCACCATGTGACATTTCATGAAAATAAGATAAGTTTAAAATTATAAAAACATAAATGGTCGTTAACATGGATAAAACAAAAATTATATGAAAACTTGAATATGCATGGCTTGGAGAGAAGGACTATGTGGGGAAATCATAAAAATCAAAAGGTATTGACTGAATTTTGATGCATTTATAGAGGGAATAGATTTTAGAAAAGGTATAAGCTTGGCTTACATGATAGAACCAAATTTTTTTCTCCCATGCACATTTTATTCTAAAAGGTCATTTTACTATTGGTCTATGAATATGGAGGAGATTTTGTTTAGCACATGCAAGTCAAAAATATTTATTGCAATGCAATGGTGAGTGTAACTAGTTCTAGGCACATTTTTCATTGGATATATATGAGTTTCCCTTGTTGTTTCATGCTTGCTGATTTTGCATGTTCATGAGGTGGAATATTGAGGAATTTTTTTGCAATGTTCCGGGCATGAATATTTCACTCTTCTCTTATAGTTTTTATTTAAAGTTAATAAATATGAAATAGGTTTTATTTGTTTCAATTATCTCTTTTCTAAACATATTTTTGATGGTATTTTGATCTTGGTCTAAGTTTTTGAATTTTTCTAGACTTATTAGGTAATGGGTGTTAAATAATAAGTATATATATTTGTAGTGCCCACTTCCCTTCGACACCTTTTTGTTATTGATTATGATATTGTTGATTATACTTATGGACATTATTGTAGCTTTTAGTTTGATATGATGTTAGATGTTAGAGATCATGGATTGTGGTTGATTTTGATTCATATATGATGCATGTGGATTATTAGAGACATTTTATATTGATTTTGATACACTACTTGACATGGTTGTGTGTGTGTGTGTGTGTGTGTGTGTGTGTGTGTGTGTGTGTGTGTGTGTGTGTGTGTGTGTGTGTGTGTGTGTGTGTGATAGTTTGTCATATTGAGTAAACCTAGAAAATTGAACTAATTTTATGATCATATGGTTATTGAGGAAATTTTAAATGACATTGTTATTTGCCTTGATGATGCTTGATTTATATATAGATAATTTTAGAGCCATATTTGATATTTATTTTGGATGTTTTGATGTGGCCATGAGGCCAAAGGAGGTATTGTGTTTTACAGGAAAACATGTCACAACAAACATCAGGGGATTGAGACCAACCACATTGGAATTCTAGGTGAATTCAACAAGGGTCACCATGGCAATGTGTATTTGTTTGTGTGTTTGTGTGTGCTTGTTGTTAGGGGTTCCCATGGGGGAGTCACCTTTAAATGTGACCAAGGGGTTATGTGTATTCTTTTATTTAGTTTCTTTTGTTTAAAGTTTAGTATGTGATTTTAGTGATGTATTTTCCCCTTTATTATTTAGTTAATTTGTGTTTAGATTTGTGAGTAATCATGTTGTTAAATTTATTAATTGGGTCAAAATAATGCATTTATTAGAGTTGATGGCTCTTGGATTAAGTGTTGTAAGTAATGTGTAAGTAATTTTGAGTGTGAAACACTCCACCTTCCTTTTGAAATTCGGATCTGTCCTTAGGGGCTGATTTTGGAGGCTTGTGGGACAAGTTAAACTTGTCCCACACCTCTTAAATTTGTATACCAACCCTACCTATGGGTTGGGGAGTCAAAATTAGGCCTTATTATGTATTTTGGGAAGGAAAGTTGTAAGTTTTATTGCACTATCTTACATGAAATTAATTTTGGTCCTTGGGGTGTGGACTTGGATTGTGTGTGTAAGTAATCTATCATTTTATTCACCCACCTTTTTAATTGTTCTTTGGAGTTTGAAGTTGATTTGTGAGGTGGAGTTGAGGATGAGTGATGTGGCATCCTACATGGAGCCACCTCATCCTCCTCTCTCCCTTTTCTATTTATTTGAATTCTTTTGTTGTTTTGGGGGTTACTTAGGGGTTACTTCATTTGGTGACTTCATTTTTGGTTACTCTTTTGGTTTGGAGCTCTGGTAATTTTGAAGAGAGTTAGAGATTTTGTGGAATGCTTGTGGATTGTTGGATCTTTTGGACTATTTAGATTGGAGAAATCTTGTTGTAGAAGTTTTGGAGAAAACTCTACCATGGAGAGGTAAGAGCTTGCCTCTTTATAATGTTCTTATTTTATTTATGCATATGTGAATGCTTCAATATTTAGGTATGTACTTGGTTGGTTGGGTAGATTTCCTAGGTATGGTGTAGGAAAAGACTATGGGTATCTCTTGTATAAGATTTTTGGGAAGGTATAAGTGTTATTGTGGAGGGATTTTGGGATTGGGTTCCACCTTGTAAAAGAAATAGCTTACATTTCTTTACTCGTTATGGGGTGCCATAAGAGTGTGGGGAGGCATAAGAGAATGGGAGGTATAAGGGGTACTTGGGGGAGGCATAAGGGCATGTAGGGGTTTTGAAATGATATATATATATATATATACATACACACACACACACGCATGCCTACCACACACACACACACACACACACACACACACATATTGGTGGGTTTATCTTAAGGTGGACACCCATTTCCCCTTTGGGAGGTATAATCAGCTTCCCCATAGGTCTTGCTCCTTTGGCTTGTGCATGATGAAGCCTGAGTATTGTTTGTTGTTCTTCCTGTGGTTGCAAATTGCAGTATGTATGTTGACTGTGTTCTGTATGTGAAAATTGTGTTTTGTGTTGTGGAAGCCTATTTTTTTCCATGAGTTGAAATACATCTCTTATTGCTTTGTGGTTGGGGCTCGGGGGCCAATGAGGAGGAAGGATTCTCCTCTTCATTGGAATTCTTGGTTGGGTGGAGAGCATTGCCTCTCCTCCTTTTTCTTGTGATCAAAAGATATATGGTGGATCTTCTTCTTGTTGTTCAGAGTTAAGGATGAAGAAAATTTTACAGTTCCTCCTTGGGTTCCTTATTGTGAAATTTTCCCACTTCAAGTGGATGACATTGTAATAATATTTGTGATGGAAAGTTTCTTTGTTTTGGAAATGGAACCTACATTTGAACGTGAGAGATGTATATTCTGTAAGTTGTATTTGATGAATGAAAAAGGAAGTTGTAAAAGAATCATTAGAGTTCAATAGAAGTTGCTTTAGTTACCACAAATGATATGGTTTTCATTTAAAATGTGTTTGAAATATATTGTGAAATCTCTATTTGAAAATTGGAAAAAGAAATACGTATGAAGAAATATTACATTTCTCTATTTCATTCGAAGTGCATGATTTGAAAGTAGAACTACATTTTGGGTTTTCACGCATGGATTGAAGTAAAGTTAAACATTGTAAAATTGGAATGGAATGAACTTAAATATTTAAAGTATGGTAAATGAAAATAGATCAATTTGGGTTTAAGTATGATTTCTATTTTTGATTCACTGTAAAATTGCAAATAAATATCAGAAAAACATACAGAGTACCCTGCAACAATGAAAGACAAGATAAAATATTAAAATGAACTAAGGATGATCAAAACACATTCCAAAATAGTTTGTATTGGCCTTACAATTTACACAGTTCATCTTTAATTGGGCAAGAGGCAAAATAATGCAAATTCACAAAAAAGAAAGGAAATTCGTTTTGAATACTCAACCATTGATATTTTATCCTTTCAATCTGTTTTAAATCCTTTAAGTGTAACTCTCCATGTCTGTTTGGCAAGTTGAAGAAGAAAGAATGGCGAGATCAAATCAAGTCTAGTTGTTGAGAAGGTTTAATTCACATTTTAATGGTAGGAAAGACATTTTTATCAAATTCACCCACTTAAGTTCATCAAAAATGAATTTTGATGTTTCCTATGCAAATTGGAGTTCCATCCCTTTCCAAAAAGTCCTCATTTTCCCAAATCTGAGCTTCCAGTCGAAAGTTATGGCCTTCTGAAGTTTTTACTTCGTTTAGTTGAAAAAAACATAGGAAATTTTTGTAAATCAGACCATGGGCCCGAAAATTACTTAGGTACTATTTACAAAAATAAAAAAGTCACAAATTCCTCTATGGCCCCACAGCCCCACCCATTTCATTTTGGGAAAAACACCTCCGCAGGTTCACGGGCCCGCACTTTCAAACTTTACCTTTTAGAAAAAGGGTGAAAAATCTTAAGTCTCCCGCCACGGTCTGCTTCCTCGTTAGAAATATTAGGCATGACATGTTGTCTTCATGCTTTTCAAAAAAAAATGATTCCATAATTTTTCTATCTAAACCTTGGTTGTTCTTGGGACTCGAGTGGTCGTTTTAGCGCGCATTACAATATTACCCGTTACTAATTGGTATGAATAAAATTGAGCTATTCCTTCATGGGTAAAAATATGAGGCAAAGATAAGCTTGAATATGTGTTAAAATAAATGGCTATTAGGAAAATATTATTTCCTTCTTGGTTGTCTCATATCTGAAGTCACTTAGTTGTTCAAAAGGAAGTCAATTTGCTAGATTTTTGGTTAATTTTTATAATATTTCATTGTAGCAAGCTAGACCATACAACTAACAATTAATTGTCTCAAAATATGGGAATAATTGGAGGGTTACATCAATAAAATATGATTGTAAGACTCTGCAGAATGCATACAACTAATGGGCATGAGAAATAAAATTGCCTTGAATCTTTATGAACTGGGTCTTGTGTTTTTTACCATATTTCAAGACAATTGTATCTATTTTGTGCATTCATAAAATAATGAAATTGGCACATAAAGTCATAAAATCCTTTGGGTCAATAGGAATCGAGTTTTGCTTTGAATAGTCTATAACCATTGTTTGATACCCTTAGGTAGTTGATTCAAAATGAAAATTACCTTGTTGATTATTGTCATGGGGAAGGATTGATATAAAAACTAGTTGGTAGTGTAAAGATATATAATAACCCTATAGAGTGAGTATGAATTCACCTACTTAGTGATGCACATTTTTTAGCAATAACATGAAATGGTCATATCTTTCTATCTGGGTGTTCATTTCATTTTGTTTCTTTAAAACCACTTGTTTTGATGAGACAACTACACCGGTTAACTCACCCTTATAGTTAGAGTCTTTTTTTGGAAGATTATCGGGTCCGAAATTTTCCATCTAGTGGCAAAAAATTAGGATTTAAGTTGTAATTCAGTTTTTTCCTATTTTAGAGCATTAGTTAATTTTAGTCTCTTGAATTCATAGTAGGTTAGAAATTTGGAAATTCCTCTAATTTAGGCATGTAGAAGATGTGTGGAAATTTTTGTGCCCATATGAATAAGCATGCGAACTTACTAAGAATAATAGGTTCTAGTAAACTGCTAAAAATAGTAAATTTTGCCATCTAGAGTAGATTTAGTCAAAGTTAGTTAGATTTTTCTTGGAAACTCGAGTTGGGAGTTGTTTTCTTATTTATGAAGCATTTTAATTCATCATTCAATAATAAAGAAGAAGATTTATTTTCTTTGAGTTCAAGATATTTGCAGTATATTATGTTTGCGTTACAGTTTGGCTACATTACTTAGCTTGTTAATGATTAATTTAAACACTTTAGAAATATTTTTTTAATCTTATATTCGTAGTGACCACTCCTCTTTGATACTATTGTCATTATAATGATATTACTATTGGCTTAATACTTAGACATTTTGATTATTATATGTTTAGCAATTGATGATAGGCTATGTGGATATTTGGACTCTTGATATGTTGTGATTCAAATTTTGATTATGATACACTAGATGACATTGGTAGACAGTTCAATATATGTTGATTTGCATTATTTTAATTTTATACTGACACGTTATACTCTGGATGTTCTGAGTAGAATTATAATCTCATGGATGTTAGAATTGAATTATTTGATATGTTGATAGATGATAGAATTACTTAATTTTGGATGACAATTATTGATTTCTATGTATATATTATTTCTTAATGTTGTTGATGCAGCCACGAGGAAAAAGTGGTATTTTTTTGTGTTTGTAGGGACATTATATCCAACCACGTAAGAATGTTGGGTATTTTGTAACATGGCCAAATTTGAAAATGTGTGTCTAATGTTTATGTTGTGTTATTGCATGCCTAGTTAAGAGGTTTCCCATGGGGGTGACCTCACATGTGTGGCCATGGGGTGTAATGTTTTTCCCTTCTTTTAATTTTGTGTGTTTTATTTTGTGTTATGTGTATTCAATTATTGGGAAAATTTAGTCACTTTATTAGTAATTATTATTGTCTTAATTAGTTAATCCAACTTAATTTGTTAACTAAAATAAGGATGTGACAATTGGATAATTATGTGGGTAGATGGTCCTCAAAATTTTGTGGATGTAAATTAAATTTGTGTTGGATTTTGTGTTGTGTGCTCTTTCTCAACTTCAAAATTTGAATTTTGACTTGGGAGGCTTTTTTAGAGGCTTGTGCGACAAGCTAGGTTTTTCCCATGCCTCTTAAATTTGTCCAAAAACCATGCAAACGGTATGGGGAGTTATTTTTAGGCTTATTTATGCATTTTGGAGTGTAAAAAGAGAAAATAATTGCACTTTCCTACTTACAATAATTAATTTGTCCTTGATAGGCATGGTGTGCAAGTTAGAGTGTCATGTGGGCATGTCATAAGTCTTACATGTTAAATTATTATCTAGGACATGGTGTTTGATTTGTGTGTTGGAATTGAGGAATGATGAAGTGGCATCAAACATGGTGCCACCTCATCATCCTCACATTCCATTTCTATTTTATGAATGTATTCAAGGATTCTCAAGGTTACTTGTTTTATTTTTGTCTCTTACACATTTAGAAATGGGAGTTTGTTAGAGATTACAATTTAGATAGTGCTTGGATTCAAGGTGTTAAAATATTGTTGGAGTGAATAATTTTGGAAGCTTGATGGAGAGGTAGGATCTCTACTTGTCATTATTTTATTTATGTAATTAGATGTAAAAATTGTGCTTGTTGAATATTGTATGAGTTTTTGTGAATGTTTTTTTGTTGTGGTTGGGTAGTTTTCCTTAATAAGGGTGTGGAAGTTGGAAGTATGAGACCATTGGGAGGGAAAACAGAGATGTGAGGCATGAATTTTTGAGGGAGTGTGATTAAGAGTTTCACCTATGGGGAGTGAAAAGGAAAACATGGACATATTTTTCATATTTGCAAGGGGAGAGATAAGGATGTATTGATTGTTTTGTATTGTGCACATGGAGGATTTCGAGTGAAACTCCTACTTCACCTGGGAGGAAAAATGAGGTTGTTTCCATATCCCCTAGTCCTTTTGGATTGATATCAATCCCATGTGTTAATTGATAATGTTGTAAATATTGTTGAGTATATTTATTTGAATGTGTTTAAGGTTTTGTGGATTGTATGTGTTTTTGGAAGCCATTATTGGTAAAAGTTATGAAATGTTTCTCAATACTTCTCATTGTTCTTTTGTTAGGGCTTTAGGGCCAATAAGGGGATGGATTCTCCTATTATTGGATTAAAGGTTGGACATAGAGTGTATCCTATTTTCTTTACTTAGTATTGTGATCCAATTTTTTTAGACTTGATGGATGCAAGTTGAAAGCTAAAAGTTTGGAGAAGACATTGAAATGAAGACTTGTGTTTTAACCTTGTTGAAGAATCTCTATGTTGTAATTTGATCATATTATTATTCCCACTTAGAGTGGAAGATTGTAACTTTTGTATGTTTGAAAGAAGGTTTTGTAATATTTCATTTATTCCAAGTTTGAGTGATGTAGTGAATGAAAAAGAACTTTTTTGTATACCTTGTGGGAAAGGACTAGTTTTATTGAAATAAATGGATTAAAAGTTCTTGTCTTGAAAATGAATGTTATTGCATGACTTATAGTGTTCATATTTGTATTTTATGGTTACAAAGAGAAATTCCAAAGTATGTTTAGTAAAATAAAATTTACATTTCATGTTGTTGAAGGTTGTATGTTTGAATGGAAAAGCTATGCATTTGAAAATTTTGAGTTATGAAACTTCTAACGTACAAAATTTTCACACACAAATACAATAGTAAAAATACCAAGATAATTTTTTTTTTTGACTTACATTGCTCACTACACAACACCACAAGGGCTCCAAGTAGAGAAACTCAACTATACATTAGACACTAACATAAGTCATTGACTCACATAGACACATGAAAACACCATATATACATGTCGATGCCACACTTTCCCCACTAAACGAATACTAGTAATGACCCAACCAAAATAAAGTTACTCAAGGATTGGCAAACCCACAACACATCATTACCATGATTACATCTTATTTACGATAAACATTCTAAGAAAATTATTGTGCAAGGATAATTTTATTATTTTTCCACCTACAAATTCTTAAATTCATTTCACATTCAACTTATAGTTCAACCATTTAAGTTGGATCTTTATCTCTTACAACAATCTCCATAACTTACATAATTATTTGGCATATTTCAAATTTCATACAAATTTCTTGATTCACTTGTTCTTATGTTAAGATTTTATTCCTCAAACGTTTATCCAATGTTATATTTTACGCTTACTACAAAAGTGAATCAAGCGTGATGTAAAGACGGAAATCTTAGGATTTGAGGAAGATTTAGATTCAAGATACCTTTTCCGAACATTTTTATCACAAAAGATCCTTATTTCGTATTGTACTTAAAATAGTTCAAAAATTTATTAAATCCATTCAACACTTCCACATCAAGAAATTTTATTTAGATTTATATAAATATTTTGTTTTCTCGAAGTTAGATCACACCAAGGCAATTCATATTATTTTAACACAAGTAAACGTCTAATTGAGTTACAAGGACTCCAAAAGTGACACTATTCCTAACTTCAAATCTCATTTTTCTCTTATATGCTCTACTTTAACATTGCATTATGGTCTTGTTATTGGCATCACTTTATAACAAAAGAGTTACAAAAGTACTTGTCTCATATTTTAATGAAGTACATGATTGGAAGCATTAGAACCATACATGAACCACAAGTGATTTGTTTTCAAAGTGAGATCCCATGTTTTTGCATTTCGTGATTCTGCATGAGAAATTTATTTATTTCTTAATGTCATAAGCGACATAACAAAGAATTACGGAACTAATTTTTGTCAGTTTCCTGGTTTCTCTTAAGTCAACATCTTTCAAATCAATTTTGTTTGCAAAGAGTTACTTATAATTTTCTACCCACCAGTTATCCTCCAAATCAACTATGGTTTAGTTTAATTTTGATTTACACTCAAGGATCTACGCCTTATAAAAGATTAGATTAAGGTGTAAAACATATTTACCCTATAAAGCCTCTACAAAGGGCCCAAGCACTAAACTTTCACTAGCCAAGGTAACACATTTAGCTGAGAGGATCTAAAGAGATCATTAATAAGAGTTTAAGTCATAGCACAACTATTTCACTAGATCCATTTGTGTACTCTAGATCTCACAAGGAATTCATTCAACGATGAAGTTTAATTCTAAATATAACTTTGTATGACAAGGTAGTCCACTAGGATATTAAGGAAGTGCTAGTTCTACTTACTCGAGATAAAGTTTGACCATGTTGTTCCTAACCATCTGGTTTAGGATGATGTCGCTAGACATACCGGCTATGAAGAAAACTCAAAAATTAGTGCTCTTATTTACTTAAACTAGAAAGTGTCATAGACTACGACATTTTAGCTCATTATAAGGGTTCAATTTCTTATGAGCTAAGAAATATCATGTGAGAAGGTTAGATATGCACTAGTTTTAAACTAAGGTTGTCTGTTGTGATTATATTTCTTTATTACATTTTCAAGGTAAAGAATACAACACACCAATTATTTATTACACACTTTGGAAATGTACTACAAGATATTAAATTCAAATTCATTTAACACACACACACACACATCAAAATTTTTTACCATATGTAAATCTGAATTAAAATGCACATTTCCCAAGGTATCCCTAACACTAACATCTCATACATATCACCAAATTTCAAATATAATTTTTTTGTAACATGGAAATACATTATGCATATATACATTCTACAATGACTATATAAATTATGATAATAAACAATGAATTACACCACACCCTTTCGCCATCTTTCTTGCATCTCAGTAAACCAAGTGAGCATGAAATCAACGATAAATCGTTGGCATGGCATCCACCTAGATCTAGCATAATTAACATTTTTAGTTTTCCATTTACATAATATTAATAATTTGCATTCAAAAAGGGGTGATTAGAGAAACATATTTATTTCATTTCATTTCACTTTATTTAGTAAGCAAGGAGAGATAAAGAGATAGGGAAGAGAGATAAGCATTATTTGTCCAAAACTTCAATTTAAAATAATAAGTCACATGATAGATTTTATAATAGTTGTTTACAAGTGTCAACAAATTTCCTTGATGGTTTAGTTACCCGCTAGAGGTCCTAAAAATTTCTTTTTACGTTTTCCTGCTAGTTGTAAAAATATTCAATTAAGGCTTGGAGGCTAAGAAATCACTTTCAAACATTGTCATCCAATGAGCAAGCACACCATGGGTGAATTTCTATTTATCATGTTATACACCAAGAGTTCACAAGAACTCGAGGGAATTCTCGAACGGGTGAATGGTTTACGATTGACGGCCAATTTTATGATTCCATCGGTCATAACTAGCCTAGTTGCAAATGATCAAAAGTTAGCTCGAGGGCTTATAAAACCACGTCCAAGTCTAATGTTTGATGGACAAACATGCAATGATAAATTTCCTAAAATTCCCCCTATATATAGATAATTCAACGAGATTAGGATCGATAAACAGGTTCTACAAATGGAAACAAGTTTTCTTGTGCCACCATTCGTAGTTTAACCACTCCGACCGAGTCAAACAGAGACTCAAGACCTACAAAAATCCCTTTGAAACTATCTAGAAGAGTGTTTTCTTTCAAACTGGATGTTGCAAGCAATTTTCTAGTAAATATAATAGAGGTTTGTGAAGGTGGAAAGACATTTCATTGCTCAGTGCGAACGATGGTATGGAACAAAAGAAAACTTTTCAGATTTGACAACTTCTTAAAAGTGCAAAAACATAGCACCAGGGATCTTAGAGGAGTTGTGAAGATAGTGAAAATGGTAAAACAAGGTCGAGTTATTAATTAGCGTGACTCTCTACATAAAAAATAACACATATGATAGTTTACATATGTTTTACGGGGCTTAGAGTGTTGTTTTACAAGTCTCTCAAAATTACATTTTCTAACTTTGCAAGGTAGACAAAAAGGGTTGTTTTAGTTGGTGAATCTTCTAGTTCTCACCAATACCGATGGACACGAACACCTAAGTTTGACACCTAGGGTCTAGTAACATAGAAGGTTGTGGTTGCAACCACGGATGATGATCAAACTACAAGTCAGTAAAGTAAAACATGAGGAGTTTTGTTGTTTCACACTAATAGTTTGGTTACAAAGTTTTCCAAATTGTGTCTGAAGGAGGGGTTTAATTTTATGCTCAGCTACCAAGTGTTATTTGGGTTACCTAAGTGCCATATTTCATTTTATTATTTTACAAAACAAGTTTATATAAAAATAATCGAATGTGAGATATTCCAAAGTTTTAGATTTATTTCGTTGCAAATGAAAACTAAAGAACAAGAATTATGAAAGATATGGAGAGATGAACCATGCCTGGAAAAATATTAGCATTCTCCATGACAGAGTTTGGTGGAACACTTGCTAGATGCACTTTGACTCGGATTCCCATTTATTTTCAAAACTCCACTTCGTGTGCATCTTGCCACCAACACAAACCATGAGATCACGTCTCTTTGAGGCATCTAGTCGAACGGTAGGAAAGTTCCTTACCAAATACCCTTTCCTTGAAGCTCTCATTTTCACACAAGAAGAGAGTGTGTTGGCCAAGGATGTTGAGTCTTGCTTTACACCTTCTAATGGCATTTGATTCAAAGTTTTGAAGACCTTTTGAACAAACCCATCTTGCACACCACGACCCACATTAAGATATCTTAATAAGATGGGACTGAAAGGAGTGGGAAGAGTTAATTTATAGTCTTAAAGGTGATCTTGGAGATAAAGTTGGTTGCAATGACACTCAACATATACACAGAGGTTCTTGACAACTCCATTTGTTTTCCCAAGGCATGAATTAACAATCCAAATGTAATTTCCAACTTCTCACTATGGCGGAAGAGGAATAATTCTTTTATCCCTCATCGATTTCCTTACCATTTGAACCTCACCTAACCTATGCACTTATGCATAGATGTTTAAAAGAAGAACATAAGTTGCAGCATTTTGATGATCCAGCTCAAAATAATAGTTGTTGTAAATTATTATAACTCTGTATTCTTATGTTCTCTACAGGGGTACCAAACAAACACATCCACACAACCACCACAGGTTTAATTGGTGTGTCGATGATAAAGTTTAGAGTTTCCTCAAGATAGCTAGCAAAATAGAGGATGTCAACTCGAAAAGACATAAAATTCAATTCTAGCTGGAATGTTAAGAGTAGCACATAGCCATCGAAGTATTTATAGCACTTTTCAACTAATGATGCAACCATGGCATTCCATGAGACTGTATTTCTTTCAGGAATTAAGTTGAATAGTTCACGTGTCCTGAATAAGTTCCATAATCAGCATACACATCCACATAAGCATATGCAACTAGAACATCTTCCATATATCCTCTTATCTTTTATGTTTTGATGGACATCCACACCATGACGTAAAGTTCACATCTTGACATAGGATGGGAGTGCACAGTGCAAAAACTAATCAGGTTGAGACTGGTTTGTTGCGTAGGATAACTATGTGACAGATCCTCATGATGAATGTGAAGTCTTCTATATTCCACAAATATCCAAGTATCTTATTAAATTTAAAAAAATCTAGGTTCCAAAGCATGGATGAAACTTCTAAATCTACAACAAAGATCTTATATCAAGACAAGGAAGATGATAGGTTAGAGTTTTGATGCTCTGCTAAAACAACCCTCTTGAGACCCAAGAACAACCTAGGATTAGTTAAGAAAAGTATGGAATAATTTTTTCGTTTAAGAGAGTCTACAACTGGGTTACAAGACAACAACTGTCACTAACAAGTTCTAGAACAATTCCAATCCACTAGAATATAATTATCTTTTATTAACAATTATTAGAGGTCAAAAGGTCCCAAAATTTAGGGTTAGAAGGTTCAATTAGGTTCAGAGGGTAATTCCTCACCATACCCACTCTCTAACATGCTTAAAGATTCTACTTAATGTTTCTAAAAATTAATGCATTCAAAAATTTCCCTAAATCACTTCCATTGGATGGGAAATTTCTTCACCTTTCCAGTGATATAAAGAAGTCCTCCTAACTCCTCATATTCCTCATGTTATGGGCCGATGGGCCTTGGGGTGAAAATTTTCCCAAAGAGTGGGCATGTGGGCCCAAGGGAGAAAATTTACCCTAGGGGCGGGTTTGCGGGCCATGGAGAGAAATATTTCCTGGAGGAAGATTCGGGTCAACAGGGATACGAGAGACATTTTTGAAATTCCCGAGTGGGGCGAAAAGCCACCTTTGCATCCACACTCCGCATGCGCAAGTACGAAAGGGACACAAGGTGCCTCCTAAGACAACATGGGGAAAGTGGGGCGGCATGGATAAAAGAGTTTTAGCGCCCTGAAGAAAAAAAAGGGTAAAAGTCACTCGCACCTCCTCCGATGCCTCTTGATGCCATGTGGAAGCTCCTGTTTGGCTGCAGAGCGACGGGGAAACTTTAGAAAATTTTCCCAAAATTTTTGGAAAGCGCAAAAGGCAAAAAGAAACCCACTCCTCCACCAATGCCTCGTGACGCCACGTGGCATCTCTTGATTAGTTGCAGGGCGGTGGAGAAAATTTAGAAAATTTTCCCAATTTTTTTTGAAGTGCTAAGTTAAAAAGGATCCACCCCTCTGCTAATGCCTTGTGGTGCCATGTGGCAGCCTCTGATTAGATGTGGGCTGATGGGGAAAATTAGGAAAAAAAAATTGAGAAATTTTTGAAATTCTAAGCGAAAATTCAGACCCATGGGTCCACCAAGGAAATTTTTTAACAATTCTTTTTTAACAATTGAATTATTATTATTATTATTATTTAATGGCGAATGAAGAAAAACTTGAAGGTCAGTAACTTTTGATACAGAGCTCATTTTTGGGAAAACGAGGACTTTCTGGAAATCTCTCAACATTCTCTTTACACAAAATCATTAATTTTTAATTTTGATAGAGTTTAAGGGGTAAATTTAATGAAAAATATATGCACGATTTTATAGTTGAAACTGGTAAATTTTAACTTATGATATTTGTTTAATTTGATCTTCTTCCTCTCTCAACATGTCAAATAGACATGGAGAATTATTCTTAGATGGATTTAGGAAATATTTCAAGATTCAATTTGTCTAATTGATTTGCAATTTGAACATTTACATTTCTTGACAGCAAAACGATTGTGAAAGCTTTGAACTCAGTTTTGCCAAGTGTTTTGAAATATTTTCTTTAAGTTTTTTTCTAATTGAACTCATTTATATCCTGGCATGTTCAATTTTAATGTTTCATTATTATTTCTTGATTGCAGGTTTGGTTTGTTCATTTATGGTAAAAGTTATAGAGTTTAACATGAAGCAAAAATGGAAACAACAAAATTAACTCAATGGTTCTTATTTTACTTTCCTTACAAATGAATTCATTTCATGCTAGTTTCAAAAAGGTTTCATTCCTTCAATCAAATGATAAAGACAAGAATTTAAATTTTATTCTTTTCAAATCATGCACTTCACAAAACAGAGTATTACATTTCCTTCATATGCATTTCTTTCTTTCAATCGAGGTTTCAATTTCATTTAAAAGATAAGATTCAATACCACTTTGTAATTTGAGAAAGGTAGTACATCATTTATGTATTTCAAAATTATAGTTTACAAAATACGTATCCTTCTTTCACATCTTTCCTACAAAATAGAGTATAATTCTTTTACATTTCGAATTATAACTTTCATAATCAGCGCAACAAATTTCCATTACAAACCATTTACAAGTTCATCCACTTCAAGTGGGAAAGGTTACGATAAAATTTATGTCAACAAGGGACTCTCTAACTGTCTTTTTCCTTGCTCCGAATGACAACATGCATATTTCTCATTCTTGCAATTTGGTCACAATAGTAGTAGGGGAAAGGCAACACTCTCCACCAAACCAAGACATCCAATGAAGAGGACAAGCCATCCTTATTCATTGGCCCCTGAGCCCCAACCACAATGCAATAAAAGGTGTGATCTAACTCATGGAAACATCAGACTTCCACAAACACTCAAGCAACATTTCATAATAAAAACACAAATCAAAATGAATGTAGTTTACAACTACATTAAAGCATTTCAAATATTACGGAGGCTTCATCAACAATTCAAAGGAGAAATAAACTATGGGGGATGCTTCTTATGCCTCCCAAAAAGGGAAATGGGTATCATTACCTTAATTACAAACCGCTAAAATATAGTATAACAAAACCCCGACATTCTTTATGCCTCCCCAAGTACCCCTTATTCCTCACATTTCCTTATGCCTCCCCAACCTCTTATGGCACCCAATAACAAGTCAAGAAATGCAAGCTATTTATTTGTAAGGTGAAACCCAAATCCCATCTCCCTCCTCCCTTATAACTCCCTAAAACACACTTCTACCTCTCGACAAAATAAACCCCATAGTATTCTCCTACACCATTCCTAGGCCATCTACCCATTAGCCCATAAACATGCCAAAAATTCACACTTTAACATTTTCATAAACAAAAAGAAGCATTTTAAGAGCCAAGCTCCTACTTCTCCATTATGGAGTTGTTCCAAGTTCCATAATAGCAAGCTTTATCCCAATGCAAGCAATCCAAATCAGCCAAGCACAACCATGAAACAATCTTCCGAAAACTTCTTCAAAGCAAGAGCTCCAAAAAGCAAAATAATTCACCCAAGAATGAAGTCTCCAAAGTGAAGCAACCCAAAATAAGGAAATGAATTCAAATTTTATAGAAGACGGAAGGGAAGAGGGTGAGGTGGGTCCATGTGGGATGTCACATCACCCATCCTCAACTCCAACCCCCAAATTTAACTTCATTCTCCAATGCATAATAATTAGGTGGGTGAACAATACAGACAGCTTTACTTACGACTCAAATCTAACCCACACTCCCTAGGACTAAAATAAAATCATGTAAGAAAAGTGCAATTAAAACTTACAATTTGCCTTGTCAAAAAGCATTATAAAAGTCTAATCTCAACTCTCCAATAGTAGGTGTGGTTGGTAATTAAATTTAAGAGGTATGGGACAAGTTTAACTTGTCTCACAAGCCTCCAAAATCATCCTCCAAGGAAAATTTAGAATTTCCAAGAAGGTGGAGTGTTTCACACTCAAAATTTAACTCACACATCACTTAACATCTCTTACAAAACTTACACAATACTTACACATTACTTATAACACTATAAATTATGGCCAATAAATCTCATTAATTACCTTCTTATTACATATTTGGTCTATTTATTTTAATAATTTGATTACTCACAATATTTACACACCATATAATAATTAATGAAAGTGTAAAAGCACCACAAAATAAACACATGCAAACATAAACAAAGGAACCAAATAAAAGAAATACATAAAACCCCTTGGTCACATTTAAAGGTGATGCCCCCATGGGAATCCCTAACACACACAATGCACACAAAAATACTAGTTACCATGGTGACCTTGTTGAATTCATCTAGAATTCCAATGTCGTTGGTCTCCAATCCCTTGATGTTTGTTGTGATATTTTAACATGTAAAAACAAATACCTCCTTCGGCCTCATGGCCATATCAAAACATCCAAAATAATATAAATATAATTCCCAAAATCATCTATATATATGAATCACAACAACATAAAACAAATCTAACAATATCATATATAGTTTTATCAACAATTATATCATCATCCAATAATTTACATTTCTAGGTCTACTCACAATATCCAAATATCACAAGTCCGAACAACATCCATACTATAACTATGTAAAACAATATATCATCATCAACATATAAAATGTCGCTAATAATCATCATGAATCATAACTCAATCAAGTTAACAATAATCCATGATATAACATCTAACATCATACTAGAATAAAGTCCATAATCATGTCCATAGTATAATCAGCAGTAGCATGATTAGTATCAAAAAGGTGTCAACGGGAAGTGGGCACTACATTTCCCTCCCGTTAGACTCGACTTTCTCCTAGAAGTCACATGAAAAAAAGTGGAAACCGAACTCATAGAAAAGTAACATCCTCCCATGTAGCTATAGTCTCATCATATTTGTCCCACCGCACCCGAATCGATCAACCTTTGTGCACGAAAGGCCGAGGGTGCTGCAATCTAGGATACAATCGGGCTCCACCATCACATGACCCTAATCTTGCACTCCGTAATTATGTCTAATCGAACACGGGGAAGGATCTCGTAATGTATCTCCTAAGAAATGAAACATGAAACACATCATGTACGTGAGACAAGATGGGTGGAAATTCTAGATGGTAGGACAAAGGGCCGATATGCTCTAAGATCTCAAAAGGACCCATGAATCTAGGAGCTAACTTAGAACCTTTTCCATAATGGATAGGGCTCTTATGTGGCCTACCATGAAGGAACACCTTCATGCCCACATGAAAAATATGGTTGGTCCTATGTTGATCTACATATTTCTTCTACCTATCATGTGCCTCCTACAAAGATTTTGTCGATGGAAAGCACTGTTACTCCATGTCTTGCAACAAAGCTGGTCAAAGAGAAACCATGTCCTCTAACTCTGTCCCAACAAAGAAGTGTCCTACACTCTCTACCATACAAAGCCTGAAAAGGAGCCATGCCTATAGAACACTGAAAACTATTATTGTAGGCAAACTCCACCAAGTACAGTGTACTCATCCCATCTAGACTATTGACCCATCACATACATACTTAGCATGTCCTATAAAATGTGATTCACCCGCTCAATTTTTCCATCTATCTCGGGGTAGTATGTTGTACTAAGATTGATTCTCGTCCGAGGGCGTGATGCATGGTAGTCTAAAATTGGGAAGTATGCAAGGGATCGTGGTCATAAATAATATTTTGTGGAATCCAGTGTAACTTTGATAATCTCATCTAAATATACCCGTGCCATTGCACTAGTTGTATAAGTGGTCTTCATCGAGAAAAATGAGCCACTTTTTTCAATTTATCAACCGTGACCATGATGGTGTCATGGTGATATCTTGAAATCGGTAGCCCAAAAATGAAGTCCATGGAAATGGTGTCCCATTTCCACTGCAGTATGTCATGAGGAAAGAGAAGGCCAACTGGATTCTAATGCTCACCTTTACTTTCTGCTAGTCTAAACATTGTGACACAAAGTGGGCCACATCTCTATGCAAATCCTCTCTAGTTGTACAACCGTGTCAAAGTAGTGTGCATCTTCTTCACCCTAGGGTGGGATGAATAGGGTGTATGATGTGCCTCTATCAACATGTCTTGCCTCAATACTCCATCTCTCGTAACATAAATCGACCCCTTTTCCTAAGAAGGCCATCTACCTCTAGTGAGAAACCATAAAACTTCCCCTCGAGGGGTCTCTCGAGACTCGATCTCTCGATCAAACCGTAATGTAGAAGTTGTCAATAGGAAGCTACTTTGAAGAATCCTACTCCACAAATTTGACCCATTGAAGTAGCCATAATCACGCGTCTCCATCTGTGAGAGTATCTCGCAGCCAAATTCTTCTTTCGTTTCACATGCTCAATCTCCATATCATACTCACAAAGAAACTCCATCCAATGCTGATGTTGAGCATTGAGATTGGGCTACATGAAGAGGTGGCAAAGACTCAAATGATTAGTCGTGGGTGTAAATCTTTGACCAAGAAGAAAGTGACTCCATCAAACCAAAGTGTATACAACTTTCGCAAGCTCAAGATCATGAGTCGGATAATTAAGCTCATAATATTTGAGTTTGCGAGACTCAAAATCCACTACTCTTCCCTCCTACATCAACACACCTCCAAGTCCTGCTAAATAAGCATCTCGTGTAAATGAAAAAATCACCTTGTGGATCTAGCACTACAAGAATAGGTGTTGTAGTGAGACATTCCTTCAATGTATTGAAGGCCTGCTCGTACACTGTCGACCAAACAAACTTCTTCCCTTTCCATTGAAGGGAAGTGATGGGGTGCGTAATCCGAGAGAAGTCCTGAAAAATCTCCTGTAGTAACTTGCTAATCCCATGAAGCTGCGCACCTCAGTCACAATAGTGGGTGCTAGCCAATCCATAATGGCTCTAATCTTGGAAGGATCGATGGTGATACCTTCCCAGAAATGATATGACCCAAATACTGCACCTTCGTCTGAAAGAATGCACACTTCTCCAAGTTTCATGCAACTTCGCTCCCAAAGACATCAAGAACCTCGCAAAGGTGCCCCTCGTGCTCCTCATGCATATGTGAGTAAATCAAAATGTCATCAAGGAAGATGAGCACAAAGTGATCTAAGAAGGTCCTAAATACCCCATTCATCAAAGTCATAAATACTATGGGGGCATTAGTTAAACCAAAGGGTACCAATGTAAAATCATAGTGGCCATATCTCGTATGCAAGGCGGTCTTATGAATGTCACCTCCAAAACCTCAGCTGATGGTAGCCTGACTTAAGGTCTATCTTAGAGAAAACTATGGTTCACTTAATCGATGAAATAAATCATCAATGTGTGGAAGGGGATAACGATTCTTGATTGTTACTTTTTTCAGCTAGAGGTAATCAATACACAACTGCAAGGATTTTTCCTTCTTCTTTACAAAGATCACTAGTGCACCCCAAGGGGATACACTGGGATGGATAAGGCCTTTCTCTAGGAGGCCCTCAAGCTGTAATTGGAGCTCGCAAAGTGCTGGGGTGGTCATCTGATAAGGTGCTCGTGAGATAGGCTCTGCTCTCGGAACCAGATCTATATGAAAATCAATCTCACGTGGGGGTGGTAACTCCGTAGCTCCCCTAGAAAGACATTTGTAAACTCTCTAAAAATGGGGTGATCATCTAGTGATGGTCCACTAGACCCATCCTCTGATCTTTCACTTACTGTAACAACATACATCTAACAACCCCGTCACACACACCACTTAAGTTGCATAACAGATATGGTGTGAATAGAAACGGGTCTCATGACCCCGGAATCACTGACTCAACTCCCAAATCATCTACACAAGATATAATCTTGTGGTAACAATCCATCCTAGCCCCGTGCGGACATCTAATCCATACCAAAGATGACACCATATGATCCCAAAGGAAGGATAAAAAGTTCCGAGGTAGTGGTGAAAGGTCCCAAATCCACCACACACTCCTTAACTAAGGAGTCTATAGAGATCTTGGATCCGAAGCCATCTCAACATCCCAACTATGACCCCCTAACGCCTCCACCTACATCACTCTCCTAAAGATGGTGCAATAAAAGAATCGAGAATAACTTAATCAAACATAATGGAGATAGGAATGCCTCCAAAGTTACATGTAGTCTCAATAATTGTACTCTAATGCTCTACCCGACGGTTCTAGACCACTATGTACATCCTATGATTGTGCCCCATATCACCAACAATGAGGCTTTGAGATTTGTGTCTTACACTTGTTATTAGGGTTATGTGGGTAGTATCTCCACAAATGTCTAGTAACACCACACCCAAAACAACCCCCTGATCCTCTCCCTTGTGTGGCAGGTCTAACCAGTATTCTAGAGGTCTGTGGTGTGGATCTTGATGTTTCAGCTGTGGTGTGCTAAGGTCTCTGCTGGTGAGCTCCTGGTGAGTGAGCTCTCTAGGCACCCTGTTTCCTAATTGGACCCCTAGGGGTAGGCCCCATACTCTGACCTCTCTATGCATCAAACCTCTATGGAGGTCTATAAGGTGGGCAGGACTTCTGCTGCTACTTCTGTGATCTAAAATATGGCTATCCTAAACCTTTCCACCATGAGGAAGAGGTACTGACCCCCTCAATTTGTTTTCCTGCATCTATTGTATGCGGCTCGAGACTTGGCCTCTAGCCTACTGGGTCTTTCCCCGAGTCTCATCTACTATATAGGCCTTCTCGATGGTCTCAGCAGATGTCTATAGATAATGGATCTACACTACACCTCTAATGTCTATATTTAGGCCCCTGATGAACTCCGTAAATATGCACCTACTCATTCTCGCATGTAATCAACATACTAGAGTAGATCCAAAATCTACTCTCATACTCACCATCAGAAGAGATGCCTATCGGAGGTCATGAAACTCATCTATCCATTATTGTATGAACCTCCATGACAAATATCTACTCTGAATCGCTCCTCAAAGAGCTCTTAGGTAATCGTATCGGAATCAACATGGAGCTTCTGCTCCTCTTTTCACCACTAGACACCACCCGATCCCTTAGTAGATGGATCACAACACGAGCTTTCGTGTTGCTTTAACAAAGACAAAGCTTGAAGCATCCGCTCAAGTGCACCACCATGCCTCCACCTAAAATCCACCTGTGTCACTAGAATAATGTGATGGCTGAAGCGTCAGGATCTCCCTGATGTGATCTACAGCTATGGTCCGACAGCCCTCTTGGCCTCTCTACATTTTCATCCTTAAGCCTAGGGCTCGATACCTCTCTCTATGTCCTGAAACTTGGTCACCCTATCCCCTATGTGATGACTTTGGTCTAGCTGACTCTGCATGGAAGTTCTCTCCTCCATGCTCTTTACTGGGATGAGGAGATACATGACCCTCAATGGAAGTGACTCTATCATCTCTGGTTGCATGTCCTCCTATTGATCCTCCACGTAGAGAGTCATTAACATCCTTAAGAGTCTACAAGATCTGTGGTAGGATAGCTGCTACGGCATGCTCTAAAGGCAGTATTCCTAGGTCTATGTGAAAAGGCTCCTCATCTTGTTTGCACCTCCTGCACAGATCAAGACGAGAGTTAGTTCTTTATTCTAGGTTTTACTTAGTTTCCACGTTTACTAAAATATGTAATTTCTAAACTAAGTTGTCTTCTAAATTTAAAATTGTGCTAGGTTTAAGGTTCATGTCTCAAGTTTTCTAGTATTCCCAATGGCCCAAGATTTTTAACCACCGCTCGATACAAGGTGTGATGCCCACTTGAGACCCAAGAACAACCTAGGATTAGTTAGGAAAATTATGGAATAATTTTTTTTTGTTTAAGAGAGTCTACAAACGGGTTACAAGAAAACAATTTTCACTAACAAGTTCCAGAACAATTCCAATCCACTAGAATATACTTTTCTTTTATTAACAATTATAAGAGGTCACAATGTCCCAAAATTTAGGGTTAGAAGGTTCAATTAGGTTCAGAAGGTAATTCCTCACCATACCCACTCTCTATCGAGATTAAATTTTCAACTTGATTTTTCTCAAAATTAAGGCACTCAAAAATTTCTATAAATCATTCCCATTGATGGGAAATTTCTTCACCTTTCCAAAGGACATAAATAATTCATCCTAACTCCTCATATTCCTCATGTTATGGGCCAACGGGCCTTGGGGTGAAAATTTTCCCCAAGAGTGGGTTTGCACACCCATGGGAGAAATTTTTCCCAAGGGCGGGTTTGTGGACCACCAAGAGAAATATTTCCCAGACGAGGAGTCAAGTCAAGGGGCCACGGGAGACATTTTTGAAATATCTCACGTGGGGCAAAAATCCACCTTTGCACCCACTCTCCCGAATGTTCGTAAGTCCGCAAGGGACACGTGGTGCCTCCTAAGCTAGTGCGGGAAAGCGGGGTGGCGGGGATAAAAGAGTTTTAGCACCTCAAAGGTAAAAAGGGTAAAATTCACCCACGCATCTGTTGATGCCTCATGATGCCACATGGTAGCTTTTGATTGGCTGTGGGGTGGTGGGGAAACTTTAGAAAATTTTCCTAAAATTTTTGAAAGCACAAAAGGCAAAAAGGAATCCACTCCTCCGCTGATGCATTGCGACTCCACATGGCATCTCATGATTGGTTGCGGGGTGGCGGGGAAATTTTTGCAAATTTTCCCAATTTTTTTGAAGCACTAAATTAAAAGGATCCACCCCTCTGCCAATGCCTCGAGGTGCCATGTGGAAGCGTTTGATTGGATGCGGGCCGGGGGAAAATTAGGAAAATTTTCCCAAAAGTTTTTCAAAGCGCTAAGTGAAAATTCGAATCCATGGGTTTTCCAAGGAAATATTTTCCCAAGTTTTATTTTAACAGCTTAGAATTATTCTTATTATTATTATTTTAACACCGAATGAAGAAAAAATTTAGAAGGCCATAAATTTTGATAGAGAGCTTGAGTTTGGGAAAACGAGGACTTTCTAGAAAGCTCTCGACATCCTCTTTACACAAGAATCATTAAATTATAATTTTGATTGAGTTTAAGGGGTAAATTTCATGAAAACAATTTAGGAAAGATTTCAAGATTCAATTTGTCTGATTGATTTGTAATTTGAACATTTACATTTCTTGACAAAAAAATGACTGTGAAAGCTTTGAACTCGGTTTTGCCAGGTTTTGAAAGATTTCATTTAAGTTTTTTTGTCTAATTGAACTCATTTATATCCTGACATGTTCAATTTTAATGTTTCATTATTATTTCGGATTTCAGTTCAATTGCTCATTTATGGTAAAAGTTATAGAGTTTAACTGAAGCAAAAATGGAAACAACAAAATTAACTCAATGGTTCTTATTTTACTTGCCTTACAAATGAATTCATTTCATGCTAGTTTCAAAAAGGTTTCATTCCTTCAATCAAATGATAAAGACAAGAATGTAACTTTTATTCTTTTCAAATCATGCACTTCATAAAATAGAGTATTACATTTCCTTCATACGCATTTCTTTCTTTCAATCGTAGATTTCAATTTTATTTAAAAGATTAGATTCAATACAACGAGTGTAATATGAGAAAGGTAGTACATAATTTTTTGATTTAATAATGCAACTTTACAAAATACGTATCCTTATTTCACATTCTTTCCAACAAAACATAAAATGATTATAACTCTTTACATTTCGAATTTCAACTTTCATAATCAACACATCTTTCCATTACAAAACATTTTCAAGTTCATCCACTTCAAGTGGGAAATGTTATAATAAAATTTATCTCAACAAGGGACTGTCCCAACTGTCTTTTCCTTGCTCCGAACAAAAACATGCATATTTCTCATTCTTCCAATTTGGTCACAACAGGAGTAGGGGAAAGGCAACGCTCTCCAACCAAATAAGAAATCTAATGAAGAAGAGAATCCATCATTCTTCATTTTCTCGTCGAGCCCCAACCACAATTTAACAAAAGATGTGATCCAACTCATGGCAACAACAGGCTTCCACAAACACACAAGCTATATTTCATAATAAAAACATAGTCCAAAAAATAATATAGTTTACAACTACATTAAAACATGAAAAACATTACGAGGCTTCATCAACAAGCCAAAGAATCAAGAAACTATGGGGGATGCTTCTTATGCCTCCCAAAAGGGGAAATGGGTATCACCACCGCATTACAAACCGTGAAAATATAGTATATCAAAACCCTAACATTCCTTATGCCTCCCCAACCTCTAATGGCACCCCATAATGAGTAAATAAATGCAAGCTATTTATTTGCAAGGTGGAACCCAAATCCCAACTCCCTCCTCCCTTATATCTCCCTAAAACACAATTGTGCCTCCCAAAGAATAAACCC
Organism: Taxus wallichiana var. yunnanensis; assembly: GCA_018340775.1. Classification (NCBI taxonomy): domain Eukaryota; kingdom Viridiplantae; phylum Streptophyta; class Pinopsida; order Cupressales; family Taxaceae; genus Taxus; species Taxus wallichiana. The sequence goes on from CM031235.1 coordinate 728,893,927, forward strand.
CATAGTCTTCTCCTACACCATTCCTTGGCCATCTACCCAACTACCCACAAACATACCAAAACATTCACACATTAACATTTTCATAAACAAAAAGAAGCATTTCAATAGCCAATCTCCTACCTATCCATGATGGAGTTGTTCCAAGTTCCAAAACAACAAGATTTATTCCAATGCAAGCAATCCAAATCAACCAATCACAAGCATGCAACAATCTTCCAAAAAAACTTCTTCAAAGCAATAAAGAACAAAACAACAAAATAATTCACCCAAGAATGAACTCTCCAAAGTGAAGCAACCCAAAATAAAGCAAGGAATTTAAATTTTATAGAAGAGGGAAGGGAAGGGGATTAGGTGGGTCCATGTGGATGTCACATCACACATCCTCAACTCCAACCCCCAAATTCAACGTCATTCTCCAATGCATAATAACTAGGTGGGTGAATAATATGACAATTTACTTACACACTGAAATCCAACCCACACCCCAAATGATTGCAAATAAATCATGTAATAAAAGTGCAATTAAAACTTACAATTTTCCTTCTCAAAAAGCATTATAAAAGTATAATCTAAACTCTCCAACCATAGGTGTGGTTAGTAATTAAATTTAAGAGGTATGGGATAAGTTTAACTTGTCCCACAAGCCTCCAAAATCAACCTCTAAGGACAATTTCGAATTTCCAAGAAGGTGGAGTATTTAACACTCAAAAGTTAACTTACACATCACTTACACATCTCTTACAACACTTACACATTACTTATAACAATTTAAATCATGGCCAACAACTCTCATTAATTACCTTTTTATGACATATTTGATTTATTTATTTTAACAATATGATTACTCACAATATTTACACACCATATAATAATTAATGAAAGGGTAAAAGCACCACAAAATAAACACATGCAAACATAAACAAAGGGACGAAATAAAAGAAATACATAAAACCCCTTGGTCACATTTAAAGGTGATCCCCCACGGGAATCCCTAACAAACACACAATATGCACAAACAAATACTAGTTACCATGGTGACCTTGTTGAATTCATCTAGAATTCTAATGTGGTTGGTCTCCAATCCCCTGATGTTTGTTGTGATATTTTAACTTGAAAAACACAAATACCTCCTTCGCCCTCATGGCCATATCAAAAAATCTAAAATAATATACATATAATTCCCAAAATCATCTAGATATATGAATCAAAACAACATCAAATCAATCTACAAATATCATTTATAGTTTTATCAACAACTATATCATCATCCAATAACTTCCATTTCTAGGTCTACTCACAATATCTCAATATCACAAGTGCAAACAACATCCATAATATAACAATGCCAAATAGTATATCATCATCAACATATAAAATATCTCTAATAATAATCATGCATCATAACTAAATCAAGTCAACAATAATCCATGATCTAACATCTAACATCATACTATAATAAAGTCCATAATCATGTCCATAATATAATCAACAATATCATGATTAGTATCAAAAAGGTGTCAAAGGGAAGTGGGCACTAGAAGAGTGCCATAAGGGATTCCCATTCCCTATCAAATCTCGTTCCACATGGCATTACCTACTCTTGCCACCACCAAACCACAATGTCCGCCATTCCTTTCTCTAACTACTACTTTTCCGAGCACACATCCCCACTTATTTTGATCCCTTCTTTTATATAAATATTGATTTTTATTTCTTATTGTTAAGTACAAAAACTAGATATAATATCAATCTATAAATTGATGAATGTAAGACACCTTCATTAATTTAACTACCTCCCTATGCAGAATGGGGTTTCAGAGTCGTACGCCAATCTCATAGCGGTGGTCAATAAACCGTCCTCCCTTGGTAGGGTGGTGGTTTCGTCACTTTTGACAAAAAAATAAAATTCCCGACTATGAAAACCCAAATTGACATTTAATTGAAATCTAATCTTAAAACCATCAAAAGGAAACTTCCATAAATTATTAATCAATTAAATTTAATCATTTAAGCCTTTCTATCCCTTTTATGGAAACCCAAATGTGTAAAATTCATAGATTTAATGAAATGGGGTTTTTCCCTAATTTTTGAACTCAAAAAGAATGTTTACATTAAATAAAAAAATAGATCCATGGTAAGATCTCTACATTAAGCAATGAGAATCTTACAATAGTAAAACTCCGTACAACAAAAACCAAGAAAATTGCTCCATTGATGCACTTCTTGCTCTAATGGATTCTCATCTTTCTCCTCTTCTAAAACCTGCAAAACAAAAAAAAAAAGCTAATGAGGATGTTTTGGGGAAAATAGGAACATAAGGAAACCCATAAGGATATTTATGGAAACCCAAATCTAAGGAACAAGATAGATTCAACCCAATGTCCCAAATTAAACCATACCTCACTTAAGTTGGAGGTATTTTTGGGAATGAAAACTTAAATAAGTAAAAACATGGGTAATGTGTTGAATGGGGCCAATTGGTGGCTAGGATTAATAATTAAACCTTTATGTTCAAAAATAAACTAATCTTGGTTCATGATAATTAATTAAACTTATGGAACTTGGTAAACACATTGTTTTAAACCACAAATGTATTTTAGGGAGAAAATTACTAATATTTAATTATTAATTTAATTTTGTTGTGTAGAAAGACTTTAAACATGCAATGTATTAATTGTGGATAATTTCTAACCTTGTAAACCTCTTTTACAAATAACTAATTATTAAAAGAAATTTGACTATTAATTTATTAGTTCTATTTTGTTTTGAGAGTAGAAATTTATGGGTATTACACTTGGTATCAGAGTTGTGGGTTCAACACTTAAACCCTAGGCACACTTGGAAATATAAAACACAACAAGAAAACCTAGCGCAACTCTAAACCTATAACACACAACATTGCATGATATTTTAAAACGTAGAAACTTAGAAAACTGAAACAAATCCTAGATAATGACAAAATAACTCCCACCTTGGTCTCTGTGTAGGAGGCATGAAATAAATGAGGGGTCCTTACACATGAACCTAGATATACCACCCCCAAATTAGGAAGTAATGATATATTTCATCAGATACTATAGACACTATAGGATGTTAATGTTGCTTTACATGGAGGATCTTTAAGACGGTGACCTAGCGAGATGGGACGAAGACCCATTAGTGGAGGATCATGCACCATCACATCATAGTACCGAGGATAGGGTAGAGCACTCCCATGCAGAGTCAGTTGGACATGATTTACCACCTAGAGAGCACAAAGATAGAGCTTTGGGACACAAAGATAGATCTAGGAGCCCTAGATCGAGGGATATTCAAGCAAAGAGACCTAGGGGATGAGATTTGAAAGAGGAATATCACATCAAGGAGAGATACTGAAGTTACATCCTCCACATTTTTCTAGAGACACGAGATGAGTTCGGTCGAAGCGTGGTTGGTTTTCTTGAGAAGATTCTTGTAGTTATGCCCTTGTACAAGCAACACAAAATCTTGCATTGTTATAAACCTTCTAAGAGACAAAGACTTTGAATTTACGTACGGGGAGTGAGGAGCAAAAACTCCATGTAGATTAAAAAAATAGTTGGGATCTCTTCGAGGATCATTTAAGGAGTAGATACATATCCAAGAGATTCATCTAGAAATGAATTGATGACTTTCATGATCTACGGAATACCTCCATGATGATAGCAAAGTATGAGGGTCATTTTTCTGATATGCTTCAGTATATGGACTACATGCAGGCTTAGCAAGTTTTGGTTCACAGGCTCTTTAGGGGCCATAACTTAGACTTGGGAGGGGAAGTACACATTAATTTCTTGTAGACTCTATCAGAGGCCATGGAGAAGGCCTATATTACAAAGGAAACCAGTGGTAAGACTCAACAGGATCGAGACAGAGTGAGGAACCACATACATTACCTATATGATAGTAAGTCAAGGGGATCAACTCCTCCTCCTAGTGGTGGACATGTTGAAGCTAAGATTAGTCTCGCCCCAATTTGGCTTTGAAAATCTATTGATTTACAACCTCTGTCACTTTCCTTTTCCCCGTGTTGTGCCTAGTTAATCCTTGTTACCATTTTTAATCTATTCCTGAGTCATATATCACTTATGGGTCCATGGTTTGCTCCTTGTTTCTTTGTTCCTCTCGAAAAGTCTAAAAACTCGGTTTTATCATACCTTTTAGTCTCCAAAGTCAGGATTTGTTTTCCTTGTCATTTCTACCCTAAATACTTGAAGAAAATGAGTGGATGTATCTTTGAGAAACATATTTGAGCCTTGTAAATGTTTCTAAACTCTCTATCCTTGAAGAAATTTTCATTTTCTGGCTCGAATGATCATTTTTTTGTATTTTACGGTTTGACGGGCATTTTCTCCTGTCAAATTTACATCCTTACATCGATAGGGGATGTGGCTTCCTTTTTTTGGTTAGGGTATGGCAGAAAATTCTATAACTTATCACTTTTTACCTTTTTGGTGAAAAGCAAAAATTGGTCTTGTGGCCTCACTTGTATCTGATTGGTTCTTTTGGTGCTTACATGGCTTCTTCCAATTAGATGGGGTACTAAGGCGGTCTGTTTTTGAACTTGTTATTTTTGAATACTTTGGAAAAAGGTTTGAACTTGTCTCGCAGCCCCACAAGGCTCGATTGGAGAAAAATTAAGGACAGGGAAAAGGTCTCGCTTTGACCCCGCATAAGGACACGTGGAAGGTACCATTGCTTTGCACGGACTTAGACAAATTGTTATGTAGTTGGTACATTTTGGCGGAATGGTACATGTGGCGAGCTCGCGCTCGTCCAAGGTATCAAATTTTTGGGACCATCTCAAGGTGTGCCATGGTGACACATGGCGGTTTGAAAAGTCAACAAGGTGGGGAAGCGAGACCATCAGAGGAAAATTGGAGTTTTTTCCTCTTGACATAAAAAGGATTAGAATCTCAAAATAGCCCGCAAGCTCAATAAAATAAAATTCAAAGCTTGTTGGAGTCAATGACGGAGGTGCATACTATAGTGGGAAATTTGGAAAAAATTCCTTTTGGGAAAAGGGGGCCAAAAGTAAAAAGGGAAGCATTGTTCCATTGCAATCATATTTAGACACGTGTCATGGCCCATTTTTTCAAGGACGGAGCTACGGGAAAACTTGGAAAATTTTCCCTTTTCCAAAAAGGGAGTGAAATGTCAGAATTGGCCACGGTCCCACTTTGGGACCTACCTTAGGACACGTGTCAGGCTCATTTCCCAAGGGCGGAGATGTGAAAAATATGAAAATTTCCCAAAATTTGTAAAAATTTAGAGGAGGCCCCATGGTTTATTTTTAAGTTTGAATCTTCCACTTGGACGACCCAAATTCAAACTAAAGATGAACAATAGTTGAGAGTTGACATCCGATTTTGCTTGCATTTCTTTATAACACATTGGGAAGTGCGAGTTTTCATTATTTCTTGGTTTTTTCTACATGCCAAGCACGGAAGGAAGTTAATGTTGATATCTAAAGTTTGGTGGGAAGATCTGGAAGGTGTCTTTCACTATTAATATGGTGTAACTTTCATTCCTGATCAGATTTTATGTTTTTCTTCTCCTAAGCATGCAAGGAGCCAGATTTGACAAATTAGGGGTGAAAGTGGTTGGAAAATTTAAGGAAGAGTGGTCTACTAGAGAAAGGAGTTTAATGCGGGTGGCATTCAATGAAATCTACCTCCTCAAGCACCTAGAGACATTTTACGAGATCTGATTCTGAGAATCATGAAAGAATCGTGGCGAGCATTGGTGCATTAAATGTTTTTGTCTTTTGGGGAGAAGGGGCTTGTTGTAAATGTTATAAATGGCACAAATTTTTCGTGTAAATGGTTGGGAGTTTTTGGAAAGATCGGGACCGATTCTCGCTTGTTAGAAAAAAAAGATTGACAAAGCCCATCCATTTTGAGAAGTCATCCAGAGAATCCTATGTATCTCTCTTTGTATCAAATTTGATCATGTCAAGGTGGTTACAAGTGTACAGCCATTGAAAATCTCTGAGATTGTTCTGGAAACTTTCCCTTGCCGATAAATTTGATCAAACTTTGAGTTATTCTGTGTTAATCTTGAGTAAAGTGTATTTATTTCATCTTTGAATGCATACGAGTAGTTTTTCTTGTTTCTATTGCAATCTTGTACCAAAATAAGGTCCAACCACACATGTCTCGGTCTTTGTGATAGTTTAGTGGCACCTACAATTTCATTTCTCATAAGATCCTTATTTTGGGAGTGGGATAAATGGTTTATAATAACTTTTCTTTCATTTTGTTGATAGAGATTCTCTTTAAGCCTCTAGGTGTACCTTAGACATGACTTGGTTTATATCTTGTTGCTTTATTGGGCTTTCTAACTCAAGAATTTATGATATAATCCCATAGGTTGTGTGAAAGAGTGCTAATATAGGCCTCCATTGAAGCACATATTATAGTTGAGGAAATAATTTAACTTTTTGTGGCATTTTTTGATTGAATCTTTCCATTTTGCATAAGCTCTCAAGTATCTAGTGAGTCAAGTCCGTCTGTCTCCCCTCCCACAAAAATTAATTTAACTACAACCAATCCTACCTATAGTACCCATGTTTGTCATGTGTGTACAAAAATGCATAATCTTTGTTACCAAAACATGTAGAAACAATCAGGGTCTCAAATGTCTTTAGTAACCTTTGCCTTGTTGTGAAAGTATCTCCATGATCTAGAAGTGACAACTCGTGAGAGTGAGATCTGGTGTGTTGGTGATATTTTCCACAAGGTTTTCTCTACAAAATTTATGCAAAAGAAGGGTACCGTATCTCCTTTCAAATAACGAGAGGTTACAAAATGGGTTCTCTTATCTTGGTTGAAATGCACAACCTAAAATAGTTAGGATAAGATCATATCCTTTTAAGGTGCTACCTATATCTCCACTAATCCAAGTAATAAAGGGACATACAGACCTCATCCCCACTAAAAATGACATATATTTATGATCTAGCTACCCCTAAGGTCCATTTTGAATCGTGTTCTCGCTAGCTTGAAAAGGATAACAAATTCGAGTACCAACATTAGGGGCACCGTTTTTGGGGATCTCGATTTATGTTGCCGGGAACTTTCTTCAATTTAATCCATGTGCATACATATTTGAAGCCATATCTATTTGACTCACAATAAAACCAATATCAATGGTGTTGTTGCCGGGGGATCCGTTTACGTTGCCAGAACTTAGTTCAATTTAATTGTAATGCTCAAAATTACTAGAACCGAGAAAATTGGGATATATTTTTAAACATACATAAAAATAGATTACGCAGCTGCATTCATACAGATTTATTTAATCAAATTCTTTAAATCAATTTTTTTCTTTTGATCTATCTCATAACATCCATATAAGCCATTTGTGGATGACTGGGGTGTATCCAGATCTCCATGATCTCCTTTTGCCACTACTTGAGTGACAATGCTTACTTAGCATTTTGGGTCAACATTTTTTTAAGGTTATGGGAACTATGTGAAAGTTATTGGGTCTACCATGAAGCTAGTTTTCCAACTTTATATTTTGGTATCCGACCATTTCCTACCTCATGTTCGGTGTTCAAATTCCCATGATCGGCTTACTAGCAATCTTATTAGACAATGCACATCCAACAATGCATTACTTTGGTAAAAAAATTCAGCCGTGTAGGTTACAAAAAAACTCAAGACAACACACTAGTTTTATGAGTTTAAGCCTTTTGCCACCTCACAACTATCCCTTTCACAATTATCTAGATCTTATAGTCTCGTATTTACTTTATTTCCAATTTAACCTATCTTGCAAAATTTTTTATCGAGATATATGCCAAAGGACAACTAGGATCATCATGAGATAAGTACACTCGTTATGTTGATATGAATCTATTACAAAATTTTGCATGTACTTATCACTTAATATGCCTAATGGATTTTTTAATCCATTTATCTTCCCATTTAGTTTCTCTTTTCCGGATGATTGGTTTCTGTAACCTTAAATTACCTTTTACAATGATACTCTTCCATTCTCTATACAACAGGATTTACAATCTTATCATATTAATACCAAGTTTAATTATTCCTTCATTGAGCTATGCCACTAAATAGCTTATTTAATATAAATATTAAAGACAATTGATTGTTAAAATAATTGCCCAACTATCGGCTTCATACATTGACAAATATCAAATAAATTAATATATCAATGTATGATAAGTAAGATTTCTCACTTCTAATATTTATCATTTGCTCAGATGGAGATATTTTTTCATACAAGGTAATCATCTCTTTATTAAAATCATAAATTACATATTCCGTTAGCGAAAAATATGTAAGTATTATGGCAACTCTCACATAGTGAGGCTTGAATATTAAGAGTGGGTCCAAGATCTTAATAAGATTAGCCAAAATTCTTTGATATCATCCCTCTACAAATTGAAATCCATGGATCTCATTTAGAACCATGCTATGATTAAACTTCACAAGACATAAGTTTCCACACATCCGAACGTGACGGATAATTGTCTTGCAAGATTGGAGTAGTGATATGTTTCCGGTTCAAAATGAACTGGCATGAATATTAACTCCAATTTCTGATGCAATTATTTAATAAAATAAGAAATGATATACAAGTTATTTTATCAACAAATGCATGGTAATACAGCGGAGAATGTATTATTACCTGTTCTACATCAAGATACAACTATGAATGTATACCAATAGAACAACCAATTTCTATTTCAACAATTATGTTTCCCTTTAATCACAAGGATCAAGACATAATCAAACCATAATCATTCAACATCAAAATTCTGATTAAACCACAAGCAAATCATGATTCATGGTACATATACAACTATTATTTTTATTACCTTCCAATTAACAAACAACTTAACAAAATAGTTTGAAATCATCATTTCCAAATACCAATTAGACATATTCCCTCTATGTAATGAAAAACTCTATAAAACGCACAATAAATTTATTTCAAACAATCAAAATAAAGACACACACACACACACACACACACACACACACACATGTATATGTATGTATGTATGTATATACATACATATATACATATACATATACATATACATACATACATACATACATACATACATACATACATACATACATACATACATACATACATACATACATACATATATATATATATGTATGTATGTATGTATGTATGTATGTATGTATGTATGTATGTATGTATGTATATGTATGTATATGTATGTATGTATATATATAGAAAAAAATCTAACTAAACAATGTAAAAACACCTCTATTAAATCATTTTAACATGTTCTTTCGTAATCAAAAAAATCAACAAAACAAATTGACCGACATACCATAGGATGATAATTTTGAAGTCTATTTGCATAGTATAACAACCATAATTTTCTAACACTTCGAGTAACGAAATGCTTTGAGAAAAACTAAGTCATCTTACATAGATTGTTAACACTAATTTATTTATTTTCAATCCGGTAATAAATATATACCTATAGGAAAATCAACTTATATGTATCCAAATCATTTCATTCCAAAGTATGAATTTCTTTTCTATTTAGAAATTTTTGAAATACTGAAGCAAATATATCGGCAAAATGATGAAATACCTAGTAAAAACATTTTTCACACTACCCAAAAATCACTTTGCTCATAAAAATAACTTATTGTTGAATGTAATAAGACCAAGAGGCAAAAATCAATTTGGGTTTCAAGAAATCAAATTTAAATAGAAAATTATATAAAATATAAATTGATTAGGAACACCCATCTACGTTTTTTCTATATTTAGCTAAAACCACACAAAGGAAACTTAGGAGAATACAAAATCCATCAATTTCCTTTTTTAGATTTCATTTTCAAGCAATTAAATCAAGTGTCCACAAATTCATTTAATTTCCATTTAAAATAGAATGTATATTTCCTCATTATTTACAAATAATATAGCAGAGAAATGAGAATATATTCATGCCTGAAGTAAACCCAAAATAACCAACCTCTTACTATTTCCGCTCCACTAAGTTGAATCCTTCTTTCCTCCAAAACTCGCGTAGGTATTCCAGAAGAGAAAACTGAAAGCATACAAAGGAGTAAAAAAGAAATCATAATGAAGAAACTATACTATAATGGAGAATTTCCGGGCTTCCAAGTGTTGCTTCATGTGTCAATGCATGTTGTGATGCCACATACTTGTTGTCAGATGAAGGTGTGTCCCTTTTTAAAACTCTCAGATTTTAAATATTAAAATATTATTATTATTATACTTTTTAACTTTTGATTTACATGCTAAATACTTTTAGGATTTAAATATATAGTTTCACAAATTAAAAATACATTTTTTCATTTTTAATTTTAATTGATACCTAACTTTAATGGTAAAATTAATCATCATAATATAAGTCCACATATTGCCAACAATATGTTATCATAATAATTATTCGAATTCCCATGTTCCATATAAAATATTCAAACAAATGAAAAAAATCACCAAGTCCGTAAATAATAATAATTTGAATATTCTTGTAAAGCTATGATTAAGGCCTAATCATGTTTTAGGAAGGATCATCAAGGTGGGTGCAGCCCTGTGGGGTTATTTGTTCTGCAATGCCATGCCCCGCAACAGAAGCTGACGAGTCAAATGAATTTTATACCTAATGATGATCTCGTCTAATCCTATTTAGACTTAACCGTAGTTAATTTAACTTACAAGAAATTTGGGATGTTACATACTCCACCCCTTAGAATAATCATTGTCTCGATGATTTTAGGATAAATAGAAAAACTAAACCCATCATTCATTTGTGGCATTAATATATTTCAAATTAGTTTAAAATTTGTATAAATATCATTTCAGTTGAATCATAAAGGTCATAGCATCCCTTATATATCTAGAAAATTAGTCACATAATTTGTAGACATAACATATTACTACTTAAATGACATATTTTCTAGGTTCATTACAAAATCTTCAATAGTAACTATTCATCAAAAAGTACCTTAATTCAAATATTCAAATGTAAGCTTATCTACGGGATTTATTTATCTACCTCTTTACTGAAAAAATTGAATTTAGCACTATAACAAAAATATATTCTTTAAAATCAATCAAACAGATGCGAAAAAGTAGTCCGGATATCTTTCAAGTTTTCCCAAGTGGCACTTTCTTCAAATTATTGGTTCCATTGAACCTTACATTGTGAAACCTCACGCTTTTCAAGTGCAACTTATAGGTTTCCGAGTATCCTTATAGGCTCAACCGCGATTACCCTGGATCCGAACCCGTAATGAATCCTAATTAAGTACATGTGTTAAATTAGGTACACATTTATTAAGCAAGGATACATGAAATACATTGTCCATCTGGATAATGCGGGAGGTAGTGCTAGCTTATAGGCTACTAGTCCAACGACCTCTAGGACTTCAACCGGTCCTAAAAACCTAAGAGATAGTTTGGCTGATCTCGCCAAATGAAATGGAACTCTTTTTAGGTTTGACCCTAAGAAAAAATTTATCTCCCACATTAAATTTTCTCACAATTCATTTTAAATTTGCATAATTTTTTTGTCTATTTACGACCTCTTTAAATATTTCTTGGATTAATTTAACCCATTTTTTCCATTTCCAATACCATTTCAGTCCAATTAGTACTCTATATTCAGGATTATCCCAATTTATTAGTGTTCTACACCTACGACCATATAAGGCCTCAAAAGGAGCCATCTGGATGGAATAATAGTAGGTATTATTATAGGAAAATTCAACCAAGGGAAGATACTCTTCCTATTTGTATTGTTGATCCATGAAATACATTCTAAGTAAATATTCTAGTACTTGATTTACTCTTTCGGTTTGACCATAAGTTTCAGGATGGTAGGTAGAAATTATGTTTAGTTTTGTCCCTAAGGCAACATACAATGTCTGCCAAAGTCTGGAAGTTATCCTTGATTCCCTGTTTAGAATTATTATTTCTTCAACTCCATGTAATCAAAAACTTCCCACAAACCCTTTTGCTAGTATGGGAGAATTATCATTTAAATTACTCACTATAAAATGTGCCACTTTAGTTAACTTGTCCACAACTACACGTATAACATCATGTTTATTTTGGGACATAGTTAGACCTTGGACAAAATTCATACTTATAACTTGTCACTTATATTCTATCACATTGTGAGGATATAATAATCCTGCTAGATGTGAATGTTCAGCCTTTACTTGCTAACATTCCAGGCATTGTGAGACATAAAGAATCACATCACTTTTCATCTTTTTCCAGAAGTATTACTTTTTGATGTCCACCATCATTTTTGTTACTCCTGGATGTCCCGAATAGGGAACATCATGAAATTATCTCATGACTTTACTTCTGAGTTCTTTACCCTCTGGTACATATATTCTATTGTTATAATGCAAAATCCCATCTGTTTCCAGCTTGAAACCATCATACCTTTTGTCCCTCGGATCTTTTTCTAAAGTTGTTTTAACATGATTGTAGTAGGGGTCATTTGTTAACTCATTTTTGACTTCATCTTTGAACTGGGTTCTTAATGTAATTATAATAGCAATATACTTTCTGTGACTTAAAGCATCAGCCACTCTATTCTCTTTTCCTTTTATGTAATTTATATCAAAGTCATAATTTGTGAGGAAATCCAGCCATCTTTGTTGCCTTGCATTTAGATTCGGTTGTGTAAAGGTTTTCTAAACAAATAGTGCTTCCATACCGCAACGCATGAACAATCGCAACAAGCTCAATATCATGTGGTGCATAGTTTACTTCATCTAGCCCCAACTTCCTACTTTTAAAAGCTACCACATGCCCATCTTGTAGTATTACTCTGCCCAAACATCCCCTAAAGCATTGGTTACCACTACGAAATTCTGTTTGGATCTGGAATCTTCAACACTGGAGCACTTGTGAGTCTACCTTTTAACTCCTTAAAGGCTTCTTCACACTTGATACCCCAAACCAATTTCTTACCCTTCTTTTGTAAAGAAGTGATAGGTCACGCTAACTTAGAAAATTCCTTTACAAACTTCCGCTAGTATCCTGCTAGACCCATAAAACTTTTCACTTCATCCACATCGTTTGGTGCTTCCCATTCCATTGTAATGTTCAAAATTACTAGAAGTAGAAAATGGGGATTTTTTTAAATACATAAAAATAGATTACGCAGCTCCATTCATACAGATTTATTTAATTAAATTCTTTAAATCAAATTTATTAATTTGATCTATCTGATAACATCCATGTAAGCCATGTGTGGCTGAGAAGGGTGTATCCAGATCTCCATGATCTCCCTTCGCCACTACTTCGAGTGACAATGCTTACTTAGCATTTCAGCTCAACATTTTTTTTAAGGTCATGGGAACTATGTGAAAGTCCTTGGGTCTACCATGAAGCTAGTTTTCCAACTTCGTATTTCGGTATCCGACCATTGCCTACCTCATGTTTAGTGTTCAACTTCCCATGATTAGGTTACTAGCAATTTTAGTTTAATTGGAGGACTAGATGATCAGACAATGCACAACCATCAATGCATTACTTTGGCAAAACTTTTCGAAGTGCAGTTACAACAAAACTCAAGACATCACACTAGTCTTATGAGTTTAAGTCTTCCGCCACCTCACAACTATCCCTTTCACAGTTATCTAGATCTTATAGTTTGTATTTACTTTATTTCCAATTTAACCTATCTTGTAAGAGTTTATATTGAGATATATGCCAAAGGCCAACTAGGATCATCATGAGATAAGTACACTCATTACGCTGATATGAATCTATTTCAACATTTCGCATGTGCTTATCCCTTAATATGCCTAATGGATCTTTTCATCCATTTATATTCCCATTTAGTTTCTCTTTTCCAAATGTTTGATTTCCTTAACCTTAAATTAACTTTTACAATGATACACTTCCATTCTCTATACAACAGGATTTATAATCTTATCGTATTAATACCAAGTTTACCGAAAGGCCAAATTAAATATATATTAAAACATGTATATTTAATTATTCCTTCATTTAGCTATACCACTAAATAGCTTATTTAATATAAATATTAAAGACAATTGATTGTTACAATAATTGCCCAACTATCAGCTTCATACATTGACAAATATCAAATAAATTAATATATCAATTTATGATAAGTAAGATTTCTCACTTCTAATATTTATCATTTGCTCATATGGAGATATTCTTTCATACAAGGTAATCATCTCTTTATTAAAATCATAAATTACATATGTCGTTAAGGCGAAATATATAACTATTATGGTAACTCTCACATAGTGAGGTTTGAATATTAACAATGGGTCCAAGATCCCAATAAATTTAGTCAAAATTTTGGGATATCATCCCTCTACAAATTGAAATCCAAGGATCTCATTTAGATCCATGCTACGATTAAACTTCACAAGACATAAGTTTCCACACATCCGAACGTGATGGCTAATTGTCCTACAAGACTGGAGTAGTGATATGTTGTCAGTTCAAAATGAACTGGCATGAATATTAACTCCAATTTTTGATGTAATTATTTAATAAAATAAGAAATGATATACAAGTTATTTTATCAACAAATGCATGGTAATACAACGGAGAATGTATTATTACCTGTTCTACATCAAGATACAACTATGAATGTATACCAATAGAACAACCAATTTCTATTTCAACAATTATGTTTCACTCTAATCACAAGGATCAAGACATAATCAAACCATAATCATTCAACATCTGAATTCTAATTAAACCACAAGAAAATCATGCTTCACATGGTATAGATTCAACTATTATTTTTCTTACCTTCCAATCAACAAACAACTTAACAAAATAGTCTGAAATCATCATTTCAAAATACCAATTAGACATATTCCTTCTAAGTAATGAACAACTCTATAAAATGCACAATAAATTTATTTCAAACAATAAAAATCACTATAATATGTTACTTGAGTTTGAAGACCTATGGAAAGTTGTAGATGGAACAACAACAAGATCACTTGATGATGAAGACAACAAGTTCAATTTGATAGGGCCAATCAAAAGGCCAAGTTGATCATCTTGTAACACGATGTATGTGCAACCCCACATTAGAGATGCCACATCGGCTAAGGATGCATGGATAAGTTGAGCACAGTCTATGAGGCAAAGAATAAGAATGCCATCCTCAACCTACTATCACAACTGCATACTCTCAAGTTCAAGCACAATGAGAAGGTTGAAGATTTTTTTGAGATGAGTTGCTACTTTGAGGGCATCTCTACTGGCATTGGAAAAAGAGATAAGTGATGAGGACCTCGTACCAATTATGTTGCAAGCACTTCCTCCTTCCTACAGAATCTTTGTGACAACTATCAATATAAGTGAACACACAGTCACCTTTGAGAAGTTGGTCAATATACTCCAACAATAACAGGTAATGAACAACAAAGATCATGAATATGAGCAAGCACTATCTTCTTATCATAAAGGAAAGGAGAAATTTTAGTCCAATCACAAGAAGTCCCAACAAAATTAAAGTCAACAAAGGGACCAAAGTCAAAGAGACAACACCAAGAAGTGTCCCATTTGCAATAGAGGGGGACATGACATCAAAGATTGTTGGTACAATTCCTACAAAAAGGGTTCATCAAGAAATTCAAAACCCAACAATCAACATGGTAATAACAATTCAAATCAAGGGAAGTCCAACAACAACAACAATCAAGGGCGAAAAAATGGTAATTGGAAAACATGAGGATGATTCGGATGAAGGAAACCACATGTATTCTAATTAAATTGATAAAGAAACCAAGTCCACACAAGATATCTAGTATGTTGACTCAAGTGCAACTCAACACATGACTAGACGCAAGGATTGGTTCTACACACTATGCGACTCACCTAACAAGAACCATGTATCATTAGGTGATGACTCATCATATAGTGTCAACGGGATTGGAAACATTTCACTACCTCTTGGAAAGCATGATTGTAAAATCACAAATGTATTGTATGTACCTAGGTTGACTAAGAATTTGCTATCGCTTAGTCAACTCCTTGATCACAACTTGAATTTTTATTTTGACACTAATAATGGAGAAAAAGTGTGCTTGATAAGAGATAATTCAAGAGGTTCCAAGATTGTAACAAGAGACTCCAATTTGGGACGCATGTTCCAACTTGATTTTTTCATAAGGATGATCAAAGTCTAGTGGCCAAAGACACACAATCTACGTAACTATGGCATCGCAGAGATATGGTCACATCAATTTTGGCTATCTACAAACACTTCAAAAGGGCAACATGGTGAAAGGATTTCCTACACTCAAGCACAACACCGACAAGTGTCACAATTGCCTAGTTAGAGAGCAACACGTTGTACCCTTCCGTGAGAACACATATAGAGCTAAGGGAAATCTTGATTTAGTGCACACTGATCTTTGTGGGCCCATGCAACCAAGTCATTCTAGATGTCAATACTTCATGCTTTGTGTTGATGACAAATCAAGAAAGATGTGAATATATTGTCTAAGAGACAAGATTCAAGCCTTTGAGACATTTCGAAGTTCAAAGCACGTGTTGAGAATGAAGTTGGTTGTAAGATCCAAACTCTCCTCTTAGATCGAGGGGGATTCACAAGCAATGAGTTCAAGACTTACCTAGAAACTCATGGGATTCGTTGACAAATGCCTCCTACTCACACACTATAGTCGTATAGTTGAGAGAAGGAATCGTACTATCATTAAAATGGTGTGATGTATGATTGATGACTCGGTTTAACAAAGACATTTTGGGTAGAAGCTGCAAGAACGCACTCTATTTGTTGAACATAGTACCAAAGTAGCTCTTGAAGGAGTGACACCTCAAGAAGCATGGTCAAATCGAAAACCATCAATTGCACACCTAAGAGTATTTGGGTGTAAAGATAGCATGCACATACCCAAGAAGAACAAGAACAAGTTGGATATGAAAGTTGAGAAACTGATATTCATTGGATATAGTGAACAAGCACTTGGATATAGATTATGGGATCTGAAAGCAAAGAAATTATACACAAGTAGGGATGTTGAATTCTTCGAGAAGAAACAAGTAGATGCTCCACTCAATGACTCAATAAACATGCGAATACACCTCTTGTAAAGACAAAATTTGATGTTCCCACTTTGAAGATGATAGTGATGAATTGGATGATGGTGAAAACTTGGATCCATCGTAAGCCAATGGAACAGCTAAGAAGTTACCTAAATGGTATACTCAATTAATAAGAGATGCAAATTTGTATGAAGCACCTAGCACATCATCCAATCCTGGACCTAGAACTCGCAATCAAGCTCGTGAAGAGGTCAATTATGCCCTAATGAGCGAGTTGTTGAAACACTTAAGCTATCTATAGTTCAGAAGCCCTATAATCAAAAGCTTGGAAAGATGACATGGATTCATAGTATCGCTTAGTGATGAAGAACAACACATGGTAGCTTGTCAACCTTCCATCGGGAAGAAACCCATTAGATGCGAGATGAATATTCAAGATTAAGTACAAATCGATGGGACTATTGACAAGTATAAAGAAAGGCTTATAGAAAAGGGGTATGGACAAAAAGAAGGCATTGATTATGAGGAGACATTTTCTCCCATGGCCAAGATCAAGATAATCGGGATGATCTTTGCTCTAGCTACACAATTTAGATGGAAAGTCCACCAAATGGATGTGAAAAGTGCCTTTCTTAATGGAGATTTACAAGAAGAAGTATATATGATTTAGCCAGAGGGTTATGTAATACTATGAAAAGAGATGAAGGTATGCGAGACTCATAAAATATCTATATGGCCTAAACAGCACCACGGGCATGGTACATCAAAATTGATGAGCATCTCATAAGTCATGGATTCGAAAGGAATCCTTATGACCCCAATCTCTACCTCAAAAAGCAAAGGGGAGATTGTCATTGTGGTTGTTTATTTCAATGATATAATCATTACAGGTAGTTCTATGAAGATGATCAATGACATGATAGATCTCGGGCTCATGCACTATTGTCTTGGGTTAGAAGTATGGAAAAAGAGAATCATATCTTTGTGTCGCAGTTGAAATATACCAAGAAAATGCTTGAGAAATTCAGGGATGATGGACTACACTCCTATTACTACACCTATGGAAGCGAGACTTGATTATCTCATTCCAATCCGTCACCACCGGTGAATGCAACTCTCTATCGGCAATTGATCGAGAGTCTCATTTACTCGACATATACTAGACCAACTATCAGCTTTGTAGTCGATTATTTATCATGCTTTATGCAAGAACTGAAAATATGTCATTAGAAAGTAGCAAAGAGAATACTGAGATATCTGAAGGGTACAATTGACCTTGATCTAGAGTACAAGAAGAATGACAACTTCTTCTTGACAAGATATTCAGATTCAAATCATATAGGAAACATGGATGATAGGAATTAAACATCGGGGATCATCTTCTTTACGGGATTTGACCGATATCATGGGAAAGCAAGAAACATAACTTTGTTTCTCACTCTTCTATAGAAGGAGAGTATCGAGTTGTAGGTGAAGCTGTTTGTGAAGCAATATGGCTATGCCAAATAGTGGAAGGAATTGGTCTACCACAACAGAAATCTACTCCAGTATATGTTGATAATGAAGGGTTTCTGAAGCTTGTTCGCAATCTAGTATTTCATGAAAGAACCAAGCATATTGAAGTACATGTTCATTTCATATGCGAGCATGTCTTGAAGCACAACATACAACTCCAATTCTGTCCTACAACTGAACAGAAGGTAGATGTTTTCACTAAGTCACTTGCACAGTGACAAATTCATATTGTTCAGAGAGTTCCTCTCCACTTCATTGGAAACTATGCAAAATTAAGGGGGGGAATGTTAGCATAATTTAGCATAGGCATATTTATTGCATTTTATTGCATTGTCTTTTATTTAATAATATGCAACATGTGCACTCTAGTCTAGTGACTTACATTCAATATTGGTATTAGTAGTAATTACATGTGCATGTGCGATGGGTCTTATCATATCATAGTTGGTGCACGATAGGGTGTCATGTCTATCCATATGAGGCTATCTAATATCTATAAATATTACAACTCTTGCATTATTATGTAATTTGATTTCATGATCAATAATATTTGTGAGAATTTTGTCCCTCTTTGGTCATTACAATCTAATTCTATTCTATCATTTGGTATCGAGCTATACCATTGTTATAAAAAACATCCACTCGAGGTCCTTTTCTCTCAATCTTATTTTGGCTAAAGCTTGTTCCTTGTTGCCCATTATTTTTATTATTCACAATATTTCTACCTGTTATTCCTCTTTTATTGACAGGCGTGAACATGTTGTTTCACTTTTTGCATGTTGGTTTACTTGCGGTTGGTGTTTGAAAACTGCTATATTTCCTTCTATTTTCCTCTTTAGAGGCATAAATACTTCACATCTTTTGTTCTTGCTTGATAGTTTTTTCAAATATTGTTTCCATCGAAGTAGTTCCATGAACATCTACTTCACCACCAATGCTAGGATTCAATCCCATTATAAAATTTCTCACTCTAAACTTCTCATCCCTTTAATACATAGGAACACATTTCAGCAATTGAGTGAAACATTCCCAATATTCTATAATCGAGTACTTTTCTCGAGTCGATTTTAGAATTCTGCCATCTTTTGGTCAAACTATAGTTGAGGTAGCCATATTTGACGGAATTAGGCCTTAAATTTCTCCCACAAGATCATACAAGAATTAATTCCTAGTTTCAATTTCCAGTTACCCGACTAGGAAGATGCTTCATAAGACAATTGGTAGGCTCCTCATGATGCTTTTGTCTCCTCTAAAAATTCCCTAATCTAAAAACACTTTTCCATTTCAGATACCCAATTTTCAATTCCATCCCTAAGAGTTGTACCATCAAATTTAGGTGGAGTTATTCTTTTAATGTCCCTTGCTAACTCGAAAGCTAGCGTTTCTTTCTTATTTGCAATTTCATTCAGGTGCTCATGTTTATCATCATATTGCTCATCCCCCTAATTCTCATCCCTACGATCCTCATTCTCTTCACCACCCTGACATTGTTGTTCTAAGGCAACAACTTGGTTTCAGGTGTCATTCAAAAGGTTGAGGATTTCTTCTAACTTAGCAGTCGTATTATCTCGGCACGTCACCAATATTTACCCCACTATCACTCGCCATATTAGCTCTTGTTGCAGGCCTAGCCAAAGTTTCCTATTTTTATAAAAGAGGATACTTTTTATTAGAACATGTGTCCATTAATGTCCAAGTGTCTAATCCTCTGGCTCTGATACCAAAATGCAATGCTCAAAATTACTAGAACTAGAAAATGGGGATATATATTTTTAAACATACATAAAAATAGATTACATAGCTGCATTCATACAAATTTATTTAATCAAATTCTTTAAATCAAATTTGTTCTTTTGATCTATCTAATAACATCTGTGTAATCCATGTGTAGCTGAGAAGGGTGTATCCAGATCTCCACAATCTCCCTTCGCCACTACTTTGAGTGACAATGCTTACTTAGCATTTCGGCTCAACATTTTTTTAAGGTCATGGGAACTATGTGAAATTCCTTGGGTCTACCATGAAGCTAGTTTTCCAACTTCGTATTTCAGTATCCAACCATTTCCTACCTCATGTTCAGTTTTCAACTTCCCATGATCAAGTTACTAGCAATTTTAGTTTAATTGGAGGACTAGGTGATTAGACAATGCACAACCATCAATGCATTACTTTGGCCAAAGTTTTCTATCGTGCAAGTTATAGCAAAACTCAAGACAACACACTAGTCTTATGAGTTTAAGTCTTCCGCCACCTCACAACTATCCCTTTCATAGTTATCTAGATCTTATAGTTTGTATTTACTTTATTTCCAATTTAACCTATCTTGCAAGAGTTTATATCGAGATATATGCCAAAGGCCAACTAGGATCATCATGAGATAAGTACACTTGTTACGCTGATATGAATCTATTTCAGCATTTCACATGTACTTATCCCTTAATATGCCTAATGGATCTTTTCATCCATTTATCTTCCCATTTAGTTTCTCTTTTCCAGATGCTTGGTTTCTTTAACCTTAAATTACCTTTTACAATGATACTCTTCCATTCTCTATACAACAGATTTACAATCTTAACATATTAATACCAAGTTTACCAAAAGGCCAAATTAAATATATATTAAAACATGTATATTTAATTATTCCTTAGTTTAGCTACGCCACTAAATAGCTTATTTAATATAAATATTAAAAACAATTGATTGTTACAAGAATTGCCCAACTATTGGCTTCATACATTGACAAATATCAAATAAATTAATATATCAATTTATGATAAGTAAGATATCTCATTTCTAATGTTTATCATTTTCTCATATGGAGATATTCTCATATACAACGTAATCATCTCTTTGTTAAATTCATAAATTACAATGCCGTTAAGGCGAAATATGCAATTATTATGGTAACTCGACATAGTGAGGTTTGAATATTAACAATGGGTCCAAAATCCCAATAAATTTAGTCTAAATTCTGGGATATCATCTCTCTACAAATTGAAATCCAAGGATCTCATTTAGATCCATGCTATGATTAAACTTCACAAGACATAAGTTTCCACACATCTGAATGTGACGGCTAATTATCCTGCAAGTTTGGGGTAGTGATATATTGTTAGTTCAAAATGAACTGGCATGAATCTTAACTCTAATTTCTGATGCAATTATTTAATAAAATAAGAAATGATATACAAGTTATTTTATCAAAAATGCATGGTAATACAATGGAGAATGTAATATTACCTTTTCTACATCAAGATACAACTATGAATGTATACTAATAGAACAACCAATTTTTATTTCAACGATTATGTTTCACTCTAATCACAAGGATCAAGACATAATCAAACCATAATCATTCAACATCCAAATTCTAATTAAACCACAAGAAAATCATGCTTCACATGGTGCAGTTAAACTATTATTTTTCTTACCTTCCAATCAACAAACAACTTCACAAAATAGTCTAAAATCATCATTTCCAAAAACTAATTAGATATATTCCCTCTAGGTAATGAACAACTCTATAAAACGCATAATAAATTTATTTCAAACAATCAAAATACAAACATACATACATACATATATAGAAATAGTCTGACTAAACGATGTAAAAACACCTCTATTAAATCATTTTAACATGTTCTTTTAGATAACCGACAAATCAACAAAATAAATTTACCCACATACCACAGGATAATAATTTTGAAGTCTATTTGCATATAACAACCATAAGTTTCTAACACTTCTAGTAACGAAATCCTTTGAGAAAAACTAAGTCATCTTACATAGATCATTAACACTAATTTTTTTCTTCTCAATCGGGTAATAAAACTATACCTACAGGAAAATTAACTTATATATATCTAAATCAGTTCATTCCAACATTAATTTCTTTTTTGTTTAGAAATTATTAGAATCTAGAAGCAAATATATCAAGCAAATGATGAAATACTTAGTAAAAGCATTTTTAACACTACCTAGAAATCACTTTTCTCATACAAATAACTTATTGTTGACTGTAATAAAACCCAGAGGTAGAAATTGATTTGGGTTTCCAGAAATCAAATTTAAATAGAAAATTAAATAAAATAGAAATTGATTAGGAACACCCATCTACATTTTTTTCTAGATTTAGCTAAAACCACACAAAGGAAACTTAGGAGAATACATAATCCATCAATTTCCTTTTTAGATTTCATTTCCAAGCAATTAAATCAGAAGTTGTCCACAAATTCATTTAATTGCCATTTAAAATAGAATGTATATTTCCTCATTATTTACAAATAATGCTGCAGAGAAAGGAGAAGATATTCATGCCTGAAGTAAACCCAGAATCAACAACCTCTTACTCTTTCCACTCCACCAAGTTGAATCCTTCTTTCCTCCAAAACTCACGCAGGTATTCCAGAAGAGAAAATTGAAAGCAGACACAGGAGAAAAAAATCATAATGAAGAAACTATACTATAATGGAGAATTTTCAGGCTTCCAAGTGTTGCTTCATGCGTCAATGCATGTCGTGATGCCACATACTTGGTGTCAGATGAAGGCGTGTCCCTTTTTAAAACTCTTAGATTTTAAATATTAAAATATTATTATTATTATACTTTTTAACTTTTGATTTACATGCCAAATCCTTTTAGGATTTAAATATATAATTTCACAAATTAAAAATGCATTTTTTTAATTTTAATTTTAATTGATACCTAACTTTAATGGTAAAATTAATCATCATAATATAAGTCCACATATTGCCAACAATATGTTATCGTAATAATTATTTGAATTCCCATGTTCCATATATAATATTCAAACAAATGAAAAAATCACCAAGTCCATGAATAAAAATAATTCGAATATTCTTGTAAATCTATGATTAGGGCCTAATCATGTTTTATGAAGGATCACCAAGGTGGGTGTAGCCCCGTAGGGTTATTTTTCTCACATGCCATGACCCTCAATAGAAGATGACGAGTCAAATGAATTTTATACCTAATGATGATCTCGTTTAATCCTGTTTAGACTTAACCGTAGTTAATATAACTTACAAGAAAATTGGGATGTTACATTGATGATGGCACTGATCTTTGAAGGGTCCACCGAGATTCCCTCTTTATTTATTATGTGGCCTAAGTATTGTACTTCATATTGATAAAAATCACACTTAGATAATTTTCCATATAATTTATGTTTTCTGAGAATTCCCAACACGATCCTTAAATGTTCATCATGTTCTTCCTCATTCTTGGAGTATATTAATATATCATCGAGAAAGAAAAGTAAAAATCGGTCTAAGTATTCCCTAAACATGTTGTTCATCAAGTTCATGAAAGTGACAGTGCATTTGTTAGTCCAAAGGGCAAAAGTGTTTTTATGAATATCTTCATCCTTTATTCACAGTTGATGATAGCCGATCTCGAGATCTATCTTGGAAAAAAATTCTCCCCCATTTGATCAAATACATCATCACTTCGGGGCAGCGTGTACTTATTCTTCACTATTACCTTGTTAAGCATTCGTGTAATCAATACAAAGTCCGAGGGTCCCATCCTTCTTTTTCATGAAGATAACCAGTGCACTCCATGGTGATATAATTGGTCTAATCAGACCCAAGGACAACAACTCATGTAATCGAGCACTTTCGTTGAGTCACATTTTGAAATTCTACCATATTTTGGTCAAAGTATAGTTGAGGTAGCCATCATTGATGGAAGTAGCCCTTAAATTTCTCCCACGTGATCATACCACAATCAATTCCTAGTTCCATTTTCCGGTTATCCCACTACGAAGATGCTTCATGGGACAATTGGTAGGCTCCCCATACTGCTTTTGTCTCCTATGAAAAGTCCCTAATCTCAATATACTTTTCAATTTTAGATAGCCAATTTTCATCGCCATCCCCAAAAGGTGTACCATCAAATTTAGGTAGATTTATTATTTTAATATCCTCGCTAACTCAAAGAGCCAACCTTGCTTTCTTATTTTCCTTTTCATTCAGGTGGTCAAGTTGATCATCATATTGCTCATCACCTTGATTCTCATCCCTATGATCCTCATTCTCTTCACCACCCTAACCTTGTTGTTCTAAGGCAACGAACTCGGTTTGGGTGTCATTCAAAAGGTTGAGGATTTCTTCTAACTTAAGAATCGTATTATCCGACATGTCACTAATATTTACTCCATTGTCACTTGCTAATCCAACTCTTATTACCGACCTAGCCAAAGTTTCCTATTTTTATAAAAAGGATACTTTTAATTAGAATGTGTGTCCCATTAATGTCCAAGAGTCTCGAGCCTCTAGCTCTAATACTAAAATGTAACGCTCAAAATTAATAGAATGGAAAATGGGGATATTTTTTTTTTAACATAAAAAAAACTAGATTACACAACTCAATTCATACAGACTTATTTAATCAAATTCTTTAAATCAAATTTGTTCTTTTGATCTATCTGATAATATCCATGTAAGCCATGTGCGGCTGAGAAGGGTGTATCTAGATCTCCATGATCTCCCTTCACCACTACTTCGAGTGATAATGCTTACTTAAAATTTCAGCTCAACATTTTTTTTAAGGATATGGGAGCTATGTGAAAGTCCTTGGGTCTACCATGAAGCTAGTTTTCCAACTTTGTATTTCAGTATCAAACCATTGCTTACCTCATGTTCAGTGTTCAACTTCCCATGATCAGGTTACTAGAAATTTTAGTTTAATTGGAGGACTAGGTGATCGATAATGCCCAACCATCAATGCATTACTTTGGCCAGAGTTTTTCCCTTTCATATAATAGCAAAACTCAAGACAACAGATTAGTCATATGAGTTTAAGTCCTCCACCACCTCACAACTATCCCTCTCACAGCTTATCTAGATATTATAGTTTGTATTTACTTCATTTCCAATTTAACCTATCTTACAAGAGTTTATATCGAGATATATGCCAAAGGCCAACTAGGATCATCACGAGATAAGTACACTCGTTACGTTGATATGAATCTATTTTAGCATTTCACATATACTTATCCCTTAATATGCCTAATGGATATTTTCATCCATTTATCTTCCCATTTAGTTTCTCTTTTTTAGATGCTTGGTTTCTTTAACTTTAAATTACCTTTTAGAACGATACTCTTCCATTCTCTATCCAATATGATTTATAATCTTATCATATTAATACCAATTTTATCGAAAGGCAAAATTAAATATATATTAAAACATTTATATTTAATTGTTCCTTCGTTAGGTAAATCGCCACTAAATAGCTTATTTAATATAAATATTAAATACAATTGATTGTTACAATAATTTCCCAACTACTAGCTTCATACATTGACACATATCAAATACATTAATATATCAATTTATGAAAAGTAAGATTTCTCACTTCTAATATTTATCATTTTCTCATATGGAGATATTATTTCATACAAGGTAATCATCTCTTTATTAAAATAATAAATTACATATGTCGTTAAGGCGAAATATATAACTATTATGTAACTCTCACATAGTGAGGTTTGAATATTAACAATGGGTCCAAGATCCCAATAAATTTAGTCTAAATTCTGGGATATCATCCCTTTACAAAATGAAATCCAAGGATCTCATTTAGATCCATGTTACATTTAAAATTCACAAGACATAAGTTTCCGCACATCCAAATGTGACGGCTAATTGTCTTATAAGACTGGAGTAGTGATATGTTGTCAGTTCAAAATAAAATGGCATGAATATTAACTCCAATTTCTGATGCAATTATTTAATAAAATAAGAAATGATATGCAAGTTATTTTATCAACAAACGCATGGTAGTATAGTGGAGAATGTATTATTACCTTTCCTACATCAAGATAAAACTATGAATGTATACTAATAAAACAACCAATTTCTATTTCAACAATTATGTTTCACTCTAATCACAAGGATTAATACATAATCAAACCATAATCATTCAACATCTAAATTCTGATCAAACCACAAGCAAATCATGCTTCACATGGTACAAGATTCAAGTATTTTTTTTTCTTACCTTCTAATCAACAAACAGCTTAACAAAACAATCTGAAATTATAATTTCCAAATACCAATTAGACATATTACCTTTAGGTAATGAACAACTCTATAAAATGCACAATAAATTTATTTCAAACAATCAAAATACATACATACATACATACATATATATATATCAACAAAAACAATTGACCCACATACCATAGGATGCTAATTTTCAAGTCTATTTGCATAGAATAACAACCATAAGTTTCTAACACTTCTAGTAACGAAATCCTTTGAGAAAAACTAAGTCATCTTACATAGACTGTTAACACTAATTTATTTTTTTCAATCAGGTAATAAAACTATACCTATAGGAAAATCAACTTATACATATCCAAATCAGTTCATTCCAGCATTAATTTCTTTTCTGTTTAGAAATTATTGAAATCCGGAAGCAAATATATCAGGCAAAATGATGAAATACCTAGTAAAAACATTTTTCACACTACCCAGAAATCACTTTACTCATACAAATAACTTATTGTTGACTATAATAAAACCAAGAGGCAGAAATCGATTTGGGTTTCCAGAAATCAAATTTAAATAGAAAATTAAATAAAATAGAAATTGATTAGGAACACCCATCTATGTTTTTTTCTAGATTTAGCTAAAACCACACAAAGGAAACTTAGGAGAATACATAATCCATCAATTTCCTTTTTAGATTTCATTTCCAAGAAATTAAACCAGAAGCTATACACAAATTCATTTAATTTCTGTTTAAAATAGAATGTATATTTCCTCATTATTTACAAATAATATAGTAGAGAAATGAGAATATATTCATGCCTGAAGTAAACCCAAAATAAGCAACCTCTTACTCTTTCCGCTCCACCAAGTTGAATCCTTCTTTCCTCCAAAACTCACACAGGTATTCCAGAAGAGAAAAATGAAAGCAGATAAAGGAGAAAAAAAGAAATCATAATGAAGAAACTATACTATAATGGAGAATTTTCGGGCTTCCAAGTGTTGCTTCATTCGTCAATGCATGCCGTGATGCCACATACTTGGTGTTAGATGAAGGCGTGTCCCTTTTTAAAACTCTCATATTTTAAATATAAAATTATTATTATTATTATTGTTATACTTTTTAACTTTTGATTTACATGCCAAATCCTTTTAGGATTTAAATATATAATTTCACAAATTAAAAATGCATTTTTTTAATTTTAATTTTAATTGATACCTAACTTTAATGGTAAAATTAATCATCATAATATAAGTCCACATATTGCCAACAATATGTTATCGTAATAATTATTTGAATTCCCATGTTCCATATAAAATATTCAAACAAATGAAAAAAATCACCAAGTCTATAAATAATAATAATTCGAATATTCTCGTAAAGCTATGATTAAGGCCTAATCATGTTTTAGGAAGGATCATCAAGGTGGGTGTGGCCCTGCGGGGTTATTTTTTCCACAATGCCATGCCCCGCAGTAGAAGCTGATGAGTCAAATGAATTTTATACCTAATGATGATCTCGTCTAATCTGTTTAGACTTAACCGTAGTTAATATAACTTACAAGAAATTAGGGATGTTACATTAATCCACATGCATATATATTTGAATCGATCTATTTGACTGTCAACAACACCATTATCAAGTGGCGCCATTGTCGTGGACTCGTTTAGAACTCTTGGGAAATAATTTGTATTGGTGAGACTAATTTGCTTTAATCGCCAATCCATATCTATTTATCTCGTCAAAAGCACCAACATCGGTGGTTTCATTTTTAGGGACTCTTAGTTCAAAATCAAGAACCTGGTAAAACACTTCTTGTATGCTCCAAGTGTTGTGTGTAATTCTTTCAGTTCCCACACCTAGTGCACTATCTTTCATTTGATAAATCGGGTGAAGAAAGGTCAGAAGCTTTCCATTTCCAATTTCTTGTATTGATAGACCTTTGAGATATCATATTTAGTGCATCTGCACAACTAAGGTGAAATTCCTTAGTGGTGAATCCATGTTAATCTAATTGTTGGAAAGTACCAGTGTCTTAAAACTCTTTCAAGGTCATATTTATTACTAACATTTGCAAAGATTGAAGGAAGAGGATATTTCTTTGCTAGGGATCCCGATAGGACATTGTTTCTTGAGTTAGGAAAAGCAAAGTTAGAAGGAAGAAAATACTTTGAGAGTCAGTGGGAGAATAGCGAGAAAAGAAGAGGGATCTCCATTGATGAAAATGAACAGCCTATCATTGAATGCTGTCATTCAAGTGACTATAAATCAAGTAGCCTCTTTGTGGAACTGAATTCTCAAGCCGGAGAAGGGCCTTCATTTGATTTTGAAAGATTTGTTTCACATTCTCGCACTTTGTCTTTTCTCGAAGTAGATAGGGAATTCTAAGAAGCAAGGTCTTTGGGGATCTCCATTTTGAAAACTACACTCCTCTATTCCAAGGACCCTCTTCCCCTCATCAATTTGTCACCCTCCAAGATCACCTCCTCGAATCAATATGGCTCCACCCAGGACCTCCATTTGTTGTAAATACCTTTGGACCTATAAATTTTGTGGGAATGGTTTGGTTATCCAAGTGCAAGTACCTCAAGATGTAAGGAACAGACTTCCTAAGTTCCAGGGAAAAATGTCATAATCGGTGACTCGCATCTAAAGCTCTTCGTCAATATGATGAAAAATTTTAGAATTGAGCATGAAGATGTGTACATCAAATTGTTTGTTCAAACTCTAGAGGAGGATGCTAGGGACTGGTATAAAGCATTGCCAGATAATTTTGTTTATTCTTGGGCTGAGATGAACAATGCATTTTGATTGCAATATGGTGATAGGACTGACCCTAGGTTTCTTCTATCAGAGTTTGAAAACATCAAGAAGAATCCCAATGATTCAATACAAGATTTCAACACAAGGTTCAATAAGACCTTGAGGAGATTGCATGTTAGGATAAGGCCATGTGATGAATCATGCTTAATCAAATATATTGATGCATTTGATAAAAATACTGCATATTATTTAAGAGATAAAAACCCCACAAATTTAAGGCAGGCCTTCACCATGGCTTTGCAAATAGAAAATAATATCAAGGCAATTGGAAAGCCTCCAAAGAGAGAAGGTGTAAAGTTGGTTAACCCAGAAAAGCCCCAAACAAGCAAGGTTGCTGATTTGGAAGAGGTTGTAAAGACTTTGGCAGGGGCTGTCAAAGAAATTTCCTACATGCTAGCCCGAGCCGAGAAAGGAGTTGGGCGAGCTCACAAGGACAACACAAGCAACAAGGCCAAGACAAATTTACAAATCATCAAAGAATTGATGACAGAGGCAAATGAGCTATTGGATTTGGTAGTAGGCAGCCCCAAGGCAGAGAAAATAGAATGGTGCCTGATCCTTTAGCTGCTAAAGTTGTTGTTTTGTAAAAAAAAATAAGTCATTGATTAGTGTGATAGATGTTTCATGCCCCATGCTCCTTGTGAAGAAGATCAGCATGAAGAAGAAGTCGTTGATGATGATAATGATGATGCTGCCTACATGATGGAGATCCCTATGAGTTTGCCAAGGGAAGAAAATTCAACTGAGGTAATAAGTGCTAGAACTACTGCCACTTTTGGGATTGCATCCACCGGGTACCTCTTATTCCCCCCTCTCATACTTTAGAAGTAGACATTGTATAAGATTTTGAATTTCCCACTAATGATTTTGAATACTTGAGGGCATTAATGATTGAAAAGAATGATGAAGGAGTTATGTCGAGAAGAAAATAGGCAGCTATTGATGAATGTTGTAGTTGCCCAAGAAAAGGAGCAAAATACCAGAATTAAAGTTGCCAAGGGGCTACAAGCCAAGTCAAAATTTCCAGTGCTTACCAGAGAGAACAGAAGAAAATGCATCGCGCAGAGAGCTTGTTTCCCCAAGCAAAAATTGTGTTCCTCCCCATGCCCAAAATGAAATGAATCCCATTCCATCGATGAATTTTCCAATCTTTCCCCTAGTCTGCTGCTCTACCCAAATTTTCTCCATATGACATAGCCCAAATTTTGAGTCAAATTAAAATTCATATCCCAATTATTGAGCTGCTTAGGATCCCTTAGCACAAGAAGATGGCTTTTGAATATTTAGGATTCAAATTGGGAGAGATCATACAAGGCAAAGATGTAAACAAGGTCGAGGTGCCTCTTACCATTTCGTAGTTGGAAAAGCCACAAGTATTGGAAGAGTTGGGGAAGCCACCAGAGGTTTATTTAGGAACTTATTTGGTTAAATCCCGGTTGAATGTGGATCCATTTTTCACTACCATGGTTATCAAAGACAAGATGTTACATAACGTATGTCGATTTTGGATCTTCATGTAATTTCATGTCTCTTGAGGTCATGAATCAATTAGGTATCAAACTAAAAGTAGCATATTGGAAGTGCCGCCATGGACTCTAAAGAGGAGCCAATGGTGATGTGTGTCAAAGATCTAGTAGTGCAACTTGCATCTTATCCTCGAAGGAACTTAAAGCTTGATGTAGTCATTGTTGACTACCCCGCCAAGTGGGGGATGTTTTTGTAATGAAAGTGGGTAGCAAGTTGTTGGTGGTAGTGTGTAAAATGGACATGTCTTATGCCGCTATCCCCATTGAAGGAAACTTGGTGAAATTGTATGGAGAGAAGAAGATGATGTGCTGATTGAAGACCCAAGCAATGCATCTTATGAAGTTTTGCTAGCGAGATGTTGATCTTAACAATTTTGTGAGCTTTTGGAATTCAAGGAGAATGAGAGTGTTGAAAAGAGAGATCCTAAGAATGTTGCTTTTTCTACGGAATTTGGTCTACATTTCATCCTTGAAGAATGTCAAAGAATTTGACTTAAACACAATGGAGGAGCTTTAGAGAAGATGGGTGGTTTACAAACAAAACAAAGAAGAAAAAGAGGTCTACCTCTAGTTGTTGAAAACATATCAAAACCTCTTGGCATGGTCATATCTAAGATGGCAGTGTGCTTGAATTGTTTCCTTGATTATTTTCTTTAAATCGGGAAAAAGTCTTCGCACATGTATATAGTTTGTTGTTTGTTCCCTCTTTTTTCTATTTTTTCTCGTTACGGTCCTTAGTGACTGTTTTTGATCATTTCTCCATTTTTTTGAAGATGCCTCTGTTTCTATGATCCGTGTAAGTGACTCCTTTTCCCAATGGATATTTTTGGAACTTGGTCTACCTTTTTTCTTATGGCACTCGTAGGAGTGTCCATCCTTGAGTCGAAGCCGATGTTGGTGCTCGAATAGTCTCACCCCAGCTTTTCCTTTGAAAATCTATAGATTTATAGCCTCTGTCACTTTCCTTTTCCCCGTGTTGTTCCTAGTTAATCCTTGTTACCAATTTTTAATCTGCTCCCGAGTCGTATATCACTTATGGGTCCATCCTTTGCTCCTTATTTCTTTTTCCCTCTGGAAAAGTCTCAAAAACTCGGGTTTTATAATACCTTTCGGTCTCCACAGGTCAGGGATTTGTTTTCCTTTTGGGTTCTACACTAAATACTTGAATAAATTGAGTGGATGTATCCTTGAGAAACATATTTGACCACTGTAAACATTTCTAAACTCTCTATCCTCGAAGAAATTTTCATTTTCTCGCTCCAATGATCATTTTTCTATATTTTATAGTTTGACGGGCATTTTCTCTCGATCAAATTTACATCCTTGGATCGACGGGAATGTGGCTTCTTTTGGTTGGTCGAGGGATGGCGGTGAATGCTTTAACTTATAAATTTTTTTCTTTTTTTCATGGCGTAAAGGAAAAATTGGTCCCGTAGCCCCACTTGTATCGATTGGTTCTTTTGGTGCTTACGTGGCTTCTTCCAATTAGATGAGGTGCGGAAGGTCTATTTTTGAACTTGTTCTTTTTGGATACTTTGGAAAATGGTTTGAACTCACACCGTGTGCCCCACCAGCTCTAATTAGAACAAATTTAAGGGTAGGGAAAAGGTCTTGCTTTAACCCCATAGGAGTACACGTGGAAGGTACTGGGTTTGCCCAGGACTTAGACAAATTTTTATGCGGTTGGTTCAGTTTGGTGGAATGGGACACGTTGTGAACTCGCGCTCATCGAAGGTATGAAATTTTTGGGACCATCTCAAGGTGTGCAATGGTTACATGTGGTAGTTTGAAAAGTCAACAAGGCAGGAAGTGGACCCTCGGAGGCATATTGGAGTTTTTGCCTCTTGACATCAAAAAGGATTAGAATCTCAAAATAGCCCACAAGCCCGATAAAAGAATAGTCATGGCTTACTCTAGTCAATGGTGGAGGTGCGGACTATTGGGGAAATTTGGAAAATTTCTCTATTGAGAAAAGCGGGCCAAAAGTTAAAAGGGAAGTGTTGTTGCACTGCAATCATGTTTAGACATGTGTCATGGCCCATTTTTTCAAGGACGGAGCTACGGGGAAAACTTGGAAAAATTTCATTTTCCAAAAAGGGAGTGAAATGTCAGAATTTGGCCACGGTCCTGTTGGGGCCAACCTTAGGACAGTGTCAGGCTCATTTCCCAAGGGTAGAGATGCAGAGCAAAATATGAAATTTTCCCAAAATTTTTAGAAAGTCATAGGAGGACCCCGGGTCTGTTTTTAAGTTTGAATCTTCCACGTGGACAACCCAAATTCAAAGTAAAGATCAATGGCAGCTAAGAGTCAAAATCTAATTTTCCCACCATTTCTCTGTAACATGTTTAGAAGTGTGAGTTTTCATGATTTCTTTGTTTATTCTACACGCCAATTAGGGAAGGAAGTTAATGTTGATATCTGAAGTTTGGTGGGAAGATCTAGACGGTGTCGTTCACTATTAAAATGGTTTGACTTTTGTGCCCACTCATATTTTTTGTTTTTCTTCTCCCAAACACACAAGGAGCCAGATTTGATAGATTAGGGGTGGAAGTGGTTGGAAAATTGAAGGAAGAATGATCTACCAAAGCAAGGAGTTGAATTCGGGAGGCATTAGATGAAATATACCTCCTCGAGCACCTAGAGACTTTTTGCAGATCTGATTCTGAGAATCACGAAAGAATCATGGCAAGCACTAGTGCATTAAATGTTTTTGTCTTTTGTGGAGAAGGGGCTCTGTTGTAAATGTTATAAATGGCACAAATTTTTCGTGCAAATGGTTGAGATATTTTATAAAGATAGGGATTGATTATCTCTAACACAAATAGCTTAACAAAGCCCATCCATTTTGAGAAGCCATCAAGAGAAGCTGCATATCTCTCTTTGTATCAAATTTGATCGTTTGAGGTGGTTGCATTGTTGACAACCATTGACAAGCTTTGAGATTGTTCTAGAAACTTTCCCTTGCTAATGAATTTGGTCAAACTTTGAGTTATTATGTGTTAATCTTGAGTAAAGTGTATTTATTTCATCTTTGATTGCATACGAGTAGTTTTTATTGTTTCTATTGTAATCTTGTACCAAATTAGGGTCCAATCACGTAGGTCTCGGTAGTCCTTGTGATAGTTTAGTTGCATCTGTAATTTCATTTCTCATAA
Source organism: Taxus wallichiana var. yunnanensis (assembly GCA_018340775.1). Lineage (NCBI taxonomy): Eukaryota > Viridiplantae > Streptophyta > Pinopsida > Cupressales > Taxaceae > Taxus > Taxus wallichiana. The sequence continues at coordinate 728,928,069 of CM031235.1, forward strand.
GAGCTCTCATTTGGGAGTGGGATAAATGGTTTAAAATCACTTTTCTCTCATTTTGTTGATAGAGATTCTGTGTAAGCCTCTGGGTGTACCTCAGGCGTGACTTTGTTTAAATCTTGGTTCTTTATTGGGTTCTCTAACTCAAGCCTTCATGATAGAATCCCACAAGTTATGTGAAAGAGTGCTAATCTGGGCCTCCATTGAAGCACATATTCTAGTTGAGGAAACAATTTAACTTTTTGTGGCATTTTGTTGATTGATTCTTTCCATTTTCCATAAGCTCTCAAGGATCTGGTGAGTCAAGTCCATCTTGTCTCCCCTCCCATGAAAATTCATTTAACAACAATCAATCCTACCCATAGTGCCCCCTGTTTGTCATGTGTGTACACATATGCATAATCTTTGTTACCAAAACATGTCGAAACAATCAAGGTCTCAAGTTTCTTTAGTAACCTTTGCCTTGTTGTGAATGTATCTCCATGATCTGGAAGTGACAACTCATGAGAATCAAATCTGGTGTGTTGATCATATTTTCCACAAGGTCTTCTCTATAAAATTTATACAAAAGAAGGTTACCTATATCTCCTTTCAAATAATAGAGGTTACAAGATAGGTTCTCTTACTTTGGTTGAAAGGCACAACTTAAAATAGTTAGGATAAGATACTATCCTTTTAAGGTGCATCCCATGTCTCCACAAATCCAAGTACCAAAGGGACACTCAGACCTCCTCCCTGGCTACAAAATGACATATATTTATGATCTGGATGCCTCTAAGCTCCATGTTGAATAATTGTTGTTGCTTGGCTTGAAAAGGAGAAAAAAATTGGGTACCAACACGACACAGATTCACCGAGTCTTCCTTTAGGTCTCCTCCTTAGCAAAGATCCATGACACAAACATACTTTCAACCTCCAAAACACCATAATGATCGAGAGGGCATAGTATGGGACCTCCGGCGGGGGGCCTAGTAGGAATCAAGATCCACCTCGTGTATAGTAAACAACAACTTTTTATCGTAGCACCAACAAATATCTATGTTAGGATCATCAAGATCTACAACACAAACTACTGGGCCACCTGGAAGAGTATCTACTTAGTGGAGAGGACCAGTAGTTGTTATGGGTGTGGTGTACATGGTCATCATTTGAGACATTGCCCTCAAAACCATGCTAATTAAGGTAAGGCACCTATTTCTAAGTCTATGATTGGTGACATGTCCAAGAGCCATGGGATTTATGATGTGGTCGATAACTTCCGGAAGAGCACCAGGAACGGTGATTGAGACCATAGGTAACATTGGTTGTATTTCTACAAATTTCTTATTTGATTTAGGCTGATAAGATTCTTTTAGTTCACCATCTTTAGTAGAGTGATGTAGGAAGGTGGCAGTTAGGTAGGGCCTTAGTTTGGATGTTGAGATGGATTCTGCAGCCCAAAATATCATTTGATCCTCGCTTAAGGAGTGTGTAATGGACCTTGGACCCTTGACCATGACTTTGGATCTTTCATATCCTTCCCTTGGGTTCATATGGAGTTATCTTGGGCATGGATTGGTTGTCTGCACATAGAGCTAGAGTTGATTGTTACAGCAAGGTTATATCTTGTGTAAACAATTTAGGAGTGGAGTCAATGATTGTTGGATTCAGGAGACCCATCTCTATTTGCACCATATCCACTATGCAGTTGAAGTGGTGTGCATGATGGGGTTGTTAGTTATTTTCCATCATTGTTAGTAACCGATCAGAGGATGAGACTCATGGACCATCACTTGATGACAACCCAATTTTGCAGGAGTTTTCTGATGTTTTTCCTAGTGAGTTTCTAAGGTTACCTCCCCCACATGAGATAGAATTTTGTATTGATTTGGTTCCGGGAGCGAGCCTATCTCATGCGCACCATATAGGATGACCACACCTGAGCTATGTGAGCTCAAGTTGCAGTTGGAGGGCCTTCTTGAGAAAGGCCTAATCCATCCTAGTGTATCTCCTTGGGGTGCACCAGTGATCTTTGTGAATAAAAATGACGGATCTCTGTGTTTGTGTGGACTACAAGTAGCTAAACAAAGTAACGATCAAGAATCCTTACCCCTTTCACCGGATAGATGATTTATTTGATCAGATGAAGGGGCTACTATATTTTCTAAGATAGATCTTAAGTTAGGCTACTAATGACCTAAGGATTGTGGAGGCAGAGATCCTCAAAACAACTTTTCACATGAGATATTTCCATTATGAGTTCGGTGTGGTACCATTTCAATTGCATTTAACACCCCTACAATATTCATGAGTTTGATGAATGGGGTGTTTAGGAAATTTTTGGATCACTTCGTGCTTGTGTTTCTTGATGACATTTTGATATAATCTTGTACGTTTGAGGAAAACGAGGAACACCTTCGACAGTTTGACAAGCTTGCAATTTATAGAACCAGACACAACTAGAAATTGGTTGAACATGGTTGAATGCACATGTTAAAAATAACGTTGGAGGAGGTTGCAATAATGTTAGGGAACTTTGGCGTAGTAAATGAATTAAATGCAAAAGTTGCATTAGAAAAGGTGGTTTTACGTGTAATTCAATTGCCCCCACCTCTCTAGGATTCTAGAAATACGATTAGCTACGATGAGGATGTGGTGTCCAAGTGGAGTCTAAGTTGATGTTGAATGAGTGGCAGTTGACTAGGATGTGCAAACACTTAATTAATTAATCATTTACTTAATAAATGATAATTAACTTAGCATAAAGGGGTAATAAGGGAACATGAGATTAATTTAGTTAATCCAAAGGGTGTAATGTGTATGAATTAATCGATTTAATCAATTAATAACAAATGGATGAATAACATGTTGTATTAACAAGCGAACTAGGATAAGATGAAAACAAGTGTGTAATTTTTGGGTGTCTACAAGAGGAGCTTCTTCCTAGACCAAAGGTATCTAGACTCGTACATGGCCAAAGGCCCCCTCTCATAGGCGACAGTTCACCAAACTCACTTAGAGAGCTCGACTTTCCACAGATCATAGGTGTCCCAAACATCCACACGTCACTAGATTTTTTCCAGCTAGCCTTCGGTGACAATTGAGAGGGTTGGTGTTGAGGCATTTCCCTCCACCTCCTCCCCTTCTTTGTATGCTCCTTCTTCTTTTGTTGTTTGCATAAACCTTTTTGGGTTTCCCCATTGCTTTTGCTTTCCTTTGTATGATTCACAATCTCATTGACCTACTTTTGTGGTCACTTCGTGGACATTTAATATAATTACCTCATCTTATCTTATCTTATCTTATCTTATCTACTCAATTTTAAAAATTGTAGTATTTAACAAAAATCCAACTTTTAAATTTTTCAATTGTTTTACTAATTTAAAAAAATACGTTTTTTTTTTAACTTTTTAATTAATTTGAATTTTTAATTTGTATTTCTAATTTCCAATTTTTATCATATTTTGATTTGAGATTTTAAATTTTTTTAATATATAATTATTAATTTTTACTAGTTTTATTATTAATTTTTAGAAATTTTAATATTTATTCATTTAATTTAATTTATGTTTATTTTTAATTTATAAAAACAAGTTTTAATTTTTATTAATTATGTATTTTTAACTTTAATTAATTTCAATTTTAACTTTTTAAATTTAAATTTGTTATCAATTTTTAATTCTTATTAAATGTTTTTTTTTCAAAATTACTTTTTTTTTATATTTTTACTAATTTTTTTATTTTTTAACTAATTTTATGATTTTTCTAAATATTTTTAAGATTTTTTTCTAATTTTATAGTTCTTTTACTTTTCTTTTACTAATTTTTTTAAAAAAATTAATTTTTACTAATAATAAAAACTAGTTATTTTTTTATTAAGTTTTGAAAATTTACAAGTTTTTCTATCAATTTAAAAAAATTAGTTAGTTTTTTAATTTTTTACCAAGTTTTTAAAAATTTAAGTAATTTTCCATTTTTTAAAACTAATTTCTTAAATTTGTGCTAAATTTTTATAAAATTCTAATTTAACTATTTTTAGTTATTTATAAAAAAATTACTATTTAAAAAAAAATTACTATTTATTCTATTTTTACTTTCTTACTAATTTTTTTAAATATATATATATATATATTACCGATTGTTTGATTTTTTTACTAATTTTTATTTATTTTTAAACTTCTACTAATTTTTTCAATTTTCTACTAGTTTTTAAATCTTTATCTAATTATTTTAATTTTTTACAATTTTTAAAATATTTAAAAATAGTTTTACTAATTTTTTAAAAGTTTATTAAACTGGTAAAAATTACTAGTTTTTCTATTATTTTACTATTTTTTTGGTCTATTTTTTACTAATTTTTAAATTTTTAAAATAAATTTATTGGTTTTTAAACAAAATTTACTCAATTTTTAATTTTCTTACTATTAAAAAAATCTAATTTTTAAATTTTTAAATAGTTTTTTACTAATTTTTTTATAAAATTGATCATTTAAAATTTTTTTAATTGATTTCAATCTTTATTTTGCATTTCTAAGTTCTAATTTTTCCATATTTTAGTTATTAAATAATTTTAATTTCAGATTTTAGATTTGTAATGTATAATTATTAACTTTTACTCATTTTACTTTATATTTTTATTAATTTTAATATTTATTCATTTAATTTAATTTATTTTTAATTTTTATTAATTTTTATTATTATTGGTAAATAGTTTTTAAAAGGGACTATGCCCTTCTACAAGAAGGCTCGAAAGCTAAATTTATACGACTAAGGCCCACTAGCGAAAAACACTATGGTCGAAAAGTACCCAAAACTAACAAAGACATCAACAAAAAAACAATTGATGTACAACAATCAAACAATTGTTTACCGAAAAGAAAACTAAATTAGTACGAGAATAGTTGAACAAAGGTGGAAAAATAACAAGGCGGAGAAGCGGTATTCTCGGAAAAAAAAATTCATTTTACACACCGTTATCGAACCTATTGAAGCCTCTAGAATCGAGGGATAAATAAAGAAGATGTATTTTCATTATTCGCCATGTTTCCAACTAGTTATGTCTTTCCTATTTGCACTTTGTTATCCCACAATCAGTAGAGGTGTGGCCTAAATAGAAACACCTTCTACACTTAAATGGCAGGCCTTCATAATCTAAATATTTTGACCAAGTTCTATTTTGCACTCTAAGATCAATGGTAGATGGAAGTTTTTTAGTAGTATCAAATTCCACCAAGATCGAGGCATAAGTAGTATGTATATAATCAGAGGTTTGAGGATCTATATAAAGAGTGGTTACCAAGGTGTTGCCAATAGGAATAAGACAATCGTGACGCCAAAATTGGAGAGGTAAATGGGTCATCCTGATGCATCTGATTTGTAGGAGAATGATTCAATGAGTGGGTTAAAAGAACGGAACCAAGGATGAGATGGTATTCTTATCAGCTATTGAAGAAAAATCAACAATGAAAATACCTTTAGCACACAGGTACAAATCTAACCTACCATCTAGTATCATATTCTAATACTTGGAGATCCAATCATGAAGTGTAGGAAGGTTGGGCCATAGACCTCCAAATCTGCAAATTAATGTGTGTTCCTCATAGTATTTTTCAGAAGAAATAACCTCTTCCCCAAATGAAATACATGGGGTAATGTCTACAGTTTCATAGGGGATCTCTTACCATTCAATGCATCTTTGAAGGATATGTTCATGGTGGAAGCTCCCTTTCCAACCCCATCTCCCTAAGGTGAGGCAACATTGTCACACAAGGTATATTTTCCTGGCTCTATCTAATTCAAACCTCTATGATTGTCGGTTGATACAATGCTACCATCATTTGTGACAAGAGCCTAATGACTTTGGGTATCATCTGTAAAACCCGCATGACCAGAGTTAGAGGATTTCTAAAGAGCTTTCGAAGTAAGTCGAGTGCCTCTATCATCACTATTCTTAATTTTTCCACCTCCATTCTTGTCAGCCAAAGTCCTGGATGCCACCAAAGAATGCCAAATGTATCCATAAAATAGCCTCATCATCCTATGAAGCCCACGTGCCATTGTTGGAACCTTCCTTGGTAGTGGGGGCCGAACAAGGAAGCAGCTTTATGCTCGGTGATGTACCAAAATTAGCAGGAAGTTGAAAAGGTCATAACTTGTGGTCTGGGTGTCTGTTTGAGTCCATTTTTTAAAACCACGTATTTCAATGAGAAAAACAAACCATTCAACCCACCCTATTCATTAGAGCACGTTTTGACACATTTTTAGGGCCCAAAATTAGGATTTAATTTGTAACTCAGATTTTTCCTATATTAGGGAATTCGATAATTTTAGTCTCTTAAATGTATAGTGAGCTAGAAAATTGGTAATTCCTCTAATATAAGCATGTACAAGATGCGTGGCAATTTCTGTACCCGTATGATTCGTAATGTGGGCTTACTAAGAATTGCGAGTTTTTGGTAAACTGTTAAAAATAGTAAATTCCACCACCTAGAGTAGATTTAGTCAAAGATAGTTAGAGTTTAGTGGGAAACTAGAGTTTGGAGTTGTTTTCTTATTTATCAAGCATTGTAATTCAAGGTTGAATAACGAAGGAGATCTATTTTCTTTTGGAGTTCATATTATTTGCAGTATATTGAATGTGTTAAATATTTTCTCTTCTTTAGTTAATGTTCAATCTGGAATGGTTAGCCTTATACTTACTTGTTTTAGTTTCCTTATCCTATTTTCTTAAAGTCCTTTCCATTAATTTCCTAAGGCATACTAAGAAATAATAAGGACTTTGCACCCCAAGGCAATTAAATGGCCCCATTCACCCATCTACACATACCCTTAAGGGTTAATTTAAAACATCTATAAAATATATATTCCTACCAAACAAAATTAGGGTTGATCCTCCACCCTTAGATCAAATCAATCTTGACCACTAAATCCTAGGGTTCCAAACTAACCCTAAAAATCCTTAAGCATTCTTATTAAAACCTCTTCTTACCCTATTCTCCTCATTTGGTTTATTTTCTTTTGTTAAAATTGTAGGTTGAAGAGAAAGAAGCCATGGGAGCAAGAGAGGAATGCCTATGGAGGAGTCTACACGGAAATCAAGCTTAGATTAGATTAGATTGTAGTTTTATTGTTGTAATTTCTCCCATTCAAGGATTGGAAGGGTTTCCTTTACCAATCTAGTTTTATTTCAAGACTATTTGTATTTGGGTTCTCTATTTGGGGAAAACCCTACCCCCATGAATGTAAATGAGAAAGGATGTGTTTAATTACCATTTGTAGGTTTAATTTTTTTATACAATAAGATTTGAGCATTATTTGATTGTTGGTAGTTTCTTAGTTAAATTTACAACTTAAAAAATTAGTATATACCAGTTAAAATTTTTGCATAGGCGTGGATCCGAGAAGTTCGCCATAAGTAATAGAACCGCCGCCCTACCTGGGTAACAAACCATGAACCGCTGCCTTATGGAGTGGCAGTTCTGAGACTCGCCAACTTGCCTGAGTTGTAGTTACGATACCGTCATTCTACATAGGGCGACGGTCCTATTTCTTAAAAACAGAACCTAAAATCCAAGATTTTAACGAAAACAAAAGTCCCTAATGTGTTTAAAATTACATTCTGAACTTGATTTTATGCACCTTAAGTTTCCAGTTTGGGATTTCATTCCATTTGTTCATTCCTTAGTTAAAACTACTCATTTTAAATCATTTTCAAAACCAATAGAAGAAATAAAAATATCAAGATCTATTCCTTTTTGCTCAATTAGTTTTCTTTGAATTCCAAGAGTAAAATAAAAGATTTATATCTAATTCTACATTGTTATTTTTACTTACTACAACATGCAACATATAAAAATAACCATACACTTCAAATTTGTTTGCCTCCTTCCATTTTTCACTACAACTTATATATTCAAAATATCTAAAATCAATTTTGTTATTCATTCAAATTTACTATGCAGACATTATTAACATCTTACAATTTCTATATTTCTTCTTTCTCTTTTACCATAATGCAATTTCACAATGAAAGTAAACTTTCTTTTCCCATTGAGTATAGATCATTTCTTTTTAAAACCAAGGACTTCTTTTCTCACAAAAAAACTAAAACTTCAAATAAAGACAATAGCTTTCTTTTCTATTTCACAAGACTAACTTTACAACACAAATCTTTCTTTCTTTTTGTTTCTTTCAACATACAATACAAATTTAATAACAAATATTTGAATGCAACTTTCCTTCAAAAGATCAATACAATGTCTTACACATGGAGTGGGAAGTCATACAATAATGTAAGGTAAAATCGAAATACAATATTACAAGTTCCTCCACTCTAAGTGGGAATAACACTATGGAAGTTTTATTACAAGAAGGATTTTCTTAGGGTCTCCAACAAAAGCTCCAAGATCCACAACACCAACAAGAGAGATCCATCATGATTTGCATGATCCAAAAAAATAGGGGAGTGGCAACACTCTCCAAAAAACCAAAATATCTAATGAGGAGGAGAAGACATCCTCCTCATTGGCCCCCGAGCCCCATGTTGCTGCTCAATTTAATCTCACCCTATTTTTTCAAAATTTCTCAGTCAACATGGTTTGGTGTATTCTCTATCTCCCTGTATGGATGCTTCAAAGCTTTCTCCTTCATTTGGTTTCCATTGTCAATCCTTTCCTTGGATTGTGGATCATATTGAGTCTTGGTTTTATTTACAGTCTTATCTTCGAGGGAATTTTTTTTTATTGGGCATCTTCCATGATTGTGTCTCCTTTGTAAATCCTATCCCAACATCCATGGATATGTGGTCTTTTCTAAATCGATGTAGCACCGTGTGGGTTTATTTGGTGAACTTGTCACTTTTTTCACAATTGTAAAAATGCAAAATTGTTCCTACGGACCCGATAATTTCTAATTGGATATTCAACAATGTGAAGTGGCGAAGAAAGTTTCTTACTTTGACCCCGAAGATGGACACATGGCCTTTTTTTTTTAGTTAAAGGAGGATAGGTGGATCGTTAGAGCATTTTAAAGATTTTGCCCTTTTGTGAAAAGGAGAAAAATGAGCTATGATTCTACTAGGCACCAAATGATGTCACATGTTTGAGTCAGCATTGAAAATTCAAAGTGGGGAGGCGGGTCACCTGAAGACTTTGGAACTTTTTTCCTTGTTTCAAAAATGGGATTAAGGTATAAAATTGAAGCGGGACCCCATAAGTGCCCAGATAAAGCCACGTGTTGAGTCTACATCGAAAGTGAGAGGGCGGGTCGCCAGAGGTATTTTGGAAATTTCAGCTTTGTTTTGAAAATTAAAAAGGTGTAAAACCAAGTCGTGACTCCACCAACACCTAGGAAAGCCACGTGTAAAGCCTATATCAAAAGTGGAAGGGCAAGCACAGTTGTCCAAAAATGCACAATTTCTTTAAGTGATACAAAATGTGAAAAGAACCCCGGCCCACTTCAACTCTAATCTTTTCCACATGGAGGTTTCCGCTAGCTCTACCCATACTTAGAATTTTCAATGGCCAAGAAAATTTTCTTGAGCCTAGGGCATGTGGAGAGCATGTGCTCATTTTAAGATCCACCTATGGGTCTTACATTTGGAGTTGCGCCAAGGAGACACATGGAGGTTTCCGATGGATCTTCCCATACTTATACTTTTCAACCTGGTCCAAAGTAACTTTGTTAGAATCTAAACAAGTGGAAGGCCCGCGCTTGTTTGGGAGTCCTTCTTTTGAGCTTCATAGTGAATGAGTGCTAAAGAGACACGTGGATTTTTCCACTAGCTCTACCCATGCTTAGACTTTTCAATTGTTGGTGTAATTTTGTTAGACCTAAGGACACATGGAGGGCTTGCGCTCATTTGAGGATCCACCTCTGGGTCTTACCTTTGGATTTTTTCCAAGGATCCTCTTGGAGGCTACTTTCTAGATTTGACCATACTTATATTTTTCAATTGTCCGATGCAACTTTCTCGCACTTAGGAAAGTGGCACCGTCTCACTGTTCTTAAACGTTTTCAATGACCGAGACATGTGGAGAGCTCATGGTTGTTTTCGGTCTCTACTTTTGGGAACCATATTAAAAGTGCACCAAGAGACATGTGGAAGCTTTTGTTGGCTTCTCTTTACAATGAGAATATTTCAATGGCTGAGGTAGATTTCTTGGTCCTAGGGCACATGGAGATCTGCGCTCATTTGAGGTCCCGCCTCTAGAATTAATCTTTGAAGTTGTGCCAATAGACACATCAAAGCTTCTACCGAACCTTCCCATCCTAAGAATTTTAAGCAACTCGGTGTAACTCTCTAGGGTTTTGAACACGTGGAAGGCCCAAACTTTTTTGGGAACCTGCCTCTAGACTTCACCTTTGCAGTTGCGCCAAGGAGACACGTGGAGGTTTCAGCTGGCTCCTTTTTGCACTTGGTCAACTCATAATTGTAGCACATAAATGTGGTATAATCCATGTGAGGACATTCATTTCTAAGAGGCATGAATACATTTATCCATATGAGCGAACTCATTTCACAAATTGTATTCTAAACGGTGAAAAGGATGGCTTGTTAGATCAAGATATATAGAGCCACTTGAGAATTATTAAAAAGAAGATTTCTTACACGACAGAATAAAAGAATGATTAAGAAGACTATCAAAAGTTATGATATGTCTTCCCATTCATAATTGAGGGACCGAGAAACATGATCGGTTCATGATTAATCCACCGACATCTTTTGGGTGTGAATTTGTTAAACATCACTTTCTCGAACAAACTTGTAATAAACAAAGGATTCTTCAAATATTCTTCTTTAGGGGGAAATTTGGGGTAAGTGAGTGAATGAAATTGTATAAATGCAATGAGAATACTCTTGCATAAGGGGGTTAATTTTTCTAAGAAATTTTGAGAAAAACCATTTTCCCGAGACACCGTCTCCGAGAGACTTGTTTATTTTCTTGTGTTTTAGATTTAATCACACCACGATAGTTGTAAGTGTATATCCATTGAAAACTCGAGATTGTTTAAGAAACTCTCACCGTTGATGAATCTAATGAACCTTGAAATGAATCTATGTTGATCATGAGCATTATTATGTTTGTCTCATTTCAGAATTTTTTCAAATAGTTTTTCTTGTTCCTATTGCAATCCTATGTTGAAATCCATCTTAATCACACAATATCTCATCCATGTGTTAGTATTGTGGCATTATCAATTTCATTATGAGAAGAACTTTCATCCGGTAATGAAATAAACAATTTTAAATCACTTTACTTTTGTTAAGTTGATAATGATTTTTGTAAGCCTCTGAGTGTATCTTAGGCATGATGAATCAGGGACTTTCAACATTTAATTGAGTCTTTAGCATAATCCTTTGTGTTGAATTCTTAAAGATTGTATGAATTTGTGCATCTTTGAGCCTCCATTGATACACACCGTCTGGTTGAAGTAATATTTTGGCTATTTTGTCTCAAATTTTTGAATAGTTGTAAACGTTCTCGGAGATCTCGTATAATCAAATTTATCTTTCTTTACTTGCCACCAAAAAAACTTCTCAAATGATGAATCCTACATGAACTACCCCTATTTGTAGTCTCAGTATCCACAAATGTAAAAACTCCACTACCAAAATATGCAAAGACAATCGATTCAATTATTTTCTTTAGTAACTTTGAACCTTGTCCAGAAACATCTCCACTCTCCAAAGTGTGACAACTCGTGAGAGTTAGATTATGTTGTATTGATCATATTTTCTCAAGGTTCTCATCAAGATCATGCAAAGAAGGATAGATTTATATCCTTCAACAACAGGGGTTACGAACGGGTCCTCTCACCCCGGTTGAGAAACAACCTAAAGTAGTGAGTGTAGATCAAACTGTTAGTGAGGTGATATCCATTTCTCCAATGCATGAGTGACAAAGAGTCAGCTGAATCCCATCCCTGACTATAAAATGAATCATATCATGATTTGTCTATCTCTAAGCATCCCGACAATTTTGTGATGCTCGTTAGCCCTCGAGAGGGAATAAATTTGGATACCAACACCGAAGTGGCATCATTTCCAAGTATTATTTGAACACTCGATACCTATTTGTGTCGAACAACACCAAAGTACCATTGTTACCGAGGATTATTTAAAAACTGAGACCTATTTATGTGGCAATAACACCAAAGTGGTGTCGTTGCTGGGATTATTTGAACACCAGGACCTATTTGTGTGGAAACAACACTGAAGTGGCACCATTGTCGGGATTATTTAAACACTGGACCTATTTGTGTGGCATCAAAACTGAAGTGACACCATTTCTTGGGATTATTTGAACATCGGGACCTATTTGTGTGGAAACAACACCGAAGTGGCATCATTACTAGGGTTTATTTGAACATTGGGGCCTATTAATGTGGTAGAAACACCAAAGTGGCACTGTTTCAGGATTTATTTGCACAAATGCATACACATATGGACCCTGGTAATGTTTCTTACATGATTTAAGTGTAAATACATTGTTTCAATGTCATCATTTGTTGAGATTTGTAATAATTATACAAGATTACAAGTTCATTATGCAATATTTCAAATTTCCAAAGGGTTATTGCACTAAATTTGCATCAATAGTGATAAATGTGGGTAAAGGAAGGTCGGATCTGTTAATCTTTGCATAAATTACGCATTGATAGGCAATTGGCAAGTTATTTATAGTGCATCTACACAACTAAGGTGAAAATCCTTAGTGACGACTCATTGTTGAATTGATATTTTCATGATTACCAAAGTGTTTTAAGTCATGTGTCAAGTGAAATTTTTCATCGATATTTGCACATTTTGAGGGAAGAAGGTATTTCTTCACCAGCGATCCTATTAGAAAGTAATTTCTAGAACTAGGAAAGAAAAATTCAGAAGGAAAACAAGTCTACAAAGTTGTTGGAAATCAAGAATCAAGAGAGGAGATATAATTTTTGAAAGGTGATCAAACTGTGGTTAAAGAATACCATATGTCTTCAAGTGATTTTGAACCAAGTAATCTTTATATAAATTTGAGTTCTCCAACTAGAGAGGGGCCATCATTTGTGTCTAAAAAGTGTACCTCTAAGTTTTCCCTATTTATTCCAAGGTTAATAGGGTTTTCCAAGAAGTTGAGTCATTAGAGAATATCTATTTCAAAATCTATATTCCTATGCTCCAAATACCCCTTGTTCCCTAACATTATGTTTCTATTGTGAATTCACCACGTCAAGGCAATATGGCCCAACCTCCACCTAGACCTCCTTTTGTTGTTAACACTTCTAGACCTATAGATTTCAGAGGTATGGATGGATATCCTAAAATGGTGCCACAAGATGTCGAAATAGGTGCCAAAAATTTCAAGGGAATAATACCATCATTGATGACCACCATTTAAGACTCTTTGTCAATATGATGAAAGATTTTTAAATTGAGTTTGAAGACGTGTATGTGAAGTTTTTATCCATACTCTTGAGGAAGATGCACATGACTTATATAAGGATTTACCAAATAATTCAATAGATTCATGGACCGACATGAAAATGTCTTTAGATTGCAATATGGGGATAAGAAAAATCCAAATGAATATGTCCATGATTTCAATACTCAGTTCATAAGACCTTGAATAGGCTACCTAGAATCTTAACACTAAGTGATGAGTCCTGTTTGATAAAATATTCGATGCTTTTGATAAACAAAAGTTACTTAATACTTCGTAAACAAGAACCCAAGAACATTAAGGCAAGCTTTCACCATGGGCTTACAAATAGAAAATAACATCAAAGAAGTTGGAAAGCCTCCTAAGAGGGAGGGTTTTAAGTTGATCAATCCTAAAAAGCCTCAATCAAAAAGGTTTTGGATCTAGAAGAGGTTGTAAAAATCATTGGCGGAGTAGTTAAAGAGATATCCTATAAATTGGAAAGAGAAAAAAAAGGGATAGGAAAAGTTCCAAAGGTTAAAGCACAAGCCACATGGTCGAGAGAGATTTTGAAATCATCCCACAGGTGATCATAGACCAGATGACAAAGGGAAAGGGCCCATGGGTTTAGGAAATAGATAGCCTCAACCTCGAGAAAATATATTGGTTCATGATCCTTTGATTGTAAGGGTTGCTACTATGGAGGAGGCCAATGTTATCGAGTGGTGTGATAGGTGTTTATTACCACACTCCCCATTTGATGTAGATCAAGAATTTGAGGAAGCATATGATGACAAGATGTATGATGATGTGTGCATGATGTAGTCCCCTCGCGAAGTCACAACAAATGGCAACCTCAACTAAATTGATAAGTGCCAGAACTACTAAAGATTTATGGGATTGTGTCCACTGGTATTGCCTCTTCCTCCCATTAATGCTTTTGAAATTGATATGTTACAATCATTTGATTTATCTAACCATGATTTCAAATACTTGAGGGATCTTATGATTAAAAAGTGTGATGGGGAATGCATTCCAAGAATACATGCAACTATTAATGAATGCAAAGTAGTAGTTACTAAAGAGAAAGAATATAATACTGGAAGTGAGGTTGTCGAAGGGGGAGGGCCAAAAACCAAGCCAAAAGTTCAAGTTCTTACAAATATCCCAAGGGAAATCCCTAAGAAAGATTCATATGGCAAAGGCCTAACTACTCCAAATAAAACTGTGCTCTCGCCAATGCCCAGACCTGTGAAGACTACCATATTATCGATGAAGTTGTGAATCTCCTTCTAACATGACCCTACCTAAATATGTTCCTTGTGACATAGCCCAAACCTTGAGTCGATCAAGGTTATTGTTCCTATTGTTTAATTACTTATAAACCCCGAGCATAGGAAAAGGGCATTTGAATATTTGGTATTTAAGGAAGAAAATATATTACTCAAGGAAATAGTCTTAATAATGTAGAGATTCCTCATATTTTTGCAAAATTAGAAATACCACAAGTATTGGAACTAGGTGAATCATCTATGGTTTATTTGGGAGCTTCTCTGGTTTAATCTCAATTCTATGTCGATCTAGTTTTTACCACTTTGATTATTAAAGATACGTCGGTACATAATGGTATGTTTGACTCTAAGCCTCATGTAATCTAATGTGTCTTGAGGTAATGAATGAGTTAAATATCAAGTTAACAACAACTTTTGGAAAATGTACTTGCCATGGATTCAAGATAAGTTCTAGTAATTGGATATGTCAAAGGATTAGTAATGTAGCTGATAGCTTATCCAAGAAAGTACTTAAGCTTGAATAAAGTTATTATGGATTCTCCTGTGAAATGGGGGTTGTTATTATCTAGAAAATGGGTAGCTAGTGTGGGTGGAATTGTGCAAATGGACATGTCTTATGCAACCATACCAATTGAACATAGCCTTGTGAAGTTATATGGTGAGAAGAAAATGTTACATCTCATTGAGGACCTTAACAATACTTCTTATGAAGTATTGTAAATAGATTTTCATGTTGATAACTTTGTGGGATATGCTAATTATAAGGAGCATAAAATTAATAAGTGTAAGTATTATAAGTAGGTAGGTTATCTTTTGAATCTAATGTTTGATGGAGCTTGTTCTAGATCTAGTAATGGCATTGGTGTTGTCTTGATATCTCCAAGCCAAGAGGAGTTTAACTTTTCTTTTAAACTCAATTTTGAGTGTACAAACAATATTGCAGAGTATGAAGCACTGTTGTTGGGTTTAAGGATTTCTTGGAAATATGGTGTCAAGGATATTATTGTTAAAGGGGATTTGGAGCTGATAGTCAAGCAACTTCTAAAATTGTATGCAAAAAAAATCAAAGAATGAAATAATATAATCATGCAGTTTGGGAATTCATTGAAATTTATTATTCTTTCAATATAATACATCATGATAGGAGCAATAATACTGTAGCATAAAAATTAGTAGTATTAGGATCTAGGTTTGATAATTGTATAGTGTCTCCCTATTGTGAATATGATATTGAAATATTGACCAGGCCGTCTGACCCTGACAATATCAAGAACTGGAAGGTTTTTCAAGATGATTCCTAGGTCCAAAAGTTTCTACAAAATAAAGGAGAATTTTCCAATCAAAGTATGGATTGGAAAACCAATGGTTTGTGTAAATGATGGAAAAGAGACCCTGTTTGGTAAAGACATTATCAAATTGAAAACTAATACTATTCCCAGAGGTTTGGTTGCACTGGAATCAAATTTTGATAATGTTGATTGCATTATTAATAGACACATGTTAAATCAAGAGATGTTGAAGAATATAACTTGGGCACAAATGGTAAACCTAGCGAGAATATGGCTAGCAAAGAGCTTGAACAGAGAAGAAAAAGAAGTCATATGTCCAATTGCTAAAAAATTACTAGGACTACTTGGCTTGGTCATATTCGAACTAAAAGCATACAGGGAAGACATTTTTTAGCATGAAATATCCCGTGAAGCTAATTCCAAGCCATTTAGGAAGAAACAAAGACCAATTAATCCCCTTCGCTTCCTCAAAATTGCAAGAAGAGTTGAAAAAGTTAAGGTATGGAGGAATTATACAGCCTACAAGATACTCCTCATGGGTAGCAAACTTGGTACTGCCTCAAAGAAAAATGGGGATATAATATTGTATGTTGACTTCAAAAACTTAAATAAGGAATCAATCAAGGATAACTATCCCTTGCCAAATATGGATAACATGTTGCAATTGGTTACTAGTTGTAAGTTGTTATCTACTTTGGATGGTTTCTCTGGGTATAAATTTTGCTAGTTGTGAAGCAATCAAAGAGAATCCAAACTACTTTCACTACTCCATGGGGTACCTATGTGTATGTAAGGATGTCATTTGGCTTGATTAATGTTGGAACTAATTTTCAAAGAGAAATGGATGTAGCATTCTCAGGATATATAAATTACTTCATTGTTGTGTATTAGGATGATGTGACATTTTTCTCCAAGAAAAGAAGTGATCACCTGCAACATTTAGAAAGGATGTTGTTAAGATGCAGGGAATATCAGACGATCGAACTTGAAGAAATTTCATTTTGGGGTTGAAAAGGAAATTTGCTTAGACATATTATGCCAAAAGAAGGGGTCATGATTGATCTTGAGAGAGTGGAAGCCATTAGCAAAGTTCCTATTCAAAGAACCAAAAAAGGAATTCAATCCAATTTTGAGCGATAAATTTTATTAAGAGATTTATTTCTAACTTTTAAATTGACTATCCCAATCACCAGTATGTTGAAGAAGGATCAGAGTATCAAATGGGAAGAAGCATCTATTCAAGCCTTTACTGGGATTAAGGAAGCATTGAAGAATTCCCCTGTTTTAGTAGCTCCTGATTATAAAAAGGCTTTCCAAATGTTTTCCTTTTCTTCAGAGAATACTATTGCATCTGTGTTATTACAAAAGGATGATGAAGGAGTTGAAAGGCCAATTGCTTTCTTTAGTAAAGCATTACAAGGGGAAGAGTTGAAGTATACTATCATGGAGAAATATGCCTTTTATTTGGTCAAAGCCACAAAAATATTTAGGCCATATATTTTGAGCTTCAATGTCATAGCCTATGTTACCCATACCATGGTTAAGGATATCCTATCAGAGATGGAAATTTCAAGTAAAAGATGCTGATGGGAAAATAAATTGCAAGAATATGATATGGGTATCCAAACTAAAAATTGGTTAGAGGTCTTGGCCTATCAAAGCTTATGGCAAAGAGGAATCTGAAAAATTTGAGGTAAATGAAGTTTAAGAAGAAAGGCTTTGAATATCCTTGAAAATTTGATAAATTCTTAATGGTACAAGGATATTATTTTTATCTCAAACATCTATAGTGTCCTAAATATTTAAGAAAAAATAATAAAAGAGCACTTAAGTTATCCTCCTAGAAATACATCATCACTTATTATGGGTTAGCTTGGAAGAACCCAGGAGGGAGTTCTTTTGAGATGTATCACCAAGATGAAGCCCCAAAAATAATTGATGATTTCCATGGAGGATTTTGTTGGAAGAGTCACAACTCATAAAATATTAAGGGCTGGTTACTGGTGGCCAACTCTTTTTAAAGATACAACTTTGCTGGTAAGAAAGTGTGAGAGTTGTCAACATTTTTCAGGAAGATTGAAAGCTTCAGGCTCCCTCCCTTTACATCATGTATCAATTGAAGCCCCATTTAAGTAATGGGGAATGGACTTCATTGGTGAGATTTTAGATTCTTCAAGTGTAGGCCACAAGTGGATATTAGTGGCCATTGATTACTTCACCAAGTGGGTGGAGGCAATCCCTACCAAGAAAGCTACCCACCAAATTGTTATGGACTTCATTCTGAATCATATAATTTACAGGTTTGGAGTGCCTACTAAGATAGTTGCTGATAATGCTATGATTTTTCAAGCCAAACCTTTGGTAGTCATGTGTCATGAGTATGGGATCAATTTAGCATATGCTTCAAATTATAATCCCCAAGGTAATGGACAAGAAGAATCAAGCAACAAGAATTTGTTGAAGATAATCAGAAGGACCTTGGAATTAAAAAAATGGAAGTGAGGTGAGCAATTGAAGTTTGTTGTTTCGTCTGATAGAATCATTGTTAAAAGAGATACTAGAAAAATTCCATTTGAGTTGGTGTATGGAACTCAAGCTCTACTTCCCCTACATATGCAATTATCTTCTTATCAATTTATTCAACAATTGGAGGACTAGGAGGTCAGTCCCTATGATGCTCGTATTAATAAAATTATTGAATTAGATGAAGAAAGAAGAGAATCCCACCAAAGACATGTGAAGTTCAGGAAAATTTGAAGAAATTATTTGATAAAAAGGTAACTCCAAGAGCTTTTAGTGTGGGAGATCTTGTGCTATTTTGGGATAAAAGACACGAGGATAAGGGAAAGCATGGAAATTTTGATGCATTATGGATGGGCCCTTATTCTATTGACATTTGATTGGTGAGCACACATTTTTCCTAAAAGACTTAGATGGGGAATTGCTTGAGTTTCCTATTAATGGCAAGCACTTGAAAATTTTCCTTTACTTATTTCTCGTAATAAAGGTGCTTGTCATTGTACAGTGTATAGTATTTTAGTTCTTTTTCTATTTTTTTGTTTTTCTGTTTCAGTTTCTCATGGTCCCTGGTGACCAGTTCTTGTTAAATTCTCAGTTTGATCTTGGGAGGATTGGTTATTGTTTTTCTTCTTTGTAAGCTTGTTCTTGACTCTGTTTCCCAATGGTTTTTTTGGCACATGGTCTATTGTTCTTGCAGAACTCGCAAGGAGTGTCCATCCCCGAGTCAGAGCCGATGTTGGTGTTCAATTTAATATCACCCTATTTGTTCAAAATTTCTCAGTCCACATGGTTTGAATTATTCTCTATCTCCCTGTATGGATGTGTCAAAGCTTTCTCCTTTATTTGGTTGGCATTGTCAGTCCTTTCCTTGGGTGATGGATCACATTGAGTCTTAGTTTTATTTATAGTATTCTCTCCATGGGAAGAATTTTTTTGTTGGGCATCTTCCATGATTATGTCTCCTCTGTATATCTATTCCCAACATCCATGGATACGTGGTCTTTTTTATTAGATGTGGCTGCTGGTCTATTTTGTGAACTTGTCACTTTTTTCACAATTGTAAACAATGCCAAATTGGTCCCGTGACCCCAATAGTTTCTAATTGACTATTCAATAATGTGAAGTGGTGAATGAACTTTCTTAATTCGACCCCAAAGATGGACACGTGGAAATTTTTTAAGTTAAATGCCGAGAGGCGGATTGTCAAAGAATTTTGAAGATTTTGGCCTTTTATGAAAAGGAGCAAAATGAGCCATAATTCCACCGTGGACCAAATGAGGTCACATGTTTGAGTTAGGATTGAAAATTCAAAGCGAGAGTGGGGTTGTTGGAAGCCTTTGGAACTTTTAACCTTGTTTTGAAAAAGGGAGTAAGGTATAAAAGTGAAGCACGACCCCGTAAGTGCCCAGATAAAGCTACGTGTTGAGTCTATATCGAAAGTGGGAGGGCAGGTCGTTGGAGGTATTTTGGAAATTTTGGATTCATTTTGAAAAGGTAAAATGGTGTAAAATCAAGCCGTGACTCCACCCACACCCAGGAAATCCACATGTAAAGCCTATATCAAAAGTGGATGGGTAGACCAAATTGTGCAAAAATGCACAATTTCTTTAAGTGATACAAAATGTGAAACGTACCCCTCGGCCCAGCTTCAACTCAAAGTTATGATATCACATCCCAGTCATAGTTGAGGGACTGAGAAATGTGATTAGTTCATGATTTATCCACCTGGCAAATTTTGGGTGTAAATTTGTTAAACATCACTTTCTCGAACAAACTTGTAACAAATAAAGGATTCCTCGAATATTCTTTTTTTGGGGGGGAAATTTGGGATGAGTGAGTGAGTGAAATTGTATAAATGTAATGAGAATACTCTTGCATAAGGGGCGTTAATTTTTCTCAGAAAGTTTGAGAGAAAACCATTTTCCTAAGAGATCATCTGAGAGACCTGTTTATTTTCCTATGTTTTAGATTTAGTCACGTCAAGATGGTTACAATTGTACAACTATTGACAAGCTCGATATTGTTTAAGAAATTCTCCCCGCCGATGAATCTAATGAACCTTGAAGTGATTCTCTGTTGATCACGAGCATTATTGTGTTTGTCTCATTTGTGAATGTTTTCAAGTAGTTTTTCTTGTTCCTATTGCAATCTTATGTTTAAATCCCAACAAATCACACAATATCTCATCCATGTGTTAGTATTGTGTTATTAGAAATTTCATTATCGAAGATCTTTCATCTGCTAATGAAATAAATAATTTAAAATCACTTTGTACTTTTAGTATGTTGATAAATATTGTTTGGAAGCCTATGAGTGTATCTTAGGCGTGACAAATTGGAAACTTTCAACATTTAATTGAGTCTTTAGCATGAGCCTTTGTGTTAAATTCTTGAAGAGGGTATGAAATTGTGCATCTCTCGGGCCTCCATCGACACACACCTTCTAGTTGAAGGAATATTTTTCCTATTTTGAAGCATTTTGTCTCGTGAGTTTTCCAATAGTTGTAAACGTTCTCAAATATCTTGTATAATAAAATCTATCTTGCTTAACTTCCCACAAAAACTTCTCAAATGATGAATCCTACATGAACTACCCTTTTTGTACTTTATACCCACAAATGAAAAAAATTCCACAACCAAAATATGTAGAGACAATCGGGATTCAATTATTGTCTTTAGTGACTAGAACCTTGTCTAAGAAACATCTCCACTCTCTAGTGTGATAACTCGTGAGAGTTAGATTGTGTTGTATTGATCATATTTTTCAAAGTTCTCATCAAGATCGTGCAAAGAAGGATCTCTTGATATCCTTCGCCAACACGGGTTATAGAACGGGTCCTCTCACCCCGTTTGACGACACATCCTAAAGTAGTGAGGTTAGATCAAACTCACAAGGAGGGTGTTATCCATTTCTCAAATGACCGAGTGATAAAGAGTCACTAAATCCCATCCCCGTAACAAAATGACTCATATCATGATTCATATTTCTCAAAGCATCCTTTCGGTTTCTGATGTTGCTCATCCCTCGTGGGAGAATCAATTTAGATACCAACAACCCAACCAAATTACAATGATATGTGAATATAACACATGGATACAAAAAGCTTCCACAACACAACACAAAATATTTCACAACCATTCCAAGCACATTCAACTCAACTACAACACAAGAAGAAAAAGCAACCAAAATAAACAAGGCTTAAAAATGAAATCCAAAGGAGCAAGAACCTATGGGGAGGAAACTTATGCCTCCCAATGGGAAATTCATGCCCACCTTAAAAATTCCAATGCATATCTCACATCCCCAAATACTCTTATGCCTCCCTCAAGTACCTTATGCCTCCCAATACTCTTATGCCTCACTCATACAAGAACAAGTAAGAAATGCAAGCATTCCTTGTCCAAGGCGGGCACCTAACCCAAACTCCGTTCAAAACAAGAAATTAATCTTATGCCTCCCTACATGAATTCTCCCCATAGTCACCTCCTGCACCACACTTAGGAATTCTACCCAAGCACCCATAATCATTCCAAAACACTCAAAAATAACAAGCACATATACGTAAATAAAGGCAAACATAAGCAAGGGTAAAGCTCCTACCTTTCCATAGTAGTGCTTGTTCCAAGATAAAATATCTAAGATTCTTCAACCCAAGAAATAATCAACAAGCTCCAACAAAGACCACACGCACACAAATAATGAAAGAGCACAAAAATAATGAAGTAACCCCCAAAAAGTAAAAGAACTTTAATAAATAGAAAATGGAGAGAGAAGGGTGAGGTGGCTCCATGTAGGATGCCATATCACTCATCCTCAACTCCACCTCATAAGTCAAACCTCAACCCCATTGCACCATAATTTTGTGGGTGAGAGGAATGAACAATTATTACACATACTTTTGGTGCTCAAATAAGTTTTGCCCCATTTTCCATTAAGAAGCTAAGTTTACACCTTTGTCACATTTTCATCTCCCCGTGTTGGTGCTTGAAAGCCTCTATCTTCCATTCAATTGCCATGGTCAGTTCCTTCCTTGGCCGAGGATCTCTTAAATGCCCAAAAATTTTTCTTTGTTCCTCTGACCATATGAAAAAGTCTGTAAATTGGGTATAAAACTCGAGTTGTCCCATTCTTTCTGTTTTCCACAGTTGGGAATTATTGTCCTTGTCATTTTTGTCCCAAATACCTAAAGAAAAATGAATGGATGTAGCTCAGAGGAGTGTGTTTGAGCCTTGTAACATTTCCAAATTCTCTTTCCTCAAAGAAAATTTCATCTCCGGGCTCAAACAATTGTCTTCCTGCATTTTACGGTTTGACGGGTGAGTTTTCCCCATCAAATTTTCATCTCTGCATCGAGGAAACATGGCCCCTTTTGGTTGGATGTGGCTCAATGGGGCACTCTAAAAATATGTGGATCACCTCCACTCAAAATTGGTCCATATGGAGGAACGGATCTCACTTGAATGTTAACTTTTGGGTTTGGCCTTGAAGCACGCTTTTCCCAGACTTAGACAAATTTTTATGCAGCAAATACAATTTGGTGGGATAGGGACACGTGGTGAGCATGCACTCATTCAGAGTCTTTGCTCTTGGGGACCATCTTGAAATTACGCCATAAAGACATGTGGAGGCTTCCACCGGGTCTTCCCATACTTAAAAAAAAAAAAAAATTGAGAGGCACAGGGATACATGGAGGGACAAAGTGCATGTTTAGGGCCCGACCTTTTAGTTTTATTTTAAAGAATCACTAGGAATAAAATTGGAATCTTTCACTTACTCTGTCTTTTGATTGGTCTTTTCAACGGCCAAAGGAGACTTCCCATGACCCTAGACACATGGTGCCTTCCACTGAGCTTTTAACTTTCAACAAATTTTGTTAGGCTAGGACACATGCACATTCGAGTCTCTAATTTAGGGGACCATCTCAAGATGTGCCATTGAGACACGTGGTATTTTGAAAAGTCAAAAGGGTGGGGAAGCGGGCCATCGGGGCAACTTGGATTTTTTGCCTCTTGTCATCAAAAGGGTTAAAATCATCAAAATGGCCCACAAGCTTGATAAAGGATAAGTCAAAATTTGATGTAAACATCAATGACGGAGGTGTGGACGTCTGAGGGAAATTTGGAAAAATTTCCTTTTATGAAAAAAGGTGTTAAAGTGTAGAATGGAAGTGCGTTTCCGCTGGGACCCACATTGGGACACGTGTCAAGCCCATTTTTCAAAGGTGGCAGGGTGGAGAAAATTGAATTTTTTTGCATTTTTTCCAAAAGGTGTAAAAAGTAAAAAAGGAACCACCAGCTTTTTCTTAATTCAGATCTCCCATGTGGACAGTCCAAATTCAAAAGGCACATCGACGGCAACTATGCATCTATATTTGATTTTTCCACCATTTCTGCTCCAAAGCTCCTGGGATGTGAATTTGTCTAGTTTTTTATCATTTATTGGAGTCTCCTGCACACCAAATGAAGAGGAACATTAATTTGATATCCTAGTTTTGTGGGGAAGGTCTAAAAACATCTTTCACCATTAAAGATGTAATCTGATTGTTGGATTCGACCTGATCTTTCTTTCCTTGGCACACAAGAGACCTGTTGATATCTTGGTTTAGTGGGAAAAAATTTGAAAACGTATTTTACCATTAATATGTGATCTGACTATTGGCCTCGATCTGATTTTCTAGTTTTTCCTTCCTTGGCATGTAAAGAACCAGAGTTAAATGATTAGGGGTGGAAGTAGTTGGCGCATAAGAGGAAGAGTGGTCTACTAGATTAAAGAATTGAATGCTAAGATATTTTAAGAAATCTACCTCCTTGAGCACCTGACAACCTTTTTGCAGATCTGATTTTTGGGGTCACGATCAAAATCATAACAAGCAATGGTGTTTTGAATGTTTTTTGGGGGGAAAACTCTTTTGTAAAAATATTATAAATTGCATAAATTTATTGTGCAAATGGTTGAAGTGTTAGAGTTCAGGAGCTAATTTCTAAAAACAAAGATTTTGACAGAGCCCATCTTTTACGAGAGACTACCTGAGGAACCTATTTATTTATTTTGTGTTAAATTTGATCATGTCAAGGTGGTTGCGTAAGTTTACAACCATTGACAAGCTTTGAGATTGCTCTAGAAACTTTCACTTGCTAATAAATTTAATCAAATTTGAGAAAATATGTGTCATTTTTAGCAAAGTTATGTCTACTTCATTTATGAATGTCTGCAAATGGTTTTTCTTGTTTCCATTGTAATCTTACATTGAAATCTTTGTGAATCACATAAGATCTTAGCTTTGTGATAGTTTGGTGGCACTTAGAATTTCATGATAGTTTAGATAGTGGAATAAACAAGTTTTAAATCACTTTACTCCTAGCATGATGATTAATATTTTTTGTTAGCCTTTGAGGGTATCTTATGCATGATAAAATAGAGATTGATAGTGTTTAATCGATTTTTTTCAATTTGAGCCTTCATTTTGGATCCTTAAAGTTTGTGTAAAAATGTGTTGATTTGGGCCTCCATCAAAGCACACCATTCTCAAGTTAAAGGGACATTTTAGCTGTCTCAAAGAATTTTGTTGATCAAGCCTTCCATTTTTGTAAAATTTCTCAATGATTTGGTAAATCAAAGTCCACTCGCCTCACCTCCTAGAAAAATTCATTTCAAAACAACCAATCACACCCATACTACCCTTGTATGTCATGTGTGTGAAAAATGCATAATTTATATTACCAAAACATGCGAAGCAATCGTGTTTTCATTATATTTAGTATTTTGAACCTTAATTAGAAAATATCTCTATTATCTAGGGTGACAACTCATTCGAGTTAGATATTTTTGTATTGATCATATTTTCTTCAAGGTCCTCTCAATAACTCTGCAACAAATGACATCTCCATCTCCTCCACAAACAATAGGCTACAAAAGGGTCCTCTTACCCGGTTGAAAGGAACAACCATAAAGTAGTGATGAATGATCAAATACTCTTAAGGGTGCTACCCATTTCTCCACATCTGAGTGACAAAGAGCAAGCCACATTTCTTCCCTAGCTACAAAATGACACACAACGTGCTCTACTTGCCTCTAAGCTTCCTCTCAAAACTGTGATGTTGCTCAGCTTCTGAGGGAGAATCAATTTGGGTACTAACACTGCTTCGCACCATTACCAGGAGATTGTGATAGCGAGTTCATACCGAGGCCCCAGTAAACATATCTTATATGCTCTAAGTGATAGTATATTATTTCAACATCAGCCTATGTTCGTGCCCTGTAAGAAGTGTTTGAAGTTACAAGTGTTGTGTGTAATATTTCCGCTTTCGCATTTATTGCACTAAGTATCATTGATAAATCTAGGTAAAGGAAGATCGAATGTTCCATTTCCAATTTCTAGTGTTGACAGATATTTGTGAGATCATATTTTTAGTGCATTTACACAACTAATGTGGAAATCCTTAGTCACGACTCCATGTTGATCTAATTTTTTATAAGTACCAGTGTCCTAACCTCTGTCAAGTTAGATTTGTTACTAATCTTTGCAAAGCTGGAAGGACGAAGATCTTTCTTCGCTAGGGATCCTACTAGGACATTATTTCCAGAGCTAGGAAAAACAAAGTCAGAAGGAAGATGAGCCCAGAGAGTTGTTGGAGATCAACAATCAAGAAAAGAGATCTCCATTGATGAAGGTGATCAGCCTATCATTGAATATTTCCATTCAGTGATTCTAATCCAGTAGTATTTTGTCGAACTAAATTCTCTATCTAGAGAAGGGCCTTCATTTGATTTTGAAAATTTTTCTTCTCATTCTGCTCCTGTGTTTTCTGAAGTTGATAGAGTTTTCCAAGAGATAGAGCCTTTAGGGGATATCCATTTTGGAAGTTATACTCCTGTGTTTCAAATACCCCTTGTCCCTTATTAGTTTGATTCTCCTCTAAGGTCACCTCCTCAAAACAACATGGCCCATCCCCCACCTAGACCTCCATTTGTTGTAAATACTTTTGATCGTATAAATTTTAGAGGGATGTCTGGTTATCAAAATGTAGTTCTCCGAGATGTAAGAAATAGACTACCAAAGTTCCAAGGAAATAATTTTATAACTAGTGATCAACATCTAAATCTCTTTATCAACATGATGAAAGACTTTGAGATTGAATTTGAAGATGTATATATCAAATTGTTTATCCATACTTTGGAGGAAGATGCAAGGGACTGGTATAAATATTTTCTAGATAATTCCATTGATTCTTGGACCGAGATGAATAATGCATTTAGATTGCAATATGGTGATAGAACGGATCCTAGGTTTCTTCTGTCAGAATTTGAGAATATTAAAAAGAATCCTAATGTGTCAGTGCATGACTTTAACACTAGATTTAATAAGACATTGAGGATATTTCTTGTTAACTTAAGGCCATGTGATGAATCATGTTTTATCAAATATTCAGATGCATTTGATAAAAAGGTTGCTTACTACTTGAGGGACAAAAACCCTACCAATCTGAGGCAGGCCTTCACCATGGCTCTACATATTGAGAACAACATCAAGGAAATTGGAAAACCACCTAAGAGGGAGGGTGTGAAGCTAGTTAACATAGAAAAGCCTCAAACAAGTAAGGTTGTTGATTTGGAGGAAGTTGTGAAAATTTTGGCAGGGGTACAAAGAAATCTCGTACAAATTAGCCCAGAAGAAAATGGCATTGGGCAAAGTTGACAAGGTCAACACAAGCAACAAGGAAAAGATACGTTTACAAATCATCATAGAAATGATCGGAGAGATCTGATGACGAGGCAAGGGACCTATTGGATTTGGAAATAAATAGTCCTAAGCCGGGAAAAAATAATGGTACTTGATCCTTTGGTCTGAGAGTTGTTCTTGTTGAGAAACAAATGTAGTTGATCGGTGTGATAGATGTTTCATGCCCCATACACCATGTGAAGTAGATTAGCAAACAAAATAGGAATCCGATGATAACAATGATGATGATGTTTGCATGATGGGTTGCTCCACGAGCTCACAACAAGGAGCAACTTCAACTGAAGTGATAAGTACTCGAATTGCTGTAATTTTTGGGATTGCATCCACTGGGTACCCTTTCTTCCTCCCTCTCATACTTTATAAATAGATATTATACAATATTTTGAGATACCTAATAATGACTTTGAATACTTAAGAGCTTTAATGATAAAGAAGTATGATGGAGGAATCCCATCTAAGGAGGACAGGAAGTTGTTGATGAACGATGTTGTTTCCCAAGAGAAGGAGTATAACACAAGAAGTAAGGTTATTAAAGGGGAAAGGCCTCAAGCCAAGCCAAAAACTCCATTAATTTCAAATATTCCTAAAGAGGATCCTAAGAAAGATGCATCTGCCAAATGCCTTGTTATCCCAAACAAAATTAATATTCCTCCTCATGCCCAAGCTGTGTCAAAATTTTGTGCCATCCGATGAGTGTGTCAATTTAACTTCCAATGCTACCTTGACAAAGTATGTCCCTTATGACATTTCTGAATATTTATGTTCCAAGTTTTGAGTTTCTTAGAATTCTTGAGCACAAGAAAAGGGCCTTTGAGTATTTGGGGCTAAAAGAGGAAAAGACTGCCCTAGGTAGAAATGTAAACATTGTGGAGACTCCTCCAATCATTGAAGAGTTAGAAACACCACCAGCATTGGAGGAACTAGGTGAACCACCTGAGGTTTATTTGGGGACATCCTTGGTTGAGTCTACGATAAATATTAACCCATTCTTCACTACTCTGATCATTAAGGATAGATTATTGCACAACTGTATGTTTGATTCGGGGACATCATACAATGTTATGACTCTGGAAATCATGAATGAGTTGGATATCAAAGTAAAAACAGAATATGGGAGGTGCACTACAATGGAATCCAGAGAGGTGCCAATGGTAGGATGTGTGAAAGGTTTGGTGGTGTAACTTATAGCTTACGCAGTAAGAAGCTGAAATTTGATGTTGTTATGGTTGATTGCCCACCAAGTGGGGTATGTTGTCATCTATAAAATGAGCTGCAAGTGTTGGTGGGAGTGTTAAAATGGATATGTCCTATTCCAACATCTCAATTGAGGGCAGCCTTGTCAATTTTTATGGAGAAAAGAAGATGTTGCACCTCATTGAAGATCCCAACAATGCATCTTATGAAGTGTTGTACACAAGTGTTGATGTTGATAACTTTGTAGGATTTTCTAATGGGAAAGAGCACAAAATTGAAGAGTGCAAGTGTCTTACATGAATGCTCTCCTTGGACTTTATTGTTTGATGGAGCTTGCTCTAGGTTTGGAAATGGTGTTGGTGTTGTTCTGATTTCTCCAGTGTCAGGAAGAGTTTGTTTTTTCCTTCAAACTTAACTTTGAGTGCACTAACAACATTGTTGAATATGAAGCACTGTTGTTAGGTTTGAGAATTGCTTGGAAATATGGTGTTAAGGAAATTAGTGTCAAAGGAGATTCAAAACTAATTGTCAAGCAAGTCAGAAAGCTCTATGCTACTAAGAATCAACGAATGAAACAATACAAGCATGCAGTTTGGGATCTCATTGAGATGTTTGATTCATTCAATATTGTGAATCATGACAAGAAGTTTAATGATTTGGTAGAAAAACTTTCAGTATTAGGATCTTGGTTTGATAATTGTGCAATGTCCCCATATTGTGAATATGATGTTGAAGTGTTAACAAGGCCATCTATTCTTGACAAAATTAAGCATTGGAAAGTTTTTGATGATGATGCTCAGGTCAGAAGGTTTTTGTTGATCAATGTATTGATTGGGAACCAATGGTGTGTGCAGCAGAGGGGAAAGAAACCTTGTTTGGAAAAGGCATCATCCAATTGAAAACTAATACCATTCCTAGAGGGTTGGTTGCTCTTAAACCCAACTTTGATAATGTTGATTGCATTATTAATAGAGGCATATCAGCCTCAAGGATAGTAAGGAGCATGACCTTGGCACAAAGGAGAAAACAAGGAATATCTAATTGGGAAGAAATCTCATCAAGGAGGAAAAACACTCCTATATTTAATTGTTGAATTAAGTATCAATATTTCATGGCTTGGACTTATTCTTAACTAAAGGCATACAGAGAGGATCTGTTTCAACATGATATTCCCTTGGAATCTAATGCAAAACCATTTAGGAAAAAATAGAGGCCAATCAATCCACTCCTATCTCTTAAAATTTAAGAAGAACTGAAGAAACTAAGGGATGGAGGGATTATTCAGCCCACAAGGTATTCTTCTTGGGTTGCAAACCTAGTACTAGTTAGAAAGAAGAATGGTGATATCAGGTTGTGTGTGGATTTTAGAAATCTGAACAGAGCATCAATGAAGGATAATTATCCTTTACCAAACATGGAAAACATGTTGCAATTAGTGACTAGTTCTAAGCTACTTTCTACCTTGGATGGCTTCTCTGGTTATAACCAAGTTGTTGTAAAGGAATCAGAAAGAATTAAGACAACCTTTACTACTCCTTGGGGAACTTATGTTTATGTTAGAATGCCCTTTGGTTTGATGAATGCTGGAGAAACCTTTCAAAGAGCAATGGATGTTGCTTTTGCTAGTTACATTAATGATTTTATCGTTGTTTACCAAGATGATGTAACAGTGTTTCCCGTAAAAAGTGATGTGATCACTTGTAACACTTGGACAAAATGATGATAATATGTAGATAATATGGCATTTCACTCAATCCAAAGAAGTGTCATTTTGGAATGCAGAAGGAAAATTTTCTTGGTCGCATTATGTCACAAGAGGGGGTAATGATAGATCGAGAAAGAGCAGAGGCCATCAGCAAGGTCCCAATTCTAAGAACCAAG
The DNA here is from genome assembly GCA_018340775.1 of Taxus wallichiana var. yunnanensis. Classification (NCBI taxonomy): domain Eukaryota; kingdom Viridiplantae; phylum Streptophyta; class Pinopsida; order Cupressales; family Taxaceae; genus Taxus; species Taxus wallichiana. The sequence continues at coordinate 728,958,364 of CM031235.1, forward strand.
AAAGGAATTCATTCCTTCTTTGGGAAGATAAAATTTATCAGAAGATTCATATCAAACTTTTTTGAGTTGACCATTCCAATTACTTGCGTGCTAAAGAAGGAGCAAGTCATCAAATGTGAGGAGGATGCCATTCAATATTTCAATGGGATCAAAAAGGCATTAAAACATGCCCCTGTTTTAGTAGCTCCAGATTATAAGAATCCTTTTCAAAAAAATTCTTTTACTTCAAAGAACACTCTTGCATCTTTCCTATTATAGAAGGATGATGAAGGGGCTAAGAGGCCAATTGCCTTTTTTAGTAAGGCATTGCAGGGGGCTTAACTGAAATACACTATTATGGAGAAACAAGCATTTTCCTTGGTAAAAGAAACAAAGATTTTCAGGCCTTATATTTTGAGCTCTAAAATTTTTCTTGTGTTCCCACACTACGCTTAAAGACATCTTATCGTAGATGGAAGTCTCAAGAAAAAAATGCATTTGGGTAAACAAGTTGCAATAATATGACATGGATATCCAAACCACAAAGTTGGTGAGAGGTTTGGGCTTGACTAATCTTATGGCTAGGAGAAACTTGCGACTATTTATGTGAATGAGGTAGAAGAAGGAAGGGTATATGTCTTTGAAAAATTGATGAGTTCTGAGTGGTATAAAGATGTAATTTTTTATCACAAACATCTATACTGCCCTAAGTATTTGAGTAAGAACTAGAAAAGATATCTTAAGTTGAATTCCCATAAATATGTTATTACTGATTATGGGTTATCCTAGAATAACCCTAACGGAGTTCTCTTAAGATTCATTAGTAAATATGAATCCCCTAAGATAATTGCTAATCTCCATGGAGGAGTTTGTGGGGGTATTTTGTTGGATGAGTCACAAAGACACAAGATCATGAGGGATGGTTATTAGTGGCCAACTCTCTTCAAAGATAAAACTCTTTTGGTTAGAAGATGTGACAGCTTGCCAACATTTTCCCGGAAGACTAAAAGCTTCTGTGCTCCCTACCTTTGCAGCTGTATCAATTGAAGCCCCATTCAAGCAATGGGGAATGGATTTCATTGGTGAGATTTAAGACCCTTCAAGTCACTGCCATGAGTGGATTCTTGTAGCCATTGATTAATTCACTAAGTGGGTGGAGGAAATCCCCACCAAAAGAGTAACACACAAAATTGTCATGGATTTCATGGTGAATCATATCATCTCGCAGATTTGGAGTGTTAGTTAAAATTGTTCTTGATAATTCCATGAGCTTCAAAGCTAGACCTTTGGTGGCAATATGTAAGGAGTATGGGATCAATTTGACATATGCTTCTAACTACAATCCCCAAGGAAATGGACAAGCTAAGTCCAATAATAATTTTTTTTTAAGATTATTAGGACCTTGGAGACGAATAAGAGAAAATGGGGAGAGAAATTGAAGTTTGTTGTTTGGGCTGATCAAATTATCATAAAGGATTTACTAGAAAGAGTCCATTTGAGTTAGTGTATGGGAATCAAGATTTATTTCCCTTGTATATGCCATTATCCTCATATCAGTTATTTTAACAACCTGGAAGATCAAGAAGTTAGACCATATGATGCTCACATTAACTAGATTGTTGAACTTGATTAAGAAAGGAGGACATCTCACCAAAGACATAAAGTTCAAAGAAAAATTGAAGAGGTTATTTGACAAGAAGGTCACTCCAAGAGCTTTAAGCATTGGATATCTTGTGTTATTATGGGATAGTAGGCATGAAGACAAGGGCAAGCATGGTAATTTTGATGCATTATGGATGGGCCCTTACTCCATTGACATTCGAATTGGTGACCATAACTTCTTCTTGAAACACTTGGATGTGGAATTACTCGAATTTCCTGTTAATGGTAGTCATTTGAAATATTTCCTTGATTGATTCCCCAGAATCAAGGTGAACATCATCTGTATAATGTATAGTTTGTTGGTTTGTTTTCTATCTTGTGTGTTTCCTGTTCTTGTCCTTAGTGACCTGATTTTGCTGGTTTCGAGTTTGTTTTTAGGAGATGGCTCATGATGTTCTGATCTGTAACCTAAATCCTTTTCCCAATGGATATTTTTGGCACTTGGTCTATTATTTGGTTCTTGTGGCACTCACAGGAGTGCCCATCCCCGAGCCGGAGCCAATGTTGGTGCTCAAATTAGTTTCGCCCCATTTGCCATTAAAAATCCTTCAGTTTGTGGCCTCTGTCACATTTTCATCTCCCGTGTTGGTGCTTGAAATCCTCTATCCCCCATTCAGTTGCCATGGTCAGTTCCTTCCTTGGCCGAGGATCTCTTAAATGCCCAAAATTAATTCTTTGTTCCTCTGACCATATGAAAATGTCTGTAAATTGGTTATAAAACTCAGGTTGTCATGTTCTTTCCATTTTCTGTAGTCGGAATATGTTGTCCCTATCATTTTTATCCCAAATACCTGAAGAAAAATGAATGGATGTAGCTTGGAGGAGTGTGTTTGAGCCTTGTAACATTTCCAAATTCTCTGTCCTCGAAGAAAATTTCATCTCCGGCTCAAACAGTTATCTTCCTGCATTTTATGATTTGACGGGTGAGTTTTCCCCGTCAAATTTTCATCTCTGCATCAGTGGAAACATGGCCCCTTTTGGTTGGATGCGGCTTAGCGGGGCACTCTAAAAATTATGGATCACCTCAACCCAAAATTGGTCCACGTGGAGGAACGATGCTCATTTGAAAGTTCACTTTTGGGTTTGGCCTTAGAGTTGTGTTAGGAGGAGATGTGGGGTATTTCGTTACTTTTCCCAAAATTAGAAAAAACAATATTCAGCTAATACGGTTTGGCGGACAGGGACACGTGGTGAGCATGTGCTCATTCATATTCTTCGGTCTTAGGGACCATCTTGAAATTGTGCCATAAAGACACATTGAGGCTTCTGTCGGGTCTTCCCATACTTTAAAAAAAAATAAACAATTTTGAGAGGCATGGGACATGTGGAGACCGGGCATGTTTGGGGACTCTTGGAAGCTTCTAATTACTTTGTCTTTTGCTTGTACTTTTCAAAGGCCAAAGGAGACTGCCATGGACCTTAGACACATGGAACCTTCCGCTGAGCTTTCAACTTTCAACAAATTCTATCGGGCTAGGACACATGCTCATTTAGGGGCTCTAATTTTGTGGACCATCTCAAGATGCACCATTGAGATGCGTGGCAGTTTGAAAATTCAAAAGGGTGGGGAAGCGGGCCATCGGGGGAAATTTATATTTTTTGCCTCTTGTCATAAAAAGGATTAAAATCATCAAAATGGCCCGAAGCTCGACAAAGGATGAGTCAAATTTTGATGTAAAGGTCCATGGCGGAGGTGCAGGGCGTCAGGGGAAATTTGGAAATTTTCCTTTTGTGAAAAAAGGAGTTACTGAATGTAGAAAGGAAATGTGTTTCCAATAGGACCCACATTGGGACACATGTCAAGCCCATTTTTCAAAGGTAGAGGGGCGGAGAAAATTGAGAAAATTTTTATTTTTTCCAAAAGGTGTAAAGAGTAAAAAGGAACCCCCAAGCCCGTCTTAACTCGGATCTCCCATGCGGGCGCTCCAAATTCAAAAGGGAAATCGACGGAAACTTTGCATCAAGATCTCGATTTTCTACCATTTTTACTCCAAAGCTCCTGGGGATGCGAATATTTCTGGTTTTTATCATTTATTGGATTATCCTACACACCAAATGAAGAGGAACATTAATTTGATATCCCGGTTTGGTGGGTAAGGTCCAAAACATCTTTCACCATTAAAGATGTAATATGATTGTCAAATTTGACATGATCTTTATTTCCTTGCACGCAAGAGACTTATTGATACCCTGGTTAGGTGGGAAAAAATCTGAAAAATGTCTTTTACCATTAACATGTGATCTTACTACTTGGCCTTGATCTAATTTTTCATTTTTTCCTTCCTTGCACGCGAAGATCCAGTTTGATGATTAGGGGTGGAAGTAGTTGGCACATAAGAGGAAGAGTGATCTACCAGATGAAAGAATTGAATGCTGAGATATTTGAAGAAATCTACCTCCCTGAGCACCTAATAACCTTTTTGCAGATCTGATTTTGGGGGTCATGATCAAAATCATAACAAGCAATGGTGAGTTGAATTTTTTTAGGGGAAAATCAGTTGTAAAAATGTTATAAATTGCATGAATTTGTCATGCAAATGGTTGGAGTGTTAGAGGTTGAGAGCTAATTCCTAAGAGAAAAAGTTTGACAGAGCCCATCTTTTCTGAGAGACTACCTAAGGAACCTATTTATTTATTTTGTGTTAAATTTGATCATGTCAAGGTGGTTGCGAGTGTACAACCATTGACAAGCTCTGAGATTTTTCTAGAAACTTTCCCCTATTGATAAATTTAATCAAATTTGAGTAAATCTATGTCGATTTTGAGAAAAGTTGTGTCTGCTTCATTTATGAATGTTTTGTAAATAGTTTTTCTTGTTCCCATTGCAATCTTACATTGAAATCTCTATGAATCACACAAGATCTTAGCTTTGTGATAGTTTGGTAGCACTTGTAATTTCATTTACCAGAGAGCTTTCATTTTATAGTGGAATAAACAATTTTAAAATCACTTTACTCCTAGCATGATGATTAAGATTGTTTTTTAGCCTTTAAGGGTATCTTAGGCATGATAAAACAAAGGTTGATAGTGTTTAATTAAGTTTTTCAATTTGAGCCTTCATTTTGGATCCTTAAAGTTTGTGTGAAAACATGTTGATTTGGGCCTCCACTGAAAGCACACCATTCTGATTAAAGGGACATTTTAGCTGTCTTGAAGCATTCTATTGATCAAGCCTTCCTTTTTTGTAAAACTTCTCGTAGATCCGCAAATCAAAGTTCACTCTACCTCCCTCCACCAAAATTCATTTAAAAATAACCAATTATACCCATACTACCCATGTTTGTCCTATGTTTGCACAAATGCATAATTTTGTTACCAAAACATGCATAAGCAATAAGGTTTTCATTTTCTTTAGTATCCTAAACCTTGCTCAAAAAATATATCCATTATCTAGAGGGACAACTTATGAGTGATAGATTTTTAATGTATTGATCATGTTTTCTTCAAGGTCTTCTCTATAACTCGCAACGAAGAACATCTCCATCTCCTCTACAAAAACATGCTACAAAAGGGTCCTCTCACCCTAGTTAAAAGGAACAACCATAAAGTAGTGAGGATATATCAAGTCCTCTTAAGGGTGTTACCCATTTCTCCACATCCGAATGAAAAAGAGCGATATGTATTTCTTCCCAGCTACAAAATGATACAAAATGTGCCCCGCTTGCCTCTACACTTCCCTGTCAAAAATATGATGTTGCTCAGCTTTTAAGGGAGAATCAATTTGGGTACTAATACATACAATCCAAGCCCACACCCCTAAGGAAATAATTAATTACATGAAAGAAAGTGCAATAAACATTTTACCTTTTTATCATCCCAAAACACATAATGGGGTCTAATTTTGACCCCCACCACCCATAGTAGGGTTGGTATATCCATTTAAGAGGTGTGGGAAAAGTTTAAATTTTCCCACAAACCTTTAAAATTTCCCCTTAAGGCCAAATTCAAATTTTCATGAAGGGGTAGAGTGTACAACACTCAAGATCCCAAACACTCAACTTACAACACAAAACCCCAAGAGTCATATAGTCTAATAAATGATCTTCTTTTGGTCTCATCTATAGTTAGCTAAGAACAAGATTAATTAACTTTAATTGAGACACTTAAACCCATTAAGATAAAGGGGAAATAACACATCATTTCTAAATAATTAAAACAAGGAAATTACATCCCTAAAAATCACATACTACATCAAATAAAGGAAACTAAATAAAAGACAACACATAACCCCTTAGTCACGATTTCCCCTAACAATAATTCAACACACACACAAATACATGTTGCCATGGTGACCCCTTGTTGAATTCACCTAGAATTCCAATGTGGTTGGTATCCAATCCCCCCGATGTTTGTTGTGAATATATTTACTTGCAAAACACATAACACCTCCTTTAGCCTCGCGGTCACATCAAAACATCCAAAATAAAATGTGTAATATAAATCCACAATCATCTATATATGCATCAAATCATCATCTAGGAAATTACGATATCATTTACAATTTCTAACAACATCTCTATTCTACATTTCATCCATGTCAAAATGATCACAACATTAGTTCAATTATCAAGGCCTACTCAATGTGACAAAAATATCGCATGTCAGAAATATATATAACCATGTCAATAGCATATCATCATCAATATCAAAATGTCTCTAATAATCCACATGCATCATATATGAATCGAAATCAACAACAGTCCAGTATCTCTAACATCTAATATCATGCTAAATCAAAAGCTACAAAAATATCCATAAGTATAGTCGATGGTATCATAATAAATAACAAAAAGGTGTTGAAGGGAAGTGGGCACTACAACCCTTATGAGGTATAAATAACTAATGATTGTTTATGCAAGAAGATTAACATAATTCTTTTTGTTGATCACATGGATGGGGAAAATGTTTGATTATTATATATATATTAAGATGTGTGTGTGTGTGTGTGTGTGTGTGTGTGTGTGTGTGTGTGTGTGTGTGTGTGTGTGTGTGTGTGTGTGTGTGTGTGTGTTTCTATATATATATAAACAACACTTCAAGACCATATACGAAACATTGACATTTATGTTTAGTATGACAGTTTATTTTGCAACATCATTTTGGTTGTTTGAAGAACATAAACTTGTTTTCAATATTATAAGGAGCATCCGATATCATATATGTAAACCTTAACATCCGTGTTCAACCATAAACAGATACCCCTAGGGTATTATTCTTATCAACAACCTTTAAGTGGAAGTAATGTATGGTCTCAATATAATAATCCTATTAACAACAATTTAGTTGTTTGGTAGTTGTTGAAAAAAAAATTTGGAAGTTACATTACAAGTCATTTCTCCTATGAGGGTTGGTTATTAACACATTTGTAGTCCAAACATAGTTTTTGGGAAACAAAACGTTTGAGATAGCTTTATATCACCTTTTTGCTTTCCATTTCAATATGTTATTCTCATTTTATGCATTAGGAATATTTTATGTTATCTTTGAGAATATTTATTTATATTACTTTATTTCAAACTAAAAGAATAAGATTAGGTGTATTAATTCATGCCAATTTAATGAACTGACCATATATTCAACTTTTATCTTTCCTACAACATGCGAGATGGATTAAATCAGAACTAGTGAATTAAAGTATTGGATGAGCGTGATTCATCATGTGGTGTTTATTGCTTATTACATTTCAAATAATTATATTGTTGTACTTGTATTTTAATAAAATGAAAATGTATTATTTCTTGGTAGAATGAAGGATGGCATATTTTAATTTTAGATTATTTGTTGAAAATTGTTTCCATAAACACATGTTATGCTTAATGTGTAATAAACAAAGTATTTTCTGATTTGACTATCATGACTCCATAAAATAAAGAAGTTATATTATTGGTTTTCCATCTTATTATGGCAAATATGGATTGAGTTATAGTGAAATATTTTATATGATTTATAAGGACATTATGAATTGAGTAAATAAGTTTGTAAGAAACATATATTAACAATGATATGATGGCCAAAAAAGTATATCATTCACCAATGAAGAGAACTTATTTAGTCTTGTACTATCTAGGTAAACATTTAATTATAAATTTTCGTGTGAAACATGTTCGAAACCTACATGTTAATGGAAACTATATGTTGTCATAGTACAATTTTATATAACCCTAAATGATGAGGATAACTAACAAAGAAACTAATTTTTGTAACATAAAAATGCTTATTGATACAATATAACGTAGGATAAGTTGAATTCAATTACCTTAACGTAATCATCTAACTAATTTATAAATGAATTCCAAAAATCATGAGATGACACTGACGTAGTGGAATGTTTTATGTGCCAGTTTTGAATGCATATGGGAGCATAACAAACAAGTGATAATGTACATCATTATGTGAGCATTACCTTTTCTGTAGGGATCCTAATTTTGACTGACATGATCCACTTGATCTAAATCTCGATTCAAGATTCTTGCAACTTCATATCTGAAACTTAATTTCCCAATAAACAAAAAATTATCTTCATAACTAATTTTGATACATTGGTACAACTAAGACTTTCATATCAAGATTAATGTTGCTAAAAGATCGAAATTAAAACTCATTTCTCATATTATTTGATTAATATAAACACCTAAGTCACCAATTAAATTTATAACCTTACAATGATGCAAGGATATTTTGGTTAAAGATTTATAATTTAATTCAATGTAATTCATAGTTTGGAGGCCATTGCGGCGTCTACTCATTCCCTTGTTTTATGGGTTTTTAGTACGAGTTATGGATAACAATCTGATAATGGAAACAATTTTTTAGAATAAATCCCAACTCATACTTGACTATGCCCATAGGATGTGGGATATTGGATCCTAAGTAACCACTTGAGTTCTTGTCAATATATTATGAAAAATATTAATACATCTATCAACTAGATTTGCATTAGGATTAGTAAAGCGAAATCTAATGAAAACTAGCTAACACTAAACTTAAGGAAAAAAACTTGTCGAAATTTTATAGGATTATCTAGAAAATATCTATTCATTTTGAGTGGAAAAACTTGGGGTATAACATCACATAAACATATTTCAAATTAAATGAGCTTATGTTAATATTGATGTCACTATGTCTTTCCTACGAGGAGGATCCACATTTGATGTTCTAAAAGGATCTTGAGAGGTAATGGAAATGAATTATAATCATATAAATGGATAATATTATAAGCGCTATAACCATAGATTACCAAATGATGACTTACCTACAAGCCAATGTGAGGAGGCTAACAAAAATTTCTGAAAATATTGAATATATGTTCTATTTGTTTAACATTGTCGATGATCGTATCCTTCAACTTTTTCTCTCTAACAAATAGTGGCTACACAAAAACAAATCTAATTTTCACATGCAAGATTTATGCAATAAATTTTAAATAAATCTGAATCTTGGGATTTTAACTTAGAAAACAACACTTCAAAAATAAGATCTCTACTACACATATGAATAACAATAATAAATCCATATTTAGGTGTATCAGTTATTTTAGCTCACATAAAAATAGATACAAACATATGTTATCTTCCATAAATTCATAAAAATCAATACAATGTTTAGATGGAATGATAGTATATATTTTAGGTCCAATAATAATTCATACATAAACCATATTAAACTATAAAACACACAGATATTCTTAAACAAAGACCCAACATCACTTAATCACTAGATACATGGATTGATGTGTCATAATTATGATAGCTAGATTATCTGACCAATTGATGATCCCAATATCACTAACATTGGTCTCATCATACCGTGATGGGAAGCTTTTATCTGACTCATGTTAACTTATCATAATTTCTTGTTCTGAGAATTTTTCATATTTAAAAAATGGTCCTTTAGCATTATAATATGATTCTCTAAATAAGTTTCAATTTTTTTATTCTTTAGACAGAGGATCTATGCTATGGTCAACCATTCTTTCATTTTAATTATCATCAAGGGTGGTATAATTGACAATCACTTCATTATCCTTGTCATTGTTACAAGGAAATCAAAATGGGGATGAAACACTCTTTTTCTTTTGAAAATTTTCCTTTCTTGTCCACCTATGATGAAACTTATTTTCTCAAGGGATACCTTAATGGAAACAAAAAATTTACCCTTCCTAAAATTGTTTATTGTATTATAAATATATGAATTTTGGGATTGAGAGTGTTGGTGCTCAATTTAATCTCGCCTTGTTTGCTCTAAAAATTTCCCAATCTGCCTAGTTCATCATATTTTCTATCTCCCCGTATTGATGCGTGAAAGATATTTCCTTCATTTGGTTTCCATGATTAGTCCTTTCCTTTGGTTGAGGATCACATTAATTATAGATATTCTTTCCCATTTCTCTATCCATGAGAAATAATTTGTAATTTGAGCGTAAATTCAGTTTTTCCCCTTCCTTTTGTTTTTCCACAATCGTGTTTTGTTTTCCCTGTCAATTTTTGTCCCAACATCCATGTAAACATGGTCCTTTCGGATTAGATGTGGCTTGATGGGTCTTTTTGGTGAAATTTGCCACTTTTATCACCTTTGTAAAAAATACCAAATCGGCCCCACATCCCTGATAGTCTCTAATTGGCTATTCAAAAAATATGAAGCACCAGGGAAAAAGTCTTACTTTGACCCCAAAGGACACGTGGCAATATTTCATGTTACAAGTGGGAAGGTGGGTCGGCATAACATTTTGAAGTTTTTTGCCTCTTTATACAAGGGAGAAAAGTTATGAGATAACCCGCAACTCTGCTTGGGCCCACATCAAAATTTAGAAGCAGAAAGACAGTCACTTTGGGCCTTTTGAAACCCTAAGGCCTACTTCAAACTCAAAGCTTGGACAAGTCGAGGGCTGGTGCTCATTTGAAGATCCACCTCAATGTCCTACCTTAGTAGTTGTGCCAAGGAGACACATGTAGGATTCTAGTCACTCTTCTCTATGCTTGAATTTTTCAAGCAACTTTCTAATGCCTAAGAAACATGGAGGGTCTGCATACTTATTTGGGGAACTACCCCTATACTTTACTTTGAAGAAGTGTCGAAGGGACACATGGAGGTTTCCGCTGAGTCTTCCCATACTTAGACTTTTCAATGGCTGAAGAAACTTTCTTGGACACAAGGAACTTGGCACCTTCTGCTTGTCTTTAAACATTTTCAAAAAAAAAATTAGGTTGGGACATGTGGTGAGTCTGCTCTTGTTTAAGGTCTCTTCTTTTGGCCACGATATCAGAAGTGCACCAAAGAGACACGTAGAGACTTCCGCTGGCTCATTTTTATACTAAGACTTTTTCAAAGGCCAAAAAGAAATTTTCTTGGGCCTAGGGCATGTGGAAGGCCTGCGCTTGTTTGGGAACTTGCCGATGTACTTCACCTTTGCAGTTGTACCAAGGAAACATGTGGAGGCTTTCACCGATTCCTCTTTGTACTCAAATAACTTCGACTCGCAACACACGTATGTTGAAGAGTCGATGCATGGAAACTCATTTCGAGAGGCAGAATGTAGGCATCCATACAGGGAACTCATTTCTCAAGGTGTTTCCTTGAGGGTGAAAATGATTATTTGTCAAATCCACTATAAAGCTACCTAAAAATGATTGAAATGAGGATTTCTCAAACGAAAAAAAATGATTAGAAGGAATGTCGAAGGTTATGGTGTGGCATCCTAGTCATGGTGAAGGTATGAGAAACGTGATCCATTCATGATTTGTCCACCTCGAAGATTCGAGTGTAAATTTGTTAATCATCATTTTCTAAGATAAATTGGTAACAAGCAAAGCATTCCTCAAATATTCTTCTTTTTGGGGATGAAATTTGGGATAAGTGAGTGAGCGAATTATATAAATGCAATCAGGATACTCTTTGAAAATGGTTGGGGGTTTAATTTTTACTAGAAAATTTGAGAAATCCCATCTTCCCGAGAGACCATCCGAGAAACCTATTAATTTCATGTGTTTTAGATTTCAATCACGTCAAGATGGTTACAAGTGTACAACCATTGACAAGATCGAGATTGTTCAAGAAACTTTCCCTACTCGATGAATCCGATAAATTTCAAATTAATTTGTGTTTATCTTGGGTAAAATTATGTAATACCTTTTATTTCAGAATGTCTCTCAAATAGGTTTTCTTGTTCCTATTGCAATATTATAGTAAAATCTCTCCGAATCACACAAGATCTCATCCATGTGTTAGTATTTTGGCATTTGTAATTTCATTATCGAAGATATTTCATCTCGTAGTGAAATAAACAATTTAAAATCATTTTACTTTACTTCCACTATGTTGATAAAGATTGTTTGTAAGCCTATGAGTGTATCTTAGGCATGATGAACCAGGGGTTGTTAATTTTTAATTGAGTCTTTAGCTTGAGCCTTCATGTTGAATTCTTAAAGATTGTGTGAAACCTTGTAGAGGTGGGCCTCCATTGATGCACACCTTCAGTTAGAGGAATATTTTTTCTATTCTAAAGCATTTTTCATTAGTTTTCCAAATGTTGTACTGATTCTTAAAGATCTAGTGAAATCAACTTCATATTGCTTAATTTCACACCAAAAAATTTCAAATAACCATGAATCCTACCTGAAGTGCCCATGTTTGTGTTATGTATCCACAAATAAACAAATTCTACTACCAAAATATACGAGAAGCAAACAATTTTTAAGTGTCTTTAGTAACTTGAGCCTTGTTCAAAAAGAATCTCCATTCTTTAGAAGTGAAACTCATGAGAGTTAAATTGTGGTGTATTGATCATATTTTCTCAAGGTTCCCCTAAAAATTGTGCAAAGAAGGATTTCTTTATGTCCTTCACCAACAGAGGTTACAAAATAAGTCCTCTCACCTTGGTTGAAAGGCACGACCTAAAGTAGTGTGGATAGATCAAATCCTTAAGGAAGGTGCTATCCATTTCTCTAATGCCTGAGTGACAAAGAGCCATCTAAATCCCTTCCCTAGCTATAAAACAACTTATACCATGATTTTTTTATCTCTAAGTAATTGGTTAAATATGTGATGCTACTTGACTTCCAAAAGTGAATTAATTTTGATACCAACACTGGAATGGCAACATTCTTAGGGACTATTTGAACTCGGGACTTATTTGTGCGGAAACAACACGAAATGGCACCATTTTCAGGATTATTTGTACTCTGTGTTCCAAAGACCCCTTATCCCTCATCATTTTGTTTCTCTTATAAGATCACTCCCCCAAAACAATATGGCCCAACCCCCACCCAAACCTCCATTTGTTGTCAATACTTTTGGTCCTATATATTTTAGAGGTATGACTAGATATCCAAATGTTGTGCCCCAAGATGTTAGAAATAAACTACCTAAATTTCAAGGGAATAACACTATCACTTTGCGATCAACATTTAAATTTTTTTGTAAATATGATGGAAGACTTTGAGATTGAATTTGAGGATGTGTTTATACAAATGTTTATTCACACTCTTAAGGAGGATGCACGTGGTATCGGTATAATTCTTTGCCGAGATATCTCAATAGATTCATGGACAAATGAAAAATGCTTTTAGATTGTAATACGGGATAAGACAGATCCCGGTTTCTTTTGTCTGAATTTGAAAATATTAAGAAGAATCCTAATGAATATGTCCATGAATTCAATACATGGTTCATAAGACCCTAGATAGGATACTTTTAATCTTGATGCCAAGTGATGTTTCTGTCTGATAAAATATTTTGATGCTTTTGATAAAAAGACTACCTATTATTTAAGGGATAAAAACCCAAGAACTTTGAGGCAGGCCTTCACCATGGCTTTGCGGTTTGAAAACAATATCAAATAAGTTGGTAAGCCTCCTAAGAGGGAAGGTATAGAGTGGTCAATCCAGAGAAGCCTTAGTCAAGTAATTATGTGGACCTCGAAGAGGTTGTAAAAACATTGGCCGCGTTGTTAGGGAAATTTCCTATAAATTGGCCGAGAGCAGAGAATGGGATTAAATAAGGTTACAAAGGTCAACATGTTATCCAAAATTCACCCCTCGAGGAAATTTTGATAACATGCATCAAATTATTCATTCCTAAGCAAGTAGATTGATTCAAGGCAAAAAATCATGTTTTGGGGGCCCCCTCGGCTTCTTTCTAACTCTCCCATCCAAGAAGAAATCCCAACGAGTTAGAAAAATGGAAAAAATGCAAAAATAAGGTTGCAGGATTGTTTTAAAGCATTTCGGGTCTGAAGGGTTCGGGTCGTACTAGTGCGGTCGCACCGAAGGTTCATCGTACCAAGCTTGGGGCCGAAATACAAAGAAAATCAGCTAAGTCAGACATTTTTGTCCCAGGTGGTCCGTGGGATAGTTGGGACGTCGGACGCGAGGGACGTGAAAAGCCGAATCGGCCGAAAGCAAGAAAAATCGTCAAGTTTTTGTTTCGCTTGTAAACAGGGATAGCAGACGACGCAAATGCGCGGGCGCGCGAATTGGCCGATTTGCTTTGAAAGATGGTCCATTTCGGGCAGTTCGGAGATTTTTGTCTGGGATAGCCAGGACAAAAGTATGTGCGGGACGCGAATCAGCCAATTTTCTGAAAGACGGTCCGCGGGACACTTGGGACGTCGGGATGCGCGAGACGCGGAAAGGCGAAAAGGCCACAAAGAGAGACAAGCCCGAATCGGCCAATGCTGGAGAATTTTTCTGGGATAGCTACGACAAAGGTACGTGAGGGATGTGAATCGGCTGATTTTCCGAAATAGCTGCAACAAAGAAGAAAAGTCAACGTTTGACCCGTGAAACTTCAAACGCCATAACTTTTGACTCTGAGCTTTGATTTTCACAAAATTGGAATTTTTGGAATGAGCACGACGTCCTCTACGCCAAAAAAAACTGGATTTCTTATTTTTAACAAGGGTAGATATATTTAAATAAAATAAACACATTCACTTCCAGTCAGTTAATGCTCATTCCCGTCAAATGACAGAAAACGCCTGTCATACCCAAAATAGCTGCCCACACTCAGAAGGCCATAACTTTTGCATTTCTCAACAAAATCACACAAAATTGGTACCGTTGGAATTGTGGCTCCAATCCTGATGCAAAACAATCAAGAAATTATAGATTTGATGAGATATTGATCAATATTTTTTAGAAAACGTGTCCAGGTTCATAACAATGTTTTATTTGGTGGTTGGGAGTGCAATTAAGAGGCATGGTCATCATTCTTTCTGTTGAAACACCGGGACAGCATGGAGAGCCTTTTTCAAGTAATATATAATCATTTTACTCCATTTAATGTCTCTTACAAGTGGTTGAAGGACAGATTTTGGGATTTCCATTTTCCCTTCTCTTTTTCTTCTCATTTTTTCTATAAATTGGAGTGTTGGGCTCATTGTAAAGGGAGAGTTTTCAGATAGAAAAGCTCTATCAAAATTGATTTTTGAAGCCAATGTGCTACAGGCCCTTATAGTGGACTCCTTGCATGGCGATCCAGGCCCTTATCTTGTAATAGATTGAACTGTGCATATCATGAAGCAATAAAATATAAGTTTGTGGATGTATCTTCCCCTGCTGTGTTTTCTTGCATTCTTCTTGCCCCTTTAATCTTTCTACAAGAATATTGTGTCTATTATTATGTTCTTGCAGGGATCCATTATCATTGTGTATGTTTGGAATATTGTTGTGAATGCATTTTGCTAGATTATGGAGAACTGTCATCACTCCCTCTAGTGTGCATTTTGCTTCTTTATCTCACACATTGGAAAGATACTCTCACACACCCTCCTTTTCTGGTGTATCACCGCTTTAGTGTAGGCTTTCATTTTATGAACTCTCTCTCCTTGGTTCCTTGGAAATTTAGATTAGAACAGTTAGCTTACCCTGCATTAGAGTAGATTGTGGCAGGTAGTTTAGGAGCAAGAACCAGCTTTCTCTGGAGGTCTATCTCAAGTAGCAAGTCCCACAACTTGGAGATATTACCCATGTTATCCAATCACACTGTGAGTCCAAGTACATGCGCTTGTATAAATATAAGGGTGCTGATTGAGTGATTCGGTGATAACACAACACAAGCCAAAAGGTCAAGAAAGATTTGAAAATAATCCTATAGGTGATCATAGATCATATGACAGGGTAAAGAGCCGGTGGGATCGGGAAATAAATAGCCTCAACCCCGAGAAAATAGATCTATGCCTGATCCTTTAGCTGTCAGAGTTGCTATTGTGGAAGAATCCAATGAAATTGAGTGGTGTGACAGATGTTTCTTGCCACATGCCCCATGTGATGAAGACAAATAAGTTGAGGAAGTCTGATGATGACACTGATGATGATGTGTGCATGATGGGGTGCTCTACAAGCTCATGGCAAGGAGCAACTTCGACTAAATTAATTAGTGCTAGAACTACTACAGATTTATGGGATTGCATTCACTGGGTATTACCCCTTCCTCCCTCTCATACTTTTGAAATAGATATGGTATAAGCTTTTGAATTTCCTAATAATGATTTTGAATACTTAAGGGCATTAATGATTAAAAAGTATGATGGAGGAATCCCTTCTGAGGAGGATAGGCGGTTGTTAATGAATGTTGTGGTTTCCCAAGAAAATAATATAACACTAGGAGTAAAGTTGTCAAAGGGCAGCGCATCGAGCCAAACCAAAAACTCCAATTCTCACCAATATCCCAAAATACACTCCTAAGAAAGATATATCTCGCAAAGGCCTTGTTTCCCCAAGGAGAACTAGTATCCTAGCTCATGCTCATACCATGAAAAATCCATTTGTCAAATGATTTATTCAATATTTCTCTAAATGTTTCCTTTCCGAAATATGTTCCTTATGACATTACACAAGCCTTAAGTCATTTCAAGCTTTACTGTTCCAATTGTTGAGTTTCTTAGGATTCTTGTGGACAAGAAAAGGGCCTTTGAGTATTTGGGATTGAATGAAGAAAATATTACCCAAGGTAGAAATGTAAACAATGTTGAGACTCCTCCTACCATTGCAGAGTTGGAAAAACCCCAAGTACTGGAAGAACTAGGTGAGCCACTTGAAGTATATTTGGGAACATCCTTGGTTGAGTCCCAGCTGAATGTAGATCCATTTTTCACTACTCTGATTATTAAGGACAAGCTGTTACACAATTGTATGTTTGATTCTGGAGCATCATGTAATGTTATGCCTCTTGAGGTCATGAATGAATTAGATATCAACAAGACATCATCTTATGGGAAGTGAACTACCATGGATTCCAGAGAGGTGTCGGTGGTTGGATGTGTCAAGGGTTTGATAATACAATTTATAGCCTAATTGGGCAAGAATTTAAAACTAGATGTTGTTATTGTTGATTGCCCTGCTAAATGGGGAATGATGTTATCAAGAAAATGGGCTGCTACTGTGGGTGGGAGTGTGCGAATGGATATGTCTTTTCTACTATACATATTGAGGGAAGCCTTGTAAAGTTGTATGGTGAAAAGAAGATGCTACATCTCATTGAAGATCCCAATAATACTTCCTATGAAGTGTTATACACTGACATTGATGTTGATAACTTTCTTGGATTTGTTGATGGTAAAGAGTAAAAAATTGATCAATGTAAGTCTCTTAAAAAATTAGGTTCTCCTTGGACTTTGTTGTTTGAAGGGGTTCGATCTAAATTTGGAAATGGTGCTGGTATTGTTCTGATATCTCTAGGCTAGGAAGAGTTTGTTTTTCTTTTAAACTCAACTTTGATTACACCAACAATATTGCAGAATATGAAGCATTGTTATTGGGTTTAATAATTGATTGGAAATATGGTGTTAGAGACATAATTGTTAAAGTAGATTCAGAGCTAATTGTCAAGCAGGTTAGAAAACTGTATGCAACAAAAAATCAAAGAATGAAGTAGTATAAGTATGCGATCAGGGATTTCATTGAAATGGTTGACTCCTTCAACATAATATATCACATTAGGAAGTATAATACTCTAATAGATAAATTGGCTGTATTGGGGTCTAGATTTGAAAATTTTACTGTATCCCCCTATTTTGAGTATAATATTGAGATATTAACTA
Organism: Taxus wallichiana var. yunnanensis; assembly: GCA_018340775.1. Taxonomy (NCBI): domain Eukaryota; kingdom Viridiplantae; phylum Streptophyta; class Pinopsida; order Cupressales; family Taxaceae; genus Taxus; species Taxus wallichiana. Next base: position 728,976,041 of record CM031235.1, read on the forward strand.
GGCCATATGTTCCTGACAATGTTAAACACTGGAAAGTGCTCGAAGACGATGCCCAGGTGCAAAGGTTTTTGCAGACCAAAGGATAATTTTCTAATCAATGTATAGATTGGGAGCCAATAGTTTGTGCGGCTGATGGAAAGGAGACTTTATTTGGCAAAGACATCATTTAGTTGAAGACTAATACTATTCCCAAAGGGTTGGTTACACTAGAATCAAATTTTGATAATGTTGATTGCATTGTCAACAAACACATGTCACCTCACGAGATGTTGAAAAACATGACCTAGAGACGAAGGATAAACCACGTAAGATCTGGATAGGTAGGAATTTGAGCAAGGAAGAAAAGAATTCGTATGTCCAATTGTTGAATAAATACCAAGACCGATTAGCATGGTCTTATTCTGAACTAAAATCATATAGAGAGGATCTTTTCCAAAGAAGAAATTCCCATAAAATCTTCTACCAAGCCATTTAGGCATAAAAAAGGTCGATCAATCCAATCCTTTCCCTAAATATGCAAGAAGAATTAAAAAATTTGAGGTATGGAGGAATCATATAGCCCACAAGGTACTCATCATGGGTTGCAAACTTGGTACCTGTTGGAAAGAAGGACGGAGATATAAGGTTGTGTGTGGAATTTAGAAACTTTAATATATCATAAATTAAGGATAACTACTCTCTACCAAATATGTACAATATGTTACAATTAGTTACTTGGTTGGGAATCATAATCCACCTTGGATGGTTTTTCTATATATAACTAGGTAGTTGTGAAGGAATCGAGTGAATCAAAACTACCTTTACCACTCCTTGGGAACATATGTATATGTCGAATGTCTTTTGGTCTAGTGAATGTTGGAGCCACTTTCCAAAGAGTAATGGATGTAAATTTCTCTTGCTATGTTAATGATTTTATCGTTGTATATCAAGATGATGTGACTATTTTCCGAGAAAAGGAGTGACCATCTACAACACTTAGAAAAAATGTTGTTAAGATGCGAGGAGTATGGTATTTCACTAAATCCCAAGAAGAGTCATTTTGGAGTTCAGAAAGCAAAGCTGATTGGACACATTGTGTCAAAGAAAGGGGTCATGATTGGTCCTAAAAGGGTAGAAGCCATCAACAAATTCTCTATTCCAAGAACTAAGAAAGGAATTCAATCCTTTTTTCAGGCAGATTAATTTTATTAGGAGATTTATCTCCAACTTCTCTGAATTAACTATCTGAATCACTGGCATGATGAACAAAGATCAAAGTATCAAATGAGGAGAAGAAACTATTCAAGATTTTGCTAGGATCCAAGAAGCATTAAAGAATGCCCTGTTTTAGCAGCTCCAGTTATAAGAAGGCTTTCCAAATGTTTTCTTTTGCTTTAGAAAGTACTATTGTGTCTTTTTGTTGCGAAGGATGATGAGGAAGCTAAAAGACCAGTTTCCTTTTCAGTAAGGCATTACAAGGAGATGACATAAAGTATACTATCATGGAGAAGAAGGCATTTACTTTGCTAAAATAAATAAATATCTTTAGGACATATATTCTGAGTTCTAAAGTCATTGCTTATGTTCCCCACAACATGGTGAAAGATATTATATTAGAAATGGAGATTTCAAGCAAGAGATGTCGATGGGTAATGAAATTGCAAGAGTATGATATGGACATCCAAACAACAAAATTGGTCGAGAGGTTTAGGCCTAGAAAAATTATGGTAGATAGAAATCTACAGACAATTGAGGTAAATGAGCTTGAAGAAGAAAGCTTGAATGTCCTTGAAAAATTAATAAATTCTCGAATGGTACAAGGAAATCATTTTTATCTCAAACATCTACAAAGGATCTAAACATTTGAGAAAGAATAATAAAAGAGAAATTAAGTTAGCTTCCAAAAAATATGTCATTACTTATTTTGGGTTAGCTTGGAAGAACCACGAGGGAGTTATCTTAAGATGCATTCTTTGAAGATGAAGCCCTAAAATAATTGTTGATCTCCATGGAGGAGTTTGTGGGGGATTTTGTTGGAAGAGTCACAACTCATAAGATCTTAAGGGGTGGTTATTGGTGGCCAACTCTTTTCAAAGATACAAATTAGTTGGTAAGAAAATGTGAAAGTTTCCAACATGTTTCAAGGAAATTAAAAGCTTCATGGTCCCTCCCGTTGTAACATGTTTCTATTAAATCCCCTTTTAAGCACTGGGGATTGACTTCATTGGGAGATTTGTGATCCTTCGAGTGTAGGACATAAGTGTATATTAGTGGCCACAAATTACTTCACCAAGTGGGTGGAGGCAATCCCCACCAAGAAGGAAACCCACCAAATTGTCATTGATTTCATTTTGAATTATATCATTTGCAAATTTTGAGTACCTGTCAAAATAGTTGTTGATAATGCCATGAGATTTTGAGCTAAACCTTTGGTGTCTATGTGCCACGTATATGGGAGTAATTTGACATATTCTTCCAATTATAATCACCAAGGAAATGGACAAGTAGAGTCCAACAATAAAAATTTATTGAAGATAATTAGAAGAACTTTGGAGTTGAACAAAAGTAAGTGGGGTGAGTAGTTGAAGTTTGTTGTTTGGGCTAATTGAATAGCTATTAAATGAGCTATTGGAAAAAGCCCATTTGAGTTGGTGTATGGAACTCAAGCTCTACTTCCCTGCATATACAATTGTCTTTATTTTAATTTCTTCAAAAATTGGAAGATCAAGAGGTTAGTCCTTTTAATGCTCGCATCAATTAGATTGTTGAGTTAGATGAAGAAAGAAGGGAATCCCATCAGAGGCATGTAAAATTTAGAGATAAATTGAAGAAGTTGTTTGATAATAAGGTGATTCTAAGAGCTTTTAGTGTGGGAGATATTTTTATATTGTGGGATAGTAGGCATGAGGATAAGGGAAAACATGGAAATTTTGATGCATTGTGGATGGGCCCTTATTCAATTGAAATTCAAATTGGTGAACATACCTTCTTCTTAATAGACCTAGATGAGGAAATGATTGAATTTCTTATTAATGGAAAGTATTTGAAACTTTTCATTGATTGATTTCTCAGAATTGAGGTATACACTAAGTTATAGTGTATAGTCTTCTAGTTTCATTCTTCTTTCATGTTTTCCTTTTTTTGTTTTTCATGGTCCCTAGTGACTAGTTTTTGTTGGTCTCTCGCTTTGTCTTTAGGGAATTGGTTATTTTGTTATCATCTATAAGCTTTTTCTTTGACTCTGTTGTTCAATTGTTTATTTTTGGCACTTGGATTGTTTTTATTTCTTGTGGCACTCAATGTGAGTGCCCATCCCTGAGTCGAGATCCGATGTTGGTGCTTAATTTAATCTTGCCTCGTTTATGCTATAAACTTCCAAATATACCTAGTTCTTCATATTTTCTTTCTCCCAGTTGATGCGTGAAAGCTCTTTCCTACATTTGGTTGCCATGATTAGTACTTTCCTTTGGTTGAGGATCATATTAAGTCCAGATATTGTTTTTCATTTTTCTTTCCATGAGAAAGAATTTGTAATTTGAGTGTAAATTCGTTTTTCCCCTTCCTTTTTTTTCGAAAGTGATGTCTTATTTTCCATGTCAATTTTTGTCCCAACATCCATGGAAACATCATCCTTTCGATTGGATATGGCCCAATGGGTATTTTTTTGAAATTTGTCACTTTTATCACATTTGTCAAAAATACCAAATTGGTCCCGTGACTCCGATAGTCTCGATTCACTATTTAGCAAATATGAAGCGCGGGAAAAAATTATTACTTTGACCCCAAAGAAGGACACGTGGCAGTTTTTCGTTTTACAAGTGAGAAGGTGGGTTGGCGGAACATTTTGAAGTTTTTTGCCTCTTTATACAAGGGAGAAAAGTTATAAAATAACCCGCAACTCCGTTAGGACACACATCAAAAGTTAGAAACAGCTAGGTCACTGGGGCCTTTTAAAACTCTAAGGCCTACTTCAAACTCAAATCTTGGACACATGGAGTGTCGGCGCTCTTTTGAGGATCCGCCCCAGGGTCTTACATTAGTAGTTGTGCCAAGGAGACACGTGGAGGCTTCTGCTGGCTCCTCTCTATACTTGAATTTTTCAAGAAAATTTCTAAGGTCTACAAAACATGGAGGGTCTGCGCCTGTTTGGGGACCTACCCTTGTACTTTACTATTGAAGAAGTGCCAACGAGACATGTGGAGGTTTCCAATGCGACTTCCCATACTTAGAATTTTCAATGGCTGAAGAGACTTTCTTGGACCCAAGGCACTTGGCGCCTTCCACTGGTCCTTAAAAATTTTCAAAAAAATTTCAGTTGGGACACATGGTGAGTCCGCATTTGTTTAGGGTCTCTATTTTTGGGCACCATATCGGTAGTGTGCTACGAGAGACACATGGAGGCTTCAGTATCTCCCTTTTATACTGAGACTTTTTCAAAGGCCAAAAGGAAATTTTCTTGGGCCCAGGGCACATGGAAGGCCCACTCTTGTTTGGGAACTTGCCTCTATACTTCACCTTTGCAGTTGCACCAAGGAAACACGTGGAGGCTTCCGCTGATTCCTCTTTACACTCGGCGTACTTGGACTCGCAGCATATGTATGTGGAAAGTTCATGTCCGGAAACTCATTTCTGAGAGTCAGGAATGCAGGCATCCATGCAAGGGAACTCATTTCTCAAGGTGTTTCCTCGAGGGTGAAAAGGATTTCTTGTCAAATCCAGCTATACAGAGCCACCTGAAAATTATTGAAACAAGGATTTCTCGCATGACAGAATATAAGAATGATTAGATGGACTGTCAAAAGGTTATAGTGTGGCATCTTGGTCATGGCTAAAGGTCTAAGAAATGTGATATGTTCATGAGTTTTCCACCTAATAGCTTTGGGTATAAATTTGTTAAAAATCACTTTACGAGACAAATTGGTAACAAGTAAAGGATTCCTTGAATATTCTTCTTTTTGGTAAGAAAATTTGGGATAAGGAGCAAGTTAATTGTATAAATGCAATGAAGATACTCTTGAAATAGTCGGGGTTTAATTTTTATGAGAAAATTTGAGAAATCCCATCTTCCCGAGAGACCATTTAAGAAACACATTAATTTCTTGTGTTTTAAATTTCAATCACATCAAGATCATTGCAAGTGTACAACAATTGACAAGATCTGATATTGTTCAAAAAAATTCCCCTCTTGATGAATCTAATAAATTTTGAATTAATCAGTGTTGATCTTGGGTAAAATTGTGTCTTCTTTTATTTCAGAATGTCTTTCAAATAGTTTTTCTTGTTCCTGTTGTAATCTTATATTAAAATCTCTCCCAATCACACAAGATCTCATCCATGTGTTAGTATTTTGGCATTTGTAATTTCATTATGAGAATATCTTTCATCTGGTAATGAAATAAACAATTTAAAATCATTTTACTTCCACTATGTTGATAAAGATTGTTTATAAGCCTATGAGTGTATCTTAGGCATGATGAACCGGGGTTGTTAATGTTTAATTGATTCTTTAGCTCGAGCCTTCATGTTGAATTCTTAAAGATTGTGTGAAACCGTGTAGATCTGGGCCTCCATTGATGCACAACTTCTAGTTGAAGGAATATTTTTTCTATTCTAAAGCATTTTGTATGTTAGTTTTCCAATTTTTGTAAATGTTCTCAAAGATCTAGTGAAATCAACTTCATCTTGCTTAATTCCCCCAAAAAAATTCAAATAACCATGAATCCTACCTGAAGTGCCCATGTTTGTGCTATGTATCCACAAATGACCAAATCTACTGCCAAAATATACTGAAAAAGCAATTTTTAAGTGTTTTTAGTAACTGAACCTTCTTTAGAAAACATCTCCATTCTTTAGAAGTGACAACTCGTGAGAGTTAAATTGTGGTGTATTGACCATATTTTCTCAAGGTTCCCCTTAAAATTGGGCAACTAAGGGTCTCTTCATGTCCTTCACCAACAGAGGTTACAAAACGGCTTCTCTCACCCTGGTTGAAAGGTAGGACCTAAAGTAGTGAGGATAGATCAAATCCTTAATGAAGGTGTTATCCATTTCTCCAATGCCCGAGTGACAAAGAGCTAGCTGAATCCCTTCCTCGGCTACAAAACGACTTATGCCATGATTTTTTTGTCTTTGAGTATCTTGTTAAATCCGTGATGTTGCTTGGCTTCTAAGGGAGAATCAATTTGGATACCAACAGAGAGAACATACTCAATTTAAGAAACAAACTCATAATTTAATAAAGAACAATGATATAGTTGCTTTTAATTTAGGTTAATTAATTTTTTGAAAAATATTTCAAATCTTAAGGTTGATAAGAAAATTGCTTTTTCAAATAGATTTTAATTTTTTTCTCAGAACTACATGGAAATTTTTTGGGTAAGAAATAATCAAACATTTTTCCTAATACTTCAATTTCTGTAGGCCTTATATTATATTGAATTATATATCAATACATAAAATGTATTCAAAATTTCATTATATTTTTGCATTTACTATTTATAACATGATTGAAACACAATAATACATTTATATTTTGACTTGGTAAATCCACCATATCTAGTTTTGGTTATAGTTGACCACCTTATGTTCCCTACTTAATGTAAAACTCGTTGAGTATTTATTTCTATTTGGAATTTGTTTTTATAGTTTTGGATGGGCATACTCTAAGATATCCATTAGAATTTTGCAATTCATTTCTAAAAATGATCATAAATTCACTATTCCTTCATTAAAACCCATAATTTTATTGTGATTTAAGTAAATACATAAAAATTTCTTATATAAAGATTTTGTTGGGTAATATAATAAAATTCGGGTATTCTCAGTAACACTTTGTTTACTTACATGTTGAAAAATTATGCATGTTCTTTTGTTATTTGAACCTTTCATTTTACCCAAGTGGTAAATGAAACAAATGGATCAAAAACATGTTCTTGAATTCATTGAAAATTTAAAATGAAATAAGGAATAAACTATTGTTATAAAAATCCCTTAGTACATGGTCGGTAAAATTATTTATATAAAAAAGTATTGTTTTATAGAAAAGGATAACCAAAGTACACACAACTAATGTAAACACATTATAATTATAAAGTAGAGTTAGATTGATAATTTAATTATGATTTAAATCATGATATATGTGTTTTTTTTAATGTAAATTAGAAAAAAAAAAAAAAAATGTTACTCATAGTATACGATTCCCAAACATGTCATGATTTCAAAATTCTCTTTCCCTACTATTAGTTCAACTATATAAAAACTACATTTTAAAAAAGCATTATGTTTAATCTCCTACATTAATGCATAAAACTTCTAGGTTTTTCATTAGATGGAAAATAACACTTTATTAAATGTAGGATTTCTATAGTAATTAACATTTTGTTTTAGACATGTGTTTTTAAAAATATTTTTTTCTTCCCTAAACTTTATTTGGTTGTAGGAAAGAGTGGGGGTTCTCGATTCCACTCGTTCTATATAGACTCATTGTTCTCCTAACAATGACGTTCTTGAAATCTATCTTCCTATATACCCAGATGAGAATGTGGATCCTAATGGGGGTGGATGGAAGGTTGTGAATAAAAAGAAGAAAGGAAAAACTGGTAATTCCCCTCTCAAGATGAGCCTAAGATCCCATATGGGAAATGGCATTGGTATTTAGGTCGACTCTTTGGATTTAAGGTTAAGCGGTTTTAACCTACCCTCCTTGGGGCCCTTCATCATTTTGGTTTCTCTCTGCATTTGGTTTCTTTTGGCTTATCTAGATGTTTCACCTTAGGAATTTGGGGACTTGTTTCATGTTGTTTTTATTTGGTGCTTTATTGATTATCTTTCGGTTGTACAAGGTTCTCAATCCCTTCAAAATCTACTTTGTACCTAATCTAATAAAAGAAAACTTATTTCTTTCCTAGTTGTCATCTTCCCATCTTATAAAATATTTAGTATTTTATAATTCACACTATGTGTTATCTCGCCATATCAATCATGAAATTTTTCATCAAAGTAATTTCTAAATAACACTACATTTTATCTTTTGTGCTTTCTCTGAATGATTTCTTTAATAAATGTTCTAATGTGGAAAAACTTATATATTTTATTCAATCCATTTTTCACACACAATTTGTTTCCCTTACATTTGTTTTTATAGTCGAGGAAGTTACATGTTGATTTCTATGTCAATGTGCAATGTCATGAGGTGGTGTATTCTTAATCACTTTCTTTATGTACTTAATACTTCTATTGGGAGGATATGTTCTTTAAACAAGTGTTTCTAATGTTTTATGTATAGGTATCAATGCATCCACTATAAATAGAAGTCATCTTATTTACATAATATCATTTAAATTTATGTTTTTGCTATCAATATCTTTGCTTTAGGGTGATAAAAATAAGATTTAAGTAGTAATTGAAAAACACATTTCTTTTTCAATAATAATCTGAGCCTATTTCATACATTCAATATTGTCTTAACATTTTTCATGTAAATGTAAAGTTTTCTTCATTCCACATAATTGCATAGGACAACATGAAAATGGACATTATGAATAAAACCATAAAAACCATGAACAATTTTACATGTAATTAGTTTTTTGTTTAGTAAAAAAGACTTTGTTATTAAATAATAACGTAGTCTTAGTATTGGTTATTTAATTAGTTCATGGATAAAATTATAAGAACATAAATATGGTAACCTAAGATTGTATTTATTTATTTGTAGATTGAAGGAAATTCAAGATTTAATCACCATATCAATGTGCCATGTCACATATCGGGGTAGAGCTAACAAATCATCAAAATATAACTTAGGTCAATCTCAACCACCTAATGTTTCCTTTTATTGTTTGAATCTCATTTATGATTATAATATTGTATTAAAAAACAGGGAATAGGGTCTAAATAGAATATAAATAAATAAATAATTTTTATTTCGAAAAGCATGGTGTGTTTTTAACTATTTACTTGACAATGTTTTATCCATAAATGCAATTTTGTGATTATGTAGAGTGAAACATTGGATATTTTATTTTTAAATAAACCCATGTTAGCTCATAGTTACATTCATTTTGGTAAAAATACATAAAGGAAAAAGAATAACAAATTTTTAGGTGCGCAATGATATCAATGATGGATGAAAAAACCAAGTGCCAAGGGAAAAAATCTATCATCTATACAAAAAGTATCTTTTAAGCATTATGTAACACGCATGTAATATTTATGCATGGAACATGCATACACGTCACATGATGACTATATGTTGGGAGTGACATTTGACTTGCCTCTTTTACAATTGACTTTGGTATTGGTGCATATTGCCTCATACTTTAGCAGATCATTTCATAATTATTTGATGCTTAATTTAAACCATGTATAAATCATCTCATGCATGTATATACAAAACAAATTTTCCACTGCTATATGGGTAAATAAAGACCTTGCAAAAGAGAGGTTGAAACAATTGGTTGAACATAATCACAATAAACATTAATTAAGGAAGTTTCTAAATAAGAAAGAGTGGGAGATGGATTTTCAACATAAAGAACTTAGAAATTCCCGTACAAAATAAATTTAAAACACATGTATGCCCATACTAAACAAATTGACCTATGATTAGTTGGAAAAGGACACAAAAGGCATCGGGGAGGAACTAATATTTCATCAAGTTATTTATTTATAATGGTATTTCTATGTGCACTTACTCAATTTCCATTCTTAATTTTTGATGGATTTGAATATAAATAATAAAATTTAGTTATTTTAATGTTCAAAGATGCGATGTGTTTTTCAATAGTAACCTAAACACATTTTATAGCCAAGTGAATTTTGGCTTTAGTTCCTATCCTATATTCAAATCAAAGGAGGATTCACTAAGTAAGCTTGTAGTGTAGCACATTAATTTATAGGATATTCAATAATACCCCTATTTCAAGATATAATTTTCAACATTTTATTATTAAAACCTCATCCTAATACTCCACCTCTATTATATAATATCATTTATATTAGTAGATATTATAGATACATATTTTTTAACTAACATTTTTAATACACCGTATGATTCATATCTCTCTCATTTTGAATGTGTTAAGTGTGTGTAGTGTGAAAAAAATACTATATCATAAAAAATGTAAAATGTGCGGTCGATTTAATGTTGATTAGTAATTTTTTTACAAATAAATTGGCATCATTTCCAATACAAAATTGATGTAAAATCATCTCGCACAAATGTTCTAATTTTTTTATTGATAATATTTGGAAAGGATCCAAGGATTAATACAAGCAAGATATAGCAATAAAGATCATAAGAGATAAAGAAACAAGTAGCAAAAAGTCAAAGAGACTTGACACAAGCCACAAGTAGACGGAAGAGATAAAATGAAGTGTTACCGAATCTCAGTCTAAAGAAGAGTGACATCTAAGATTCATGTTTGCTGGTACTAAGTTCCTTTTTCAGGAAATTATTTTCTTATTTTGGACCCTTGTCCACTAATCCTTGTTGAGATCATTTTCATAATCCGGACCACACAAAATAATAACATCAAATGAAGAAATCATATTCAAATAATGACCAGAAAGGGATATTTCTCCTTATCCAACATATGAAGGGTCATATAATATTGGATCAGTGGATCCTGATGAGGAACTCAAGAGGTTTCTCCACCAAAGCAGTGTAGGTTCCACCCTTGAAGGGAAGTTTTAGAAGAAGAAACATCAACATGACTTAATGGATCTTTAATTGTGTAGTGTGATGAAAGAGAACCTTCCAACAACCCGAATTAGCCCCACTACTATTCTTGGAGCATCCAAAATCCTTGATCAAGTGACAAGTTTCATACTACCTATAACAATGGAAGGAAAAATTTCATAGTCCGGTCTTTGTGTCTAGAACCTCTCTCTAATCTGCAATTCAATCTTCTCAAGGAGATTTAGATATATATCCAAGTCCACAAAAGTATAAACATGAGATGTATGCATAGTATTTTGAGTAGAAGCATATAATTTAACCAATTCCCCAACATATTTCGAATGGATTCAAATTTTGGATCATACCATAGTTACAAAGGTAGTCCCGAAAGTCTATCCAAGATTAGCATTGAATCAAAAATATCATTTAAAGGATCAAACTATGAATACCATTTTTTTGTGCAACCATGATCTCCTAGAACTAGTATCATTCATGAACACCATCTTTATTTTCACAAAATTAAAAGATAGTAATAAAATATGCTTTAAAGTAGGGGTAAAGTTCAACTTTACTCTTTATAATAGATCACCGCTTCTCTGTGATCCATTTAAAAAGATGAGAAATCATTTGTGATAGATCTTTGAAATGACAAAGTATACCATAAATTCTATTGTCCTCTTCATAGCTCACTACTTTTTGAAGAAGCTCTTCCTCAAGATTTAGTATAGAAATTTTAGGGCGGGTCCAGTGGCTTCCTCTCCCTTTTTCCACTCCTTATTGATCATTTTACTACTACAATAAAGATTTAGATTATGAGGCCTCCATAGCAACTCCCTCAAACAATACATCTGCATCTAGATTCTAAGGTGAGAAATAGGGTCATTTGACTTCAAAACCCCGATGCATTGCTCATATTTCTCTCCCAAACTGCGCACCTTGGTCCTTAAGATAATCCATGCATGTCCCCTCATAATGGAACATATCTTCCAAGAACTTTCCCTCCCCGACCTCTTCCCTTTGAAGAAATTTGTTTTTCACTCGAAGATCTAGCGCCCGAGGTGTGCCCACCATTGTTAGCATTGTCATCTCCCTTCAGGCTAGGGTCATGGCACAACATTGATGGAATGTTTCTTACGAGGCTATATCATTCACTATAAATGTGATACTATTATCATCATTATTGTATGACATTTGTGTTTTCATAAACCCTAACTTAAAATGATAAAAGAATGGTCCCATCCTTTTCCTTTTCATTATTACTTTATCCTTTTACTCTGCCAAAACACTAGAAAGATATAAATGTGTAGTAAACATACTAGGGGTGAAATTTAGATGATGGAAAATAGGAAAAGAGAGGTGAATGAAAAGACGGGTAAATTTATTGTGGACTAATAAGAACATGTAGGAAGAAGCTTTTGATTAAAAAAATCACATAAATTTTCAAGAGAAAGAAGAGGGAGAAGAGAAAACATGTTTAATGAGTATTTGAAAGAGAATAAATACTCCGTGAACACAAGAAAAGAGGTATATGAATTAATTTATTAAAAGTATTACTATATTTTCCATAGATTTGAGAGTAAATGTGGAAGAAAAAACATAGATTAGAATTATAAAAATCAGCAAAGCCTTACACAAATATCAAATTTATAGAAAATGAAAAAATCAACGTGTGTAAAAATAGACAAAGTAACAAAACCTATCCCTGATTATAGTAAAACTAAATCTAAAGTACAAAAAAACCTTAAAAAGAGAACTCTTCAAAATTAATATTTATTGCAAACCTATAGTTCTAATAGTTTCCCCAACATGGGATTAATATGATATGGTAATGGTGGGGATAGTTTAACACTTAGAATCAAATTTTCCATACAAACATATGTATTTAAGAAATTTTGTATAACATTTTAAATTCCTCATGTATTCTCAAACATTTTTATGCCTATACATAACAATGAAATAATAGCCATAAGTATGGTCTAATACATACTCTCCATAAAGGTATAGAATGCTAACACCCTATTTGAAATCTCGTATGATGAAAAATATAGGGGTTAAATGTAACATTATTGGGACAATTATGTTTTCTTTCTAGAGAAACTAAATTCAATAGAGAGAACATTTAAATATCTCTATTATAATATAAAATTGATGATGTATTTTCCATTGTACTAAATTTCTCACCCAACTTAGCTACTAACATTGTAGTGAAATTAAAACCAAATTGAAATTTATTTTTTCCTTCCACATTAAATATGAGGTTAACTATATCATATAGAATAAGAACCATTTTTAAAATGTATTTTCATACTCAAAGATTGATCTCCTTATAGGTTACTATGTTGACCATAACATGGAATAATGATGAGTGTTTTCTTGTATAAAGGACATATTTCACACATACTAGTTATAAGTGAGAACACTAGTATTTGCATGATTACTAAGAGAAAATCACACACTTTTGTAAATTTCTAGTTCCTAAAAGAATACTATTATTTACTTGATTCTTAAGTGAGAAATCTAGTAATTGACAGATTATCTTTGGATTCTTTTTCTATGTTTCTTGTTTTATATTCAGTCTTACAGAACCTACTGACCTAGTTGATACTTTACTTGTATATATTTCATGACTTCACATACAAGCACCTAGCCATAATGTTAGAACCAAAGCATCCTCATCCCCTTTGGGTTCCCGACCTCTTTCCACCTTACTTTGTTTAGGGATTCTTTATCTTTTGGGCATCTTATTTTCTTATGGGTCGACCTTCCATTAATTTGTGTGACTGAGATTTGAGTGTGGTAATTGATTAAAAATACCATTAATGACAAATAGAATAATCGGTCGAGTTATAGGATGCTGATAATGATGATTTCATGAAGATTCAGGTGTTTTCATGGTGGTTTGAGGAGATTCATGAGAATGGTGTGTTCTAGCATGCCCAATTATGTGACCTAGTTAGCCTAGGTGATGGTACATGGTAGTATGAGATTCATGGTAGTTTTATGATAATTTTGAAAAAAAAAATCATGTTTTTGTAGTTTCTAGGAACTCACATGAGTTTCACAATGCAGATATAGGTTGAAGACTAAGTTGTAGGTGCTCATCTAGACTAGGTCTAGGTCTTTAGGAGGCATATGATTGAGTTATGGAGCAAAGTGAGCTCATGGATGCATTTAAGAAATTATTTCATGATGTAATATATATGTTCAGAAATTTTTGGAGAGTTTTCATGATGAGTTATAGTGTTATTTTAGTTGACACTAACCTAGATTATGAAAAAAATGAAATGATAGTCATCAAAATGAGATTTGATGGAAAGATGGAGAATTATTTGTTACATGTAAATGGTTTTTGGTGTTATTATGGTGTTTCATGATGTTGTGGGAAAACCTTCAGGTTTCCATGATGTGTATTTTGTAATTTATGATAGTTTTGGTGAAACAGGGTCAAGAAGAAGGTCATTTCTAGCTTGAATTGCAACCTTCGATGCTCACCCTGAATTGTGTGCTTTGCATGGGACCTTCTAGAGCTCAAGAATAATTAAAAATTATGTTTAAAAGGTTTTAAAAAATAATCAATTCATTTCATCGTCACATTTTTATGAACGAATGTTAAGAAGGTAAACAAATTTTTGTGTGTTTGAAACCCTTGCTCAAAATAGATAGAAGAAAATGATCATAAGTTCCTATAATTTATTTGTAGTGAATGGATGATGATTGGAATATGTAGAGGACTCCTTTAGGTTTCTATAAAGGTATGTTAGTGCTTGTGGTTTTAGTGGAACCCACTCAAAAAAGCCTATTTTAAAAGTTCAATTTGGAACATGGTTGTCAAAAGAGATGAAAATAAATGGAATTTTTTTATTATGTGATTTTTTCTTAATTTACATGATGATTTTAGGTCATGGTGATGCATAAAAGTGGAGAAGTGTGCCCTATTTGTGAATACTAGTCAAACAAGAGTTTTGGGGTAGTTTCGGAAGTTTACAAATATGAGCTTTGTTGAAGGCCTTCCACTTGGAGTTCAAATGAGTTACAATATGTTACAGAAAGAGGATTAAAATATATTCATATTATTATACATTTTTTTCATGATGATTATATTCGATGGGTCATCTAGGTCAATTTGAGAGGAAGAATCTTTCTTATTTTTTAGGTCGGGACTATTTTTGTTAAAATATTCAGTTGATTGAGGCTTAATATGGATTAGGCTGATGATTGATATCACCTGGAGAGTAAGAGAGGTGAATGTTTTTACTATTTAAGGAATTTTTAGGTATTGAAAGTAACAAAAGGGTGAAAACTAGTCTATTTTGCAAAACTAGTTTCTTGGCAACATGATTTGGAAAAGGAAAGTAGATGTTGTTTGAACGTGTGAATATTTCAAGATATATAACATATGTGGATGTTTTCTATAGGTCCTAATGAATTTATAGATTGGTCACTTTCCATATTTGAGTTGATCTCGGGTGGTCTTGAATCCCAAAGGTGAAGACAGGTGATGAAAACAAGCTGTTTGCTTAAGGATATGAGCCTTTTGACCCATATTATGAAATGTTTTATTGGAACAAGTACAATTGAGCCAGCAGATGTTTTTAATATCATATTACATGTGTGGTTACTTTTATAGCTTGAATAATTATTATTTTTGTGTTGGTGAATTTTTCTCATCCGAGTGTTGGGGTTTTGAGGCTTTTTGGTGGACGATGAGAGGTTTTGGGCATGACTTATCAATATGAGTCATATGTGAATGTTTTAATGATTAAATTGGGATTTTATTAAGTTTTTTTAGAATAAAAGGATGTAAACCAAATTATCTTGAATTTGAATGATGAAGAGCATATAAAAGTGATGTTTTGGGTGTTATTTTGAGTTAGTTGAGTTGGTATGAAGAGTACAACCTATGTGAGGGTGTTTTCAATGCACAACGGCATATGCTAAGATATAAAAAAATGCAAAAAAATTGAAGAATTTTTTGAATAGTGTGTGCAAGGGATTAAAGAAAAGACAAGTGAACAAAGTGAGAGATAAAGTGAGTTAGAGAAGTTAGGGTTTGTGAAATGGTTTGAAGGTGTTTGGAGCTGAATCTTGTGATTGAAATATGATGAGTTAAGTAACATATCTTCACCGATTAATTCATCAAAATATTTTGTGGTGAGTAATATCCATACAAGTCTCTTGTTGTGAGTAATATCAACAAGGGTTTAGGGGTTGGTGTTCCTTGTGGGTTAAGCGGAAGGAGGAAATCTTGTCCAACTCTAGCCATCAAGTGATTACCAATTCGAGATTTTCAAAAATAATGGTGATTTACACAATTGGAGAGCTAACACAAAACACATTGTGTTGAATGGTTAAGTTAGTAGAAGTATGGCAAGTCAAGATAATGCATGGGCTCCAGTTTGTAAAGTGTTAGTGATCTGGGTCTAAAACCGAGTTAGGAGGGCTATTTTTGGATATGGAGCGTATTTAACTTCTTTTGGATCTTATTATATATACATTTATTTTGAGAGAAAGAGGGGGACTTATTCACTTTTCATACCTATGTTATACATAATTTTATACTACATTGCTGTTGAAAGTAATAAAAGACTAATTTTCCTTCATTTGTAGCTTTTCCAAGTGTGTTACACAGTGTTATTTATATGTTTTAGTGAATGTTTATTTCCTTTGCATGCTACTATTTTAAAAACACCTCCATTAAATTATTTTGGGAAGATTTTTAAGTTCATTTAAGTTTATGTCAATGCATTTTGTGTCTTTGAAATCCTATCGAACAACGAGATGAAGTGAATTTTTTTGTCCTTTAGCGATCAATTTAGCATGTCTTGTGCAAGTATAAGTTTTCAAAACATTGGTGTATCACCTATTTTACCAAATTTCATTAAGATTTTACTTATTTTCTCTCCCTTAACCCTAACAGAAAATTAGTTTAGATGATTAATCCTAGGGAACCAACCCACTCTAGAGGTTCTCCTCAACCCAAGTCACCTACATCTTAGAGGAGTTCCCACTGTATAAACAAAAGTGAAGAGGTGTTTATGCTTATTCATTCGGGGTGTACTTGAAGTGATAAAAGTTGTTTGGCATGCCCGGTGGTACCACGACTAGATATTGGCGTTATGTCGAGCTTGTAAATGAATAGACTATTTTCTAATGGTTGTTCCTATAAGTTTAGTTGCTCCAAATAAGCAACTTAATCTGGTTTTTACAAAATTTATCAGTACACAAGAATATATTAACATACATTCAAGATTTGTAATCAGCAAGAACCACTTAGCTAGTATCAACTCCTTACTACAGAGATAGTTCGGATGAATATTTTGAGTGATCAACATTATTATAGTGAAGATTGGATTCTTTTAGGATAAATATATTCCACATTTCTTAATGTTCCATGCGTAAACTTAACACACAAACATCATCAAGAGGTATTCCTTTTGAATTTGTTCAATTACTTATTAATTTTGTTACAAGAAGAAGGCTTGGGAATACTACACCTTATAACAGGCCTAATATTTCCATTCCTCCAACTCAAAACTTTTTATTAAAATCCCCATCTTTCTAATGGAAGATATCATCCTTTTGTGACCTTAATGGGTGGTATTCCTTTACAACTTGTTTTTTTAATGATATAGTAATTGTTTCCTTAAAATTTATGCCTTATTTCAGTTGTTAAGACTAAACCACACCTATTGAACACAAGATATATTTTTTCCTATGTTATGTTTGTGATGTAACTCATGAAGATGTTTCCTTATGGTTATTTTCTACATCTTTTAAAGGAAAATCCCTCCAATGTTATAGAATTTTTCAAACATAGTCTATTACTACTTGGGATCAATTGAGTGAATCCCTTTGTAAACAATTTGAGGACAAATCAAGCGAATTATCCCTCATCGAACAACTTACAACCATTAAGAGAGCAACTAAAGAATTAATGACCAATTTCAATTTGAGATTTACAAGAACTTGGGAAAGGATACTGCAAGTAGTAAAGCCATCATCCCAACATGCATTTTTTATATTACTTGCGTGCATTAAATAGTGATATTGCTGTTATGATTCAATCTATGGGTGGAACCAAACTTCCTACTGTTAGCATAAATATACGTAGGAATTATTTTATATAATTAGGAGAGTTTGTTTCTTTTTCATTCCATTATTCTCTCGTAGATCATAATCTCCCCTTACATTGTGGAGAGTATTGTTAGCTATCATTCCTATAAACATTGTATCCGCTTCTTAAATAAGATAGAATAATTTGAGATATCTAATATCTATTCTCTCTCCTCCATTTCAGCCTCTCAATCTGGTAACAGAGCGTGTGTTTGGAGATACATACAGATCTACCTGTACGTGAGAGCGACAAGGAGTAGCGTGGAGAGAAGACTGAGGCTGCTGAGTGGAGGAATGGATGGCGCCCAACATTAATGAAGTTTTTGGAAGGCTACGTGGAGGTGAATTTTCTAGCATCTACATTTTCCTTTTGAAGACCACGTTTTTGCAAAATCTGCGTAATAGTTTAATAACCTGCGTGGATATATATATTTTTGTTTTTTTTTGGTTGTTGGTGGAAATCAAAATGTGAAGGAACATAATAGTTACGTGGTGGTGGATATAATATTATTCTTTTCCTGATATTCATTGAAATATTATATTCTTAGAATACCGTTTTCTTTGGAACTACGTGAAATTGTCGGAGTGAAATCAAGCTGGTATATCTGCGCATTTATTCTAGTTGTGGTTGAGTAAAGTCTCATTGTGTCCATCTGCGTGGAATTTGCTGAAGACAATTTGAGGTGGAGAGCTGATCTGCCAAGAGTATAACTATTGCTTCTATGGCTTATTAACTCGAATATATATTTTCCTGCTTGTCCCAGGATCGTGGCTCTTGGAGTACACGTGAAAGGAGAGTCGAGTGTGATATTTGCATATATTCCAGCTGGTGTAGGAAGCAACATTGCTAAAGAAAAGAAAGAACAACAGCATGGGAGAGAGTTGCATGATCAAAACTCCTGCGTGGAACATTGCATTTGTTTGGTGAATAAGCCAGGGTGTTCCAGAAACTTTGGCATCGACCTATTTTTTGAAGAAGCACTGGATACCTGCATGTACATCCACATTGAGAAGCTAAGAAACTACACATTTCATCGCACAGAATAAAAAAACACAAAGCCTGCACTAGAGGCTGCGTGAAGTAGTGACCACATACTACTTGCCTTCTGATACGTGTAAAAAGAAGTCTCCTTCAAGCTAAAGTTGAGTTCCACAAATACACGCTGAATGTCAACCGTAAATGAAATGATCGAGACTGCTGAAAGCTGCAACGTCGACTCGCCAGCCGGAGAACACTATGAAGAATCTCCTAAGAGCTCTGGGTTCTACTTTGTATTGCTCACTGATCTTTGAAACACCAGAAATCTAGTCTTCGATGAGCTAGTTCGAAGAGGAATTCTTTAATATTTCCTTTTCGACGTCAGCTGCAAAGAAAAGTGAGTGCGGGAAGAATTAGAAGTTGGGTATGACATTGACTGTGAAGACGAAGAAGAACGCCCCATCAAGCATCGTTGTCTCTCAGCATGCAAGTATCGAGAGCATCTACGTGCTAGTACTTCACATCAATGAGTCATATTTGTAATATCTCTTAAAATAAATAAATAAATAAATAAATAAAAAGTTTTTTTATATTATTTTATTAAAAATGTCTGCTCAAAGTTGCTTCTCTCCAATGCTCAGTTACTTAAAGGGCCCAATTTTGTGGCCTGGAAAAAAAAAATGAGGAAAATCCTTTAGTTTGAAAGATTATGCGGAATTGTGACTAGATCTATGACCGCTCCTATAACCCCTAATGAATTAATAAAGTATGAAATGGTTAGTGCCAAAGCCTTGATGTTGATAATGCTTAGTATCAGTGATAATGTGCAAACATGTTTTCGAATGCGGAGAAACCAAAGGAGGCCTGGGACAAGCTGGCAACAATTTATGAATCCTAAAATCAGACTAAGATCCTCCATCTTTAGTCTAAGTTGCACACCCTCTCTCTGGGGTCAAATGAGAAAGTTGAGGCGTTCTTACATCGTGTGGCTGATCTGCGATCGAAGTTATTAGCGCTCGGTGAATCAATGGACGATAAACTTCTTGTACCGATCACCTTGAGAGAACTCCCTTCTTAATACCGAGTATTTGTTATGACACTGAATGTATCTAAACAAATAGTGGCATTCGAAGAACTTGTGAATTTGCTGCAGTAAGAAGAGGCCATCAAATCATCCCAAGAGGAGACTCAAGATAAAGCTATGTTCTCAAAGCTATACCATAGCCAAAAGAATCGGAAGGGTCCCCCAAAGAAGCCAAATCAAGCGCAAGAAAAACAATAGAAGAAAGATCAAAATTCAAAGAGGTGGTGTCACATTTGCAGAAATAAAACTCATGACACTGATCACTACCGGTACAATAGCTTGAAAAAAAGGTCTTCAAGTCAAACAAGCACATCAATGCGTGAAGATTTTCAAAAATCCAAACGACATCCACGCTGGAGAAAGCACAAGGGACATCTCGCAGCCTAACAAGAAAATGAATCTAACGAGGAGACATTAGAAGGATCCCATGGTTGGAAGAACGTTGTACTCCTTTCTCGGACCTTATAACCCATGAAGAGAGTCCGGCTAATAGACTCTGGTGCAAGTAAGCACATGTCGGGTGACAAGGCACTTTTTGATTAACAAGTCGAACAACCCACTACTAATCGAGTTCGAATAGCTGATGAAAAAGAGTACATTACGTAAGGAATCAGAAGAGTCACCATTCTTTTGGGATTGCGAAAATGTTCATTTAGAAAGGTACCATATGTTCCTAGATTAACTAGAAACCTCTCGTTAGTGACTCGGCTATTGAATCATCACCTAAAGGTAGAATTTCTTGTCCAAAATGGCATCAAATCCTGTTTGATCTCGCGACAAGGTAAGATTATTGCTATAGAATTTCTAAAAGATAATTTATTTGCTTGAGATATTGTTTCATCTTACTCGCCATAGCTTTATCTCATCAACAAAGTGCAATCTACTTCACTCGGCATTTTAGATATGGACACTTTTTGGCTAGTTCTTTGTATTAAATGAGTTCAAAAGAAATGCTTCATGGACTACCCAAATTGTCCAGCTTCCTTGCCTCTGTGTCCCGGTTGTCTAGCGGAAAATAACACAGGATCCATTTCAGCAAGCACCTTCCATGCCAAGAAGCTTCTTAAGGTAGTTCATACCAACTGAAAGGCCCTTTGCCTACTTCATTTTTAGGATTCAAGTACTTCCAACTATTCGTGGATGACCACTCTTGTAAGATGTGAGATTTTTTCTTGAAGAAGAAAAGTGAGGCTCTTCAACATATCCATAATTTCTATCATCATGTTGTGAAAGAGACCGACAATCACTTGCTCTAATTCACTCGATCGAGGGGGGGAATTCACATCAAATATGTTCTTAGCATTCCTGAACCAACAAGGTGTTAAGCAAAACTTGACTGCTCCCTACACACCTCAGCAATATGGGATTGTTGAGCATCACAATCTCAAAGTGATGGAGATGGCTCGCTACATGCTAACAACAACAAAGCTAGAGGATTGTTATTGGGCTGAAGTAGTACAAACAAATGTATATCTTCTCAACAGGGCACCGACAAAGATTCTACAAAATAAAATTCTAGAAGAGGTATGGAGTGGTAGAAATCCATGAATTTCTTTTTTGTGAGTATTCGGTTGCACAACATACAAGCATGTCCCAACTCGAAGAGAACGAAGGTTAATCCAAAGACAATTTCATGTATCCTACTTGGATACAACACTACCTCGAAGGCACATCGTCTCATGGATCCCGTGAAAAAGAAAATATATGAATGTTAGGGTGTGGTTTGTAATGAGTCATCCTTTGACTCTATTGTGACAACAAGAAGAACCATTACCAATCACTTGTCATTATCTAGTCTCCAAATCGATGATCGAGTTAGAGGAGATAACTCGAGAAAAGAAATGATACTAAGAGAGATATTTGTTGACCTTAGAGAAATAGAGAATGTGACTCCACATCAATCCACATGGAAATGACACAGCTTCTTCTCAAAAGAAGCCATGTTCTCATTCAAAGTCGGTAAAAAGCACCAAAGAAGGACTCACATTTACAACAACTCCTAGATACATCATTCAGATTCAAACAAGAAATGAGGTAAACTTTGCACTCATGAGTTCACCGATTAATATCTTTGAGCGAGAAAAGGTTCGTGAAGCACTCAATCAACCTTAGTGCAAGGAAGCCATGGATACACAATATGACTCACTCATGAAAAATCGACATGGGAGCTTTTTGATCTACCAATAGGAAAGAAACCGATAGGCTGCAAATGGGTTTTCAAAACTAAATATAAGGCAGATAGATCCATCGACAAACATAAATAACAACTTGTAGCAAAAGGATATGCTCAGAAAGAGGGCATTGACTATGAATAAACCTTTGCACCCACTATGAAGATCAAGACCATTAGATTTTTTTGTGCACTGACAACACAAAAAGGATGGAGACTTCAGCAGATGGATGTCAAGAGTGCTTTCCTAAATGGTGATCTAAAATAAGAAGTGTACATGACCCAACCTGAAGGATTTTTTGATGAAGAGCATCCTAAGAAGGTATGTCGTCTCATCAAATCACTGTATGGACTGAAACAAGCTCCAAGGGCATGGTATATCAAGATCGACGATCACCTTTTGCAGCATGGGTTCACTCGTATCCCCTTAGATTCAAATTTGTATATAAAGAAGGTAGGCAAGGAAATTGTCATTCTTGTTGTGTATGTGGATGATCTTGTGATCACTGGCAATTTAGAAGATCAGGTTGATATTGTGAAGAATGATCTTAAAAGAACCTTCGACATGACATATTTGGGGCTACTACACTACCTGCCTTGTCTTGGAAATATGGCAAAACGAGTATCACATTTTTGTCTCCCAAACAAAGTACGCTAAGACACTCCTAGAAAACTATAGAATGTTTGATTGTAAACTTATATCCACTCCCATGGAGAAAGGCTTAAAAATTTCAAGATTTTAGGATTCACCTCAAGTAGATGCTACTCTCTATAGGAAATTTGTTGGAGGACTCATCTACTTGACATATACCAGACAAGATTTATGCTATGTTGTTAGCTATCTTTCCATATACATGCAGAAACCGAAGAAATGTCACTAGAATGTAGAAAATCATGGTTTGAGGTATGTTCGAGGTACATTTTATTATGGTCTGGAATATAAGAAGAATGATCAATTCTTCTTACAAGGATATGTCGACTCGGACCACGCCGGATCTGTTGATGACAGGAAGTCAACTACAGGATACATATTTCATCTCAGATTTGGACCTATCTCATGGATAAGAAAGAAGAAGAATGTTGTTTCTATCTCATCCATAGAAGCTGAATATTGCCCCACACGAGGATCTTTGTGTGAAGTGATATGGTTACGTTGTATTTTGGATGACCTAGAAATTCCTGAAAAATAGTCGCCTATTCTCTATTTCGATAATCGAAGTGTGTTGAAGCTCATGCAGAATCTAGTTTTTCATGAATGAACAAAGCATATTGAGATTGATTTCATTTCATTCGAGAGCACATCTTGAACCATCACATTCAGCTCTAGTACTATCCTACAGAAGCACAAGTTGTCGACAGTCTCACAAAATCTCTTGGAAAAGTGAAATTTTAACTTTTCGGTCACATTTGCAAGGACAATGTAATAAGCAGGGAATGTTAGCATAAAGATATGTATGATTTATTTTATATAATTAGGAGAGTTTGTTTCTTGTTTATTCCATTATTGTCTTGTAGATCAGAATATCCCCTTACATTACGGAGAGTATTATTATCTATCCTTCCTATAAATATTGTATCCACTTCTTGAATAAGATAGAAAAATCAGAGATATCTAATCTCTATTCTCTCTCCTCTATTTTAGCCTCTCACCTACTTATTTTTAAATAATAAAAGAGAAAAAAAACCTTATATAAGATTTAAAATTATCCTCTATACCTTCTATGCCCATTTTCCCAAGATATTATTATTTAGAATTCACCCCTCGAGGTGAATTGGAAAACTCGAATGATTTCTTCAGGCTGAGCAAGTAGAAATGGCTCGAGGGAAAAATTCATATTTTAGAGCTCCCTTTGGCTCTCTAACCCCTCCATCCAAGAAAAAAATTCAAGGAGTTAGAAAAAATTAAAAAAATCCAAAAAATTGGCTTCAGCTCATTTATTGTGGCAAAATCAAGTTTTTGTGGCCCATGCCACACCGGTATGCGAGGGACGTCTAGGACGCGAAAACCCGATTTTTCCAAAATAGCTGAAAAATAGTTAAAATCAGGTAAGTCGGAAAAAATTTCCTAGGTAGTCCGTGGGACATCTCGGGACTCGAAAACCTGATTTGCCGAAAATAGCCGAAAATAGTATAAATCGTAATTAGGGTCAAAATGTCTTGGGCAAGATGCGGGATGTTGGGACATGAGTTCCCAAAAATTTGAAATCATTGATTTGCAAGGGAATTGAAAAAGTTGGGTATTTTTGGCCCATTCCGCACAAGTACGAGCAAGACCTCTAGGACCCGAAATGTCAAAGTAGCCAATAGGAAGGAAGCTCGTGGGTGAAGTAATGGTTAATGGCCGCAATGGCCCGATCCACCGTGGTACGCGAGGGACACGAGTTCCCCAAAATATGACTCACTTCATTCTAAAGTAGGTCAAGTGTAATGTAGATGAAGTGGTTGGAATCATGGTTCTGAGCCTAATACATAGAAATCAAGAAATATGGAATTTCTTGAAAAATAGATGGTTATTTTTTGGAAAATGTGCCCAGATTCATAACATGTTGTTTTATGTGGTAGTTGGGATGCATTCAATGGAGCATAGAATGACATTTCTCGGTGTTGCGAAGTCATGGGACAGCATGTGGAGCCTTTTGTGAGAAACTGAACATCATTTCACTTCATTTACTACATCTTATAAGTGGTTGAAGGATGGATTTCAGGATTTTCATTTTCCTCTCTCTCTCTCTCTCTTCTCTTATTTCTATAAATAAGACTCATTTAGTTGGCCTCATTGTAAGACAAGATAGTTTTTAGTATCAAAACTATGTCAAAAAAAATTAAGCCAATGTGCTATAGGCCCTTATAGTGGACTCCTTGCATGGGGATCTCGAGCCCTTTTTTTGTAATAGATTGAACTATGCATATTATAAATCAATAAATACGATTTTGTGGATGTATCTTACCCTGATGTGTTTGTTTGCATTCCTCTTGCCCCTTCGATCTCTTTCCAAATATATTGTTTCTATCTTACATTATTGCAAGGATTCATTATAATTGTGTGTGCATGAAATATTGTTGTGAATGTAGTTACTAGATTGTACCGAATGTTATCACCCCTTCTAGTATGCATTTTACTTCTACTTTTCACACATTGGAAGACTATTCTCACACTCTCCTTTTCTGGTGTATCACCTCATTAGTGTAGGCTTTTTTTTCATGCACTCTCTCTCCCTGGTCCCTTGGAAAGACATATTAGGATTAGATAGTTTTTCCTGCATTAGAGTAGATTGTGGTAGGTAGTCTAGGAGCAAGAGCCATCTTTCTCTGGAGGTCTATCTCAAGGAGAAATTCCCACAACGTGCGTGCATAGAACCCATGTTATCTAATCACATTGTGATCTCAAGCACACACACTTGTGCAAACGATAGGATGTTATTATTCAATGATAATAATTACCTCTTATTCTGCATGTTACAAAACCACCGCGACCTCCTACAGTTTATCCTAATGCCATATACGACTTAAAAGGGGTTGTTCATACCATGTCAAACAAGATATTACCATTGGAAAGATATCAATTTCAGTAAAAAAACCATGTTAACTACCTTATCATCCTTATAGAAATTTCAAACCTCCTAATCAAGTTTATAGGCCTCCATATCAAGCTCAAGGAGCTATTAGAGTAGAAAAACCACTTCCAGGTTGTTGATCCTAATGTTCCCTCAACTTCCAGAGCTTTAGTTCCAGTGTAACCCAAAAATAACATGATTTCAGATCCTAATTTTCATCCTAGTGAGCCAAATGTAGAATTTGAAAATATTCCCCAAGGTTTTCCTTCTTCCACAGGATGACTCAAGAGGAATCATATTATTAGGTTTAGTAGAGTGATTTTCTTGTCTAACAAGGTGATCCTAATTTTAGGGGAAAAAGATGTAGCTATGGTAAATTTTGAAGTTAGTGATCATGTATCTCTAACTCAAAAAAATGGATCCAAAGAAAGGAGTGAATTTGTTGCAGGTATAAAAAATCAAGAGAGAGAGAGTTATGGATGAGAGTACAAGTGATCATGCTAATTATCGAGCTCAATAAAATCATAA
The DNA here is from genome assembly GCA_018340775.1 of Taxus wallichiana var. yunnanensis. Classification (NCBI taxonomy): domain Eukaryota; kingdom Viridiplantae; phylum Streptophyta; class Pinopsida; order Cupressales; family Taxaceae; genus Taxus; species Taxus wallichiana. The sequence goes on from CM031235.1 coordinate 729,002,126, forward strand.
TACTAATGCTAGTAAGAGTAATTTTTCACTTCAAGTACAAGAGGAAGATGCTTTTTCAAAAGTTTTGTTTAATGTAAGGGTTTTACCTTTTAATATTGTTGATTATATGAAAGGATGAGATGTTAGTATGACCATATGGGACACATTTTCCATTTTAGGATAAAAGGATTTTCTTTTCAAGGAAATTTTAGGTTTAAAAATATCATCAAAACCAGTAGAATGTATAGAAAGTACATTTTGATGCAAAATCATAACACCCTTAAATTTCGCAGTTTGAGATGGGGCATTCAAAGATGATCTCATAACATGGAGGTATCTTGACTGTGGGACATTGCGAAATGGGATAGATCTCCTAAGAAGGACGATTCTGCTCCACACCTACCTTCCACTAACAACTCCTAATGTAGGAAATTCACTAACTAATCCTAATCTAATTCTTCCAAGGGTACAGAGAAATAAGGATTGCATGAAAGAAACCTACACTACGAGTGGTGATACACCAAGAAAGGAGTGTTGTTCACTCTTCCTAGCCCTGCAAAATGAAGAAAGGTTGCATACTAAGGAGGTTGGATAAATGCAACAAAACCCAAGTTTGACCAATGTATTAAGGGAAGGGTAGACAACCGCAACATAAACCCGAAATTAAAACAATCTTCATTCCTAATAAACACAAAACACCCCGCAATAACTATGAAATATAAATAGAACACCCTATTGTAATGAGAGGTAAGAGAGACCAAAAAAACATACAAATGTTAAAACAACTAACACAAAACATAATGTTTATTTCTCATTAAGTATACATAGTAAATTACATGTGGGAGAAAGGCATGAAGCCAAGTATAGTTTTTGAGGAAGGCTTAGAGCCCTAAGAAGAAATGGAGTGCATGGGAGAATAAAGTTCAAGTTTTTGTGCAATGCAACCCCTTATAATTTATGGAGAAAGAAAATGAGGAGAGAGATAAGAAATTCAAAATATGTACTCCAATCTCCAGCAAAATCCATCATTGTCCTTGTAGGAGCGATGGGCCAATCTACCAAGCACATAATCCATTATACCTCTCTTTTGGGGAAAAAAAGGAGCCCATCCCTCATTATTTTTAGTAAGTGATAAGTATAGAACCACATTATAAAATGGTAGACTATATTTCCTCATTAATAAAACCAATCGTAGTTGTGAATAGGATGTTGAGAGATTTCAAAAAGTTTGATTTTATGTAAATCCAAGCTCGCACAAAATTTATGGCCATTTTAAGATGAGGGTGCCATTTTTCAATAAATGTGGATGGTTGGAAATTTCTTTTTAGACTCGAGATTGCATCAAAACCTATGAAATCAAAAAATTTAGACTTTCATTATTCAGAACTTTAGGCTTTTCCACTTCGGAGATCATTGCATTGTTCATTGATCAAGCTTTGGATTTGGAGGTTTTCCACAGAAAGATCATTTATTAGTTATGACTCTTACCTTGGTCATTGTTTTTGTGTTTTCCATGCATGGCGGATAGTGGAAAAAGTAGTATAGTTATGCCCAAATTCATTGTAGATAAGTCCGGTTTTAAATAAAAACCAATTTTCAAAGGTGTTCTATAACAAGAGGGTTCACCAACTAAGACATTAGGAATAATTAAAAATTTAAAACTCACCTTGCATTATTTCACTAGTGTAACTATTTTGTAGGATGTCATGGTTGGAGATTTTCCACCTTATTTTGCTATGTTCCTTTCAAGCGACTCCGCACATAAAAATTGGAGGTTATCTTTTAGCTGATTTCTCTTATCATGTTTTTAGAACCAAGTATGGAACTAAACCGACAATCAATCTTTGTCAAATTTTCACATCGAGCATCATACACCTAAGCACTTTAAAAGAAAATTATACTATCATGAATGACCAATTAGGTGAGATTGAATATGAAGTTCTTCATGCATTAGAAGGAATTCCTTATGTATTTAAGAATGAAGGGAGTAACAAATTTTATGGCCATAATCATTATAGATTTATTGAAGAAAAATGCATTGGAATTTCCTATATACATGAAGAAAATGTTGAAATTATAGCCATTGAAAAGGGAAAACACTAGGAGGATGGTTTATGAGAATTATTTTTTGATAGATTTAAAAACCACCATGGTTTAGAGATGGTTTAATGCTAATTTCACCCACCAATCATAGATATTTTTCAGATGTAGATTTTTAGTTTGGTTGTTCTAACAATGTGTTAGAATATGAGAGACTTAATCATGGTCTTGAGTGGACAAAAAGAGAGGAATAAAAATTTGCAGGATTATGGTGACAATAACCTAGTTATACATCATCTAAGAGGTTCTAATACTTGAAAAAATTGATTAATGAGGACATACAAACATAGATTATGGGACATACTTGAATATTTCCTTGGTTTTAACATAAAAATTATTTCTAGAGATAGAAATGAGCATGTTTATAGAATTGTAGATATTGGATTTCAATCTAGCACACCCAATAGATATCAGAAATGATAAATTGCAGCCTCATATCAAGGTTATAGTGAGGCCATCCATTCTAGATAACAACTCACATTGGCATGTTTTTGATGATGATGCTCACATAGTCAAATGTTTTCTTAAAGAGGATGATTTTTCTTTAGAAACAAAAGGAAAACTTCAAAACATGTATGAAGATCAGATTATGCAACTTAAGAAAGGTAATATTCCTACAAGCCTTATAACTTTGAAGAGTATATTTGAAAATAATGATGAAATGAAAGAGAAGAGAGATGTTCTCACTATAAGGATAGATTAGAATGAAAGAGTTAGCATTCTTGATGGCAAGAACCTCAATCTTGGCAAGGTATGTTCAAAATCTGAAAAATATGCATTCATTGAGTTATGTAGAGAATATGCTGATGTATTTGCATGGAAGTAAAATGATTTTATTGCGTTTTATTCCTCAGTAGATGTTAGAGTAGGTATTTAATTTAGCTCATGTTCACCTAGGTACTTTATTTACCTTTATGGTATTTATCCTCACCCACTTATGTGTGTGGATATTTCTTTTATCTTATTTAGATATTAGGAGATATTATCTAGTTGTTAGGTATAGTTCTTTCCTTGATCTATGGTATTGAGTAGATCCTTGATGTCTAGTTCTCTCCTAAATCTATGGTCTTGACTAGTTCTTTGATGACTAGTTATTTCTTTGATTAATGGCTTGCTCTACGACCGTGACTAGTTCTTAGATTGTTATTCCTTGCCTATTTAAGCAAGGCTCATTCTCATTGTATTGCATTGAGTTCCATAATAATATATGATATTGTTTCTCATTTTTTTGCAAAGGTTTTATGTAAAGTTATTTTGGTGATTTTCTTTTCATATTATTGATCATGGTGTTTGATTAGCATCTATGTTCTTGGCTTGGTATGATCTTGTTATCATTCACTTCATGGTATCAGAGCAGGAGATTGCTATTGACATTTGTCTGTAAGTTTTATTTTGTAAATAAATTATTTGTGTATTCATATATTTGGGATTTGGTCGTATTTTGTTGCTGCATGTATTTTTATGCAAAATAGAGGCTTCCATTGATCTGGAAGGCATGAAAACCCTAAGATTGATCAGAAACTAAGTTGTTTCGCAGACAGGTCATTTTTGTGGTTTTTTTGTTGTTGCAGAGAAGCACATTGGATCGCCTTGGGATTCACGCCCACAAGAAAAGAAATCACAGGATTATTTTTTTGGTCTGTTGTTTTTTTGAGATCTACACAAAGCAATTTTCTCGATGCAAACAGTATCTATCTCGGTTTACACAAAGGAAGGTTTTCGGATCTTTCCTTTTTTGGCAAGGGTCCACAGATGTTGTGCACATTTTTTTTTTTGCTATTTCAAGAAAATCCATAGGTTGCTATTTTTGGAAATAAAGGTCACTGTCTACACAGTCCAGAAATAGTAATTTTTACTAGAAGCGGTAGTTGGATGTGACTTTCTCGAAAACACGCAACACACCCCAAAATAGTAAGTTGTGCAAACACCCATTAAAATCCTTAGCCCTTGGTCATATGGTATGGTCATATGAGGGCTTAAAGCTTAGGTGCTTAACTTCAGCCCCCTTTAATTTTATTTGTGTGGTGAAGGCAACAACATTTTATTTTGTTTTAGTGGAACTAAAATAAATAACAGAGCAAAATATTAAAAAGCTTGTAACTTTTGATCAGTAACTCGGTTTTGAGTGCCGTTTTTTGTAAAAGTACTTGTTTTTTCATGCTCTTTCTATTGGAAATATTTATTTTGATACTTGTGATATAATTATAAAGTACCAAATATGGAGGAGTGTTGTAATCAATTGTGGATACAATTTTGGCTGAACCCGACGTTCTAAATTTTTGGGAATTGCAGTTTGTACCTATCATGGATTCTGAGAATGATATGCTTTTCTCTAAAGTATGTGGACTTCAAGAGGATATTGTAAGATTTTTTGAAAAAAATAGATAGCTCAAGAAGTGAAATTATCTTCTACAATCACTCATTCATGATAAGGATACAATAATACACTTCCTGTAGAACAAACTTGCTAGCCTACAACATCACCATCATATTTTGGACAGTCATATCCATGATCCTAGTCCACTTGTACCCACTAACATTTATCTGCCATTCTTTGAGCCTCAACCTGATTTTGATGCTTCTAAACTTGTGAGGCTTTTTACCACATGCTCTTCGACATCTCGTGCCTATTACAAGCACTCACATGTTGTGTATCCTACTTTTGCTCAGTATGCATGGATTTTTTGAGAAGCATACCACTGCATTCCATTCTCGCATGCTCCATTATATGGGTCTCACTAGTGGAGTCATTGACAGACATTCACATGGTATTATTTCCTCTATTCCACATGTTAAGCGGAATTCTCAACATGACATTGGTTTTCGAGCAGATACTTCATTGTGATCACACATTGATAGAGCTCATTTTTTTGTTCGCTTGACTTGTTCTGAGGATCATGAGCAACATATGAGTTATGCACCTTCACTTAGGCTTAAGAAACCTGAGATTTCAGCTATCAGACATGATCAACTTGACACACATTCTGATGTTCTTTTACATGCACCCATTATGCATTTTACACCAAGTCATATGCAAGCATCTTCTTCATCCATTTGTGTTGATTTGGGGTGGATATCTGATCACTCATGGTGGCAACATAGGCATTCATTGAGAGGACTCTACAGTGTGGCTCCTCCACCATTCGGCCTCTTGCTCCACTTTACGTACCTTCCGCATTATGATGCTTCTTGTTTTGAGCATTTTTCTTTAAGCAGTGTAGTGTATCTCTCTTGTTTGTTGAGAGATTTTGTATCTGTATTTTTGACACTTTTGGCATGTTGACAATCTCTCTTATGGGGAGCTATTCTAGTGGAGCCCAGTGTTATTTTTTCATTGTTCGAGTAGTTTTTTTGACAACTCATACAGATTTGTAGCGCCACTCCACCCATTCAGCAGTATGGGAGGGTGTGGTGTTGATCCTGCTTCTTCGGGTTTCGTGTTCTTACGTTGTTACCTTGGATTTTCTTAGATTGTGACACTCTAGATTTTGTGTCCTTGCCTTGTTGCTTTGGTTATTATTCTTGGATCATGGCACACCTATTTACAGCACTTGATTGAATTATGTTTGGTGTTTTTTTTGCACTTTCGACATCACTCCGTTGACAGTCTCCTTGTATGGAGCTATTCTGGTGGAGCCCAGTGTCAGTTGTTTTTGAGTTTTGTGATCGATCAGTGGATTCAGACCATAGTGCACACCAAAAATTTTCAGAATTGTATGATTTTTTTGAGCCAAGCTTCTTGGGATGCCTTGGAGCGGGTCTTTACTCTCTTCACTTTGTTGTTACTAGTTTTGGGTACCTTGCGGTGTCCCTTTTTCCCAGTTATTGTACATGAGTACCTCATCGATTTAGTTTCGGGACTCATACTATGGCCATGACACATCTATTTTGGCCCCTAGCTTCACTTGAGGGGGTGTTAGAGTATATATTTACTTTAGCTCATGTTCACCTAGGTACTTTATTTATCTTTATTGTATTTATTATCACCCACTTATGTGTGTGGATATTTCTTTTATCTTATTTAGATATTAGGAGATATTATCTAGTTGTTAGGTATAGTTCTTTCCTTGATCTATGGTATTGACTAGATCCTTGATGTCTAGTTCTCTCCTAAATCTATGGTCTTGACTAGTTCTTTGATGACTAGTTATTTCCTTGATTTATGGCTTTATCTACGACCTTGACTGGTTCTTAGATTGTTATTCCTTGTTTATTTAAGAAAGGCCCATTCTCAATGTATTGCATTGAGTTCCATAATAATATATGATATTTTTTCACATTTGTTTGCAAAGGTTTTATGTAAATTTATTCTGGTGAATTGCTTTCATCTTATTGATCGTGGTGTTTGATTAGCATCTATGTTCTTGGCTTGGTACGATCTAGTTATTGTTCCTTTCAAGAGACACAAAATTACGCACTTTCGTCATTATTTTGTCATGGTCTCATATTGCTATTCATATCATTCTTAAGTGAAAAGAGTAATAATTAATCCATGTCTTCGGCCATTTTTACATTTATTGATGTCATATTTTCTATCTCACACCCACACTTTCCTAGTCTTTATTGTCAATCTATTTTTTCCTATTTCGACTTGCGTGCCCAACTAGAACTGGGGTGCCCCAGTACCTTGTCCCCTCTAGGGCACCCTAAACCTCATTTCACTTTACTCTCACATTTTTGCACTTTCTATCCATTTGAATTTTCTATCTTTTTAGTAGTCGTCCTTTTCGGGTTAATTAGGAAATTAAAAGAGAACCATATAAATATAAAGTAATGTGACCATAATGAAGGACCAAGCACTAAGCATCTACTATCACCATCTATAGTTGCATCCATCAAACGCATCTAAAACTACATTTCCATCCATCTAGTTCCATCACAAGGTACACAAGGTTGGTTTGTCAACATTGCTATTCATAGGAGGGTATTATATTGTTTCCATGCACACATTTAGTACATTCTACATCTAGATATTTTCTCGCTACTTAACAAAGTATGACTAAGACAAGAGAAACCTACGGAAATTTTTTTAAAAACACACCTTGAACTAAATTAGGTCCGAGATGCGACCAACGCTCGATTATAAATCCATCAATTTGGTAGGCGAGGATATTCCCGCCCCTTCATATCCATATTTATTTTCTAGGGTTTTTATCCTTTGTCTATGATTTTGTAGGTGATTATTCCATATCTTATTCATAGTGACACCTAGCACAATTCAACAACATTAGTTTGACAGAAGGAACACAAGCGAACATCCAATGAAACCTCGGAGGAGATTTTGTAGCCATTTTTGTAGACCAGGGAGCCCAAAGCTTATACTAGGGCACCCACGGGTGATCCTATCCCTTTCCACACACCCCAATCAAGCTAGATAACTTATATATGTGCTTTCTCAAAAAAATTGCGGTCGCTTCCTCCTCTTTTCCCCCGGTCTACATTGCATGACATATTCTGTGATATCGTGAATCAACTAAGGACTTGTTAACCCTCCCTTCCACTTTAGGGTTTCATAATTTCTAGCTTAATTTTCTTGGGTATATTTGTTATATTTTATTGATAATTTATTCATTTATTTTACTTTTCCAATACCGTTAGATTACACTATAATATTTTCAATTATGGTTAATCATTTTTCATTACCTTAACACACTACTAAATTAGAAGATGGTCAAAAACCGGTAAGAAAAAAAAATCCTACTAACCCAAAATTGGAACCATTGATGAGGAAAGAGCTTGAAAACATTAGTAAGTTCTCCATTATGTTTTCCATCAATCATTCTACTTCTAGGTATCTAATCTTGTGTCGGTAAAAATATGGTGAAATCAGATTATGTGTTGAATTTTCATGATTTAAATAATTTTCCATGTAAATATCACTATCCTTTACAATCCATGGATAAAATAAGTTAGCTAGTTGCTTTGGTTCAGAAATTTATTCTTTACTTGATAGGTATATTGGTTATAACCAAATACTCATCAAAGAATAAGACCAATTCAAAATAACATGCATAACTAAGTGGGGTACTTATGTATATAGAAAAATTCCATTCGGATTATCCAATGTAGGTGCAAAATTTTATAGAGCTTTAGACAAGGCATTCCAAGGTATTATTAACAAGTTTCTTATTTTTTATTTATATGATATAATATTATTTTCAAATATTACAAGTGATCACATATATCATCTCAAGAAAATGTTTGAAATATGTACAAACCATGAAGTGTCACTCAATCCAAAAATAATATTTTTTTGTTCATGAGGGTAAGTTTCTTAGCCGTGTCATTTCAAAACAAGGTATGATCATTGATCTGAAAAGAGTAAGTTCTATTATTAAATTATAATTTCATAAACACAACAAATAATTTCAAATATTTCTTGGAAAAAACAATTTCATAAGAAGATATATTGTTGATTTTTCTTCATTATCAAGGTCATTGACCAACATGATGAAGAAAAATCATAATGTTACATGGAAAAAGGACGGGATAAAAATCTCAAATCCAAAAAGAAAGTTATGACTTCAGCTCACACACTAATAAATCCTAGTTTTTCAAACAATTTCATGTTGTATGCTTATGTTAATATTGACACGATCTCAAGAATGTTGACTCATCGAATAAAGATGGTTTTGAGCATCCAAATGAAAATTTCAGCCAAAATTTGCTAGAGTATGAATCACATTATTCTTTTGTTGAGAAGCATGTTCTTTCAATTTTTAGATCCCCAAGAAGTTTAATCATTTACTCTCTAACAACATAATTCACTTAATGGTTGTTGACCAAAAAAATAAAAGATTTTTTTATCAAAGACATAAGTGAAAAGAGAGTAGGTTGGATCATGACGGTCATGAAATATAACATCAACATCAAAGTTACAAATTTGATTAGAGGAAAAGGTTTATGTGAAAATAATTTCTCAAGATTTGCAATAGAACAAAGAAGTTTTCCTATTTGCTTCAAAATGAATGTGAAGAAGTAAAAAATCAATAGCCTTCAAGTTGGCTTTCAGACATGATAATTTACCTTCAAAGCATGGTTAGTATCCAATAAACATGAATAGCTCAAAAAAGAATATGTTTTAGATTTTAATCAATTCCTTTCTTGTTGATTAATGGAATTTTATTTAGAAAAGAAATCAATGTTGTATTGCTGAGATGCATTGAAAAAGTCAAGTTGAAAGGATAGTTGAATAGTATCATGATGGATGAGGTAGAGGTCATTATTCTGCTAAAACTACAACCCTTAGGATCATGAAAAGATGGTATTATTAGTGAATTAATTTAAAGGATTGTCATACTTGGGTAAGAATGTGTAAAAAGCCATTTGGTTGCCATGGTTAGTTCCTTCCTTGGCCGAGGATCACTTAAAATCCCAAAAATTGTTTTTTGTTCCTCTAACCATATGAAAGAGTCTGTTACTTGGTCGTAAAACTCGGGCTTTTCCTTTCCCTCCATTTTCCACAATCACGTTTTGTTGTCCCTATCTTTTGTGTCCCAAATACTTGAGGAAATGAGTGGATGTAGCTCAAGGATCATGTTTGAACCTTGTAACATTTCCAAATTCTCTTTCCTTGGAGAAAATTTCATCTCTGGGCTCAAACGGTGGTTTCCCTACATTTTTACGGTTTGATAGGTGTGTTTTTCCCCGTCAAATTTACATCTCTACATCAGTGGAAACATGTGGCTCTTTTTGGTTGGATGCGGCTCAACGGGGCACTCTAAAAACTCTATGGCTTGCTTTAACCCAAAACTTGTCCACGTGGAGGAACAACGCTCATTTGAAAATTCACCTTTTGGTTTGGCCTTGGAGTTGTGGGAGGACACGTGGAGGATTCTGCTGCTTTTCCCAGACTTAGAAAATTTTTCATGCAATCGGTATAGTTTTGGTGGGCCATGGACATGTGGTGAACCCATGCTCATTTGGGTCTCCACTCTTGGGGACTATCTTGAAGTTACACCATGAGGACACGTGGAGGTTTCCACTGGGCCTTCCCTTACTTAGACTTTTTAAACAACTTTCTAAAGGGCCTGGGACATGTGAGGGACCACGCATGTTTGGGGACCGGCCCTTGGGTTTTATTTTGAAGAAGCGCCAGGAGGACACTTGGAGGCTTCCACTCACTCTTCCCTTTTCTCATACTTTTCAATAGCCAAAGGAGACTTCCTCGGACCCTAGACACATGGCACCTTCCACTGAACTTTCAACTTTTTAAAGACTTTGCTGGACTGAGACACGTGTTGAGCCCACACTTGTTTGGGGTCTCTACTTTTGGGACCATCTCAAGATGCACCATTGAGACACGTGGTAGTTTGAAAAGTCAAAAGGCAGGAGGTGGGCTTTCGGGGGAAATTTGAAAAAATTTCCTTTTGTGAAAAAAAGGGTTAAAGTGTAAAAAGGAAGTGCATTTCTGTTGGGACCCACATTGGGACACGTGTCAAGCCCATTTTTCAAGGCGGAGGGGTAGAGAAAAATGAGAAATTTTACATTTTTTCCAAAAGTTGTAAAAGGTAAAAAGGAACCCCCAGGCCCATTTTAACTCGGATCTCCCATGTGGATGGTCCAAATTCAAAAGGAAATCGATGGCAATTGCATTTGTATCTAATTTTCCACCATTTTTCTCCAAAGCTCTTGGGGATGTGAATTTTTATGGTTTTTTTTCTTGACATCTCCTATATGCCAAAATGAAGAGGAGAATTAATTTGATATCTTGATTTGGTAGGGAAGATCTGAAAATGTCTTTTACCATTAATATGTGATCTGACTATCGGGTTCAATCTGATTTTCCAATCTTTCCTTCCTTGGCACGTAAAAAACTAGATTTGATGGATTAGAGGAGGAAGTAGTTGGCACGTGAGATGAAGAGTGATTTACTAGATGAAAGAATTGAATGCTTGGAAATATTTGAAGAGATTTTCCCTCTGAGTGCACTGACAACTTTTTTGCAAATCTGATTCTAGGAATCACGATCAAAATCACAACAAGCAATGGTGCTTTGAATGTTTTTGTTTTGGGGGAAAAACTTTTTGTAGATTAAATGTTATAAATTGCATGAACTTGTCATGTAAATGGTTGGAGTGTTAGAGGTTGGAGTTAATTCCTAAGAGAAAAGTTTGACAAAGCCCATCTTTCTGAGAAACCATCTAAGGAACATGTTTATTTCTTTTGTGTTAAATTTGATCATGTCAAGGTGGTTGCAAGTGTACAACCATTGACAAGCTCTGAGATTGTTCTAGAAACTTTCCCTATTGATGAATTTAATCAAATTTGAGTTAATCTGTGTTGATTTTGGGAAAAATTGTGTATTTTCTTCATTTCTAATGTCTGCAAATAGTTTTTCTTGTTCCCATTACAATCTTACATTGAAATCTTTGTGAATCACACAAGATCTTATCCTTGTGATAGTTTGGTGGCATTTGTAATTTCATTTATCATAAGATCTTTCATTTGATAGTGAAATAAAAAAATTTAAAATCACTTTACTCCTAGCATGATGATAAGATTGTTTGTTAGCCTTTGAGGGTATCTTAGGCATGATAAAACAAAGGTTGATAATGTTCAATTAAGTTTTTCAATTTGAGCCTTCATTTTGGATTCTTAAAGTTTGTGTGAAAATGTGTTGATCTAGGCCTCCATTGAAGCACACCTTCTAGTTAAAGGAGCATTTTAGCTGTTATGAAGCATTATGTTGATTAAGCCTTCCATTTTTGTAAAATCTCTCAAAGATCTAGTGAATCAAGTTCATTCTACCTCACCTCCCACCAAAAATTCATTTAAAAACAACCAATCTTACCCATACTACCCCTATTTGTCCTATGTGTGTGTACAAATGCATAATTTCTATTACCAAAACATGCAGAAGCAATCAGTTTTCATTGTCTTTAGTAGGCCTCTGAACCTTGCTTAGAAAATATCTCCATTATCTAGGGTGACAACTCATGAGAGTTAGGTTTTTTGTATTGATCATATTTTCTTCAAGGTCTTCTTAATAACTTTACAAGGAAGGACATCTCCATCTCCTCCACAAACAATAGGCTACAAAAGGGTCCTCTCACCCTAGTTGAAAGGCACAACCATAAAGTAGTGAGGATAGATCAAATCCTCTTAGGGTGCTATCCATTTCTCCACATCTGAGTGACAAAGAGCAAGCTGCATTTCTTCCCCAGCTACAAAATGACACACAACATGATCTTCTTGTCTCTAAGCTTCCTGTCAAATCTGTGATGTTGCTCAGCTTCTGAGGGAGAATCAATTTGGGTACCAACACCATTTTTGGTGCAGTTGCATTTTTGGGGACATTGTGATTGCAATTCATATTCAGACCCTGGTAAACATTTCTTATATGCTCTAAGTGCTAGTACATTGTTTCAACATCATCTTGTGTTTAGGCCTGTAAGAAGTGTTCAAAGTTACAAGTGTTGTGTGTAATTTTTCCAGTTTCTACAGTTATTGCACTAAGTTTCATTGATAAATCTGGGTAAAGGAAGGTCAGATCATTCCATTTCCAGTTTCTAGTGTTGACAGACATTTGATAGATCATATTTTTAGTGCATTTGCACAACTAAGGTGGAAATCCTTAGTGGAAACTCCATGTTGATCTGATTTTTTGATAAATACTAGTGTCTTAACCTCTATCAAGTGAGATTTGTTACTAATCTTTGCAAAGCTAGAAGGAAGAAGATCTTTCTTTGCTAAGGATCCTACTAGGGCATTATTTCCAGAGCTAGGAAAAAAAAGTCAGAAGGAAGAAAATCCTGAGAGAGTTTGGAGATCGTGAGTCAAGAAAAGAGATCTCCATTGATGAAAGTGATCATCCTATCATTGAATATTTCCATTCAAGTGCTTCTAAATCAGGTAGTATTTTTGTGGAATTGAATTCTCCATCTGGAGAGGGCCTTCATTTGAATTTGAAAAGTTTTCTTCTCATTCTTCCCTTGTTTTCCAAAGTTGATAGGGTTTTCCAAGAAACAAAGCCTTTAGGGGATATCCATTTTGAAATTTATACTCATGTGTTTCAAAGACCCCTTTGTCCCTTATCAGTTTGATTCTCCTCCAAGGTCACCTCCTCAAAACAACATGGCCCATCCCCCACCCAGACCTCCATTTGTTGTAAATACCTTTGGTCCTATAAATTTTAGAGGGATGGTTGGTTATCCAAATGTAGTTCCCCAAGATGTAAGAAATAGACTACCAAAGTTCCAAGGAAATAATGTATAATTGGTGATCAACACTTAAAGCTTTTTATCAACATGATGGAAGACTTTGAGATTGAATTTGAAGATGTATATATCAAATTGTTTATCCATACTTTGGAAGAAGATGCAAGGGACTAGTATAAATATTTTCCAGATAATTCCATTGATTCTTGGATGGAAATGAATAATGCATTTAGATTGCAGTATGGTGATAAAATAGACCCTAGGTTTCTTTTATCGAGTTTGAAAATATCAAGAAGAATCCTAATGAATCAGTGCATGATTTCAACACAAGATTTAACAAGACCTTGAGGAGATTTCCTATTAATTTGAGGCCATGTGATGAATCATGTCTGATAAAGTATTCAGATGCATTTGATAAGAAAGTTTCTTACTATTTGAGGGACAAAAACCTACCAATTTGAGGCAGGCCTTCACCATGGCTCTACAAATTGAGAACAACATTAAAGCAATTGGAAAACCTCCTAAGAGGGAGGGTGTGAAACTAGTTAACCTGAAAAACCTCAAGCAAGTAAGGTTGTTGATTTGGAGGAAGTTGTGAAAACTTTGGTAGGGGCTCGTCAAAAGAAATCTCATACAAATTAGCCTAGGTAGAGAAAGGAATTGGGCAGAGTTCACAAGGTCAGCACAAGAGGAAAAGGCCAAGAAATATTTGCAAATCATCCTAGAAATGAGCAGAGATATGATGAAAGAGGAAAGGGACCTATTGGATTTGGAAATAAACAGCCCCAAGCCAGGGAAAACAGAATGGTGCCTGATCCTTTGGCTGTCGAGTTGTTGTTGTTGAAGAAACAAATGTAATTGATTGGTGTGATAGATGTTTCATGCCCCATGCTCCATGTGAAGTAGATCAGAAAGTAGAAGAAGAAGTTGATGATGATAACACTAATGATGATGATGCATGCATGATGGGTTTCTCCAAACTCACACGACAAAGCAACTTCAACTTGAAGTAATAAGTGCTAGAACTAGAACTACTACTAGTTTTTTGGGATTGCATCCATCGGTACCTCTTCTTCCTTCCTCTCATACTTTAGAAATAGATATTATACAAGATTTTGAAATACCTAATAATGAATTTGAATACTTAAGATCTTTAATGATAAAGAAGTATGATGGAGGAATCCCATCTGAGGAGGATAGGCAGTTGTTGATGAACATTGTTGTTGCCCAAGAAAAGGAGTATAACACAAGAAGTAAAGTTGTCAAAGGGGCAGGACCTCAAGCCAAACCTAAAACTCCATTGCTTACTAATATTCCTAAAGAGGTTCCTAAGAAAGATACACCTTCCAAAGGCCTTGTTGTCCCAAACAAGATTCATACTTCTCCTCATGCCCAAACTATCAAAAATCTCATGCCATCTGATGAGTTTGTCAATCTCCCTTCCAATGCTGCCTTGCCAAAGTATGTTCCTTATGATATTGCCCAAGTCTTGAGTCAGATCAAGATTTATGTTCCAATTGTTGAGTTTCTTAGGATTCCTAGCACAAGAAAAGGGCCTTTGAGTATTTGGGGTTGAAAGAAGAGAAGAGTACCCTAGGAAGAAATGTAAACATTGTGGAGACTCCTCCAATCATTAAAGAGCTAGAAACACCACCAGCATTGGAAGAACTAGGTGAACCACTTGAGGTTTATTTGGGAACATCCTTGGTAGAGTCTCAACTAAATGTAGATCCATTCTTCACTACTCTAATCATTAAGGATAGATTGCTACACAATTGTATGTTTGATTTAGGGAGCATCATGCAATGTTATGCCTCTGGAAGTCATGAATGAACTGGATATCAAAGTAACAACATATGGGAAGTGCACTTGCCATGGATTCCAGAGAGGTGCCAGTGGTGGGATGTGTGAAAGGTTTGGTGGTACAACTTGCAGCTTATCCGGGTAGGAACTTGAAACTTGATGTTGTTATTGTTGATTTCCCAGCCAAGTGGGGTATGTTGTTGTCTAGAAAATGGGCTGCAAGTGTTGGTGGGAGTGTTCAAATGGATATGTCCTATGCCACCATCCCAATTGAGGGAAGCCTTGTCAAGTTGTATGGAGAAAAGAAAATGTTGCACCTCATTGAAGATCCCAACAATGCATCTTATGAAGTGTTGTACACAAGTGTTGATGCTGATAACTTTGTTGGATTTTCTGATGGGAAAGAGAAAAAATGGATCAATGTAAGAGTCTTGAACAAGTAGGCTCTCCATGGAATTTGTTGTTTGATGGAGCTTGCTCCAAATTTGGAAATGGTGTTGGTGTAGTTCTGATTTCTCCAAGCTTGGAAGAGTTTGTTTTTTCTTTCAAACTTAACTTTGAGTGTACTAACAACATTGCTTAAGTATGAAGCATTGTTGTTAGGTTTGAGAATTTCTTGGAAATACTATGTTAAAGACATCATTGTTAAGGGAGATTCAGAACTAATTGTCAAACAAATCAGAAAACTGTATGCTACTAAAAATCAGAGAATGAAATAGTACAAGCATGCAGTCTGGGACTTGATTGAGATGTTTGATTCATTTAATATTGTGCATCATGATAGGAAGTTCAATGTTATGGTAGAAAAGCTTGCAGTATTGGGATCTCGGTTTGATAATTGTGTAATGTCCCCATATTGTGAATATGATGTTGAAGTGTTAACAAGGCCATTTGTCCCTGACAACATTAAACATTGGAAAATTTTTTTGATGATGATGCTCAAGTCAAAATATTTTTGTAGAAAAAAGGGGATTTTTTGATCAATGTATTGATTGGGAGCCAATGGTGTGTGCAAGAGGGTAAAGAAATTTTTTTGGCAAAGACATCATCCAACTAAAAACTAATACCATTCCTAGAGGACTGGTTTCTCTTGAATCAAACTTTGATAATGTTGATTGCATTATTAATAGAAGCATATAGCAGCCTCAAGGGATGTTGAGGAGCATGACCTTGGTACAAAGGAGAAACCAAGGAAGATCTAGTTGGGAAGCAATCTGAACAAGGAGGAAAAGTAGTCCTATGTCCAATTGTTGAAAAAATATCAAGATTGCCTAGCTTGGTCTTATTCTAAACTAAAGGCATACAAGAGAGGATTTGTTTCAACATGAAATTCCTTTGGAATCTAATGCAAAACCATTCAGAAAAAAAGAGGCCGATCAATCCACTCCTATCTCTTAAAATGCAAGAAGAATGAAGAAATTGAGGGATGGAGGGATTATTCAACCCACAAGGTATTCTTCTTGGGTTGCAAACTTAGTGCCAGTTAGAAAAAAAGAATGGTGATATCAGGTTGTGCATGGATTTTAGAAATCTGAATAGAGCATCAATGAAGGATAATTATCCTTTACCAAACATGGAAAACATGCTGCAATTAGTGACTGGTTCTAAGTTACTTTCTACCTTGGATGGTTTCTCTAGCTATAATCAAGTTGTTGTGAAGGAATCGAAAAAATCAAGACAACCTTTACCACTCCTTGGGGAACTTATGTCTATGTTAGAATGCCCTTTGGTTTGATGAATGTTGGAGAAACCTTTTCAAAGAGAAATGGATGTTGTTTTGTTGGTTACATTAATGATTTTATTGTTGTTTACCAAGATGATGTGAAAAGTGTTTTCTAAAGGAGAACAGTGACCATTTGCACTTGGAAAAAATGCTGATAAGATGTAGAGAGTATGGAATTTCACTCAATCCAAAGAAGTGCCATTTTGGAGTGCAAAAGGCCAAGTTTCTTGGTCACATTGTATCAAAGGATGGTGTCATGATTGATCCCGAGAGGGTAGAGGCCATCAACAAGGTCCCAATTCCAAGAACCAAGAAGGGAATTCAGTCCTTCTTTGGGAAAATAAACTTTATCAGAAGATTCATATCAAACTTTGTTGAGTTGACCATTCCAATTACTTGCATGCTAAAGAAGGACCAAGTTATCAAATGGGAAGAGGCTGCCATTCAAGCTTTCAATGGGATCAAAGAAGCATTAAAGCATGCCCCTGTTTTAGCAGCTCCAGATTATAAGAATCCTTTCCAAATGTTTTCTTTTGCTTTAGAGAACACTGTTGCATCTGTCTTGTTGCAGAAGGATGATGAAGGGGATGAGAGGCCAATTTCCTTTTTCAGTAAGGCATTGCAAGGGGTTGAGTTGAAATACACCATTATGGAGAAACAAGCATTTTCCTTGGTAAAAGCAACAAAGGTTTTTAGACCTTACATTTTGAGCTCTAAAGTTGTTTCTTATGTTCCCCACACCATGGTGAAAGATGTCTTATCAGAGATGGAGGTCTCAAGAAAAAGATGCAGATGGGTGAACAAGTTGTAGGAATATGACATGGATATCCAAACCACAAAGTTGGTAAGAGGTTTGGGCTTAGCTAAGCTTATGGTTGAGAGAAACTTGCAAACTATTGAGGTGAATGAAGTAGAAGAAGGAAGGGTGGATGTCCTTGAAAAGTTGATGAGTTCTGAATGGTATAAAGATATAATTTTTATCTTAGACATCTATACTTCCCTGAGTATTTAAGTAAAAATAAGAAAAGAGCTCTTAAGTTGGCTTCCCAGAAATATGTCATTACTGATTTTGGGTTAGCTTGGAAGAACCTAAGGGAGTTCTCTTAAGGTGCATTACTAAAGATGAAGCCCCAAGATAATTGCTGATCTCCATGGAGGAGTTTGTGGGGGAATTTTTTGGAAGAGTCACAACACACAAGATCTTGAGGGCTGGTTATTGGTGGCCAACTCTTTTCAAAGATACAACTTTTTTGGTTAGAAGATGTGAGAGTTTATCTTTTTTGGAAGACTAAAAGCTTTAGGCTCCCTTCCTTTGCATCTTGTATCAATTGAAGCCCCATTCAAGCAATGGGAATGGATTTCATTGGTGAGATTTCAGACCCTTCAAGTGTTGGCCATAAGTGGATTCTTGTAGCCACTAATTACTTCACTAAGTGGGTGGAGGCAATCCCCACCAAGAGAGAAACACACCAAATTGTCATGGACTTCATGTTGAACCATATCATCTGCAGGTTTGGAGTGCCAGTTAAAATTGTTGCTTGACAATGCCATGAGCTTCAGAGCTAAAAATTTTGTGGTAATGTGTAAAGAATATGGGATCAATTTGACATATGCCTCCAACTATAACCCCCAAGGAAATGGACCATCAAATTCCAGCAATAAAAATCTATTAAAGATCATTAGGAGAACCTTGGAGCTGAACAAAAGGAAATGGGGTGAGCAGTTGAAGTTTTGTTTTGGCTGATAAAATTATTGTTAAAAGAGCTACTAGAAAAATTCCATTTGAATTGGTGTATGGAACTCAGGCTTTTTTGCCCCTGCATATATAATTATCCTCATATTAATTTCATTCAACAACTAGAAGATCAAGAAGTTAGTCCATATGATGCTCACATTAACTAGATTGTTGAACTTGATGAAGAAAGGAGGGCATCCCACCAAAGGCATGTAAAGTTTAGAGAAAAATTGAAGAGGTTATTTGACAAGAAGGTCACTCCAAGAGCTTTCAGTGTTGGAGATCTTGTGTTGTTATGGGATAGCATGCATGAAGATAAGGGAAAGCATGGTAAATTTGATGCATTATGGATGGGCCCTTACTCCATTGACATTCAATTGGTGAACATACCTTCTTCTTGAAAGACTTGGATGGGGAATTGCTCGAATTTCCTGTTAATGGTAGCATTTGAAACATTTCCTTGATTGATTCCCCAAAATCAAGGTGAGCATCATTTGTATAATGTATAGTTCATTGGTTTGCTTTCTATTTTTTGTTTTTTCTCATTCTACGGTCCTTGTGACCTAGTTTTTTGCTAGGTTTCTCGGTTCATTTTTAGGAGATGGTTCTATGGTTTTCTACTCTACTGAGTTCACTTTTTCCCAATGGATGTTTTTTGGCACTTGGTCTGTTATTTGGTTCTTG
This sequence comes from Taxus wallichiana var. yunnanensis, assembly GCA_018340775.1. Classification (NCBI taxonomy): domain Eukaryota; kingdom Viridiplantae; phylum Streptophyta; class Pinopsida; order Cupressales; family Taxaceae; genus Taxus; species Taxus wallichiana. The sequence goes on from CM031235.1 coordinate 729,021,309, forward strand.
TGGCACTCACAGGAGTGCCCCATCCTTCGGAGCTAATGTTGGTGCTTAATTAGTCTCTCACCCCATTTTCATTGAAATCCCTCGGTTTGTGGCCTATCTTTTTTGTCTCCCATTTTTGTGCTTGAAGGCTCATCCTCCATTTGGTTGCCATGATCAGTTCCTTCCTTGGCCAGGATCACTTAAAAGCCCAAAATTTTTTTTGTTCCTCTGACCATATGAAAGAGTCTGTTACTTCGTCATAAAACTCAGGTTTTCCTTTCCCTCCATTTTGCACAGTCACATTTTGTTGTCCTTTTCTTTTTGTCCCAAATACCTAGGAAACGTGAATGGATGTAGCTCGGAGGATCATGTTTGAACCTTGTAACATTTCCAAATTCTCTGTCCTTGAAGAAAATTTCATCTTTGGGCTCAAATGGTGGTTTCCCTACATTTTTATGGTTTGACGGGTGTGTTTTTTCCCATCAAATTTACATCTCTACATTAGTGGAAATGTGGCTCTTTTTGGTTGGATGCGGCTTGGTGGGGCACTCTAAAAACTCTATGGATTGCTTTCAACCCAAAACTTGTCCACGTGGAGGAACATCACTCATTTGAAAATTCACCTTTTTGTTTGGCCTTGGAGTTACACCGGAGGACACGTGGAGGATTCCACTGCTTTTCCTAGAACTTAGAAAAAAATTCATGCATTCGGTACAATTTTGGTGGGCCATGGACACATGGTGAACCCGCACTCATTCAAGGTCTCCGCTCTTGGGACTATCTTGAAGTTGTGCCATGAGGACACGTGGAGGTTTCAATCGGGCCTTCCCTTACTTAGAATTTTCAAACAACTTTCTAAAGGGCCTGGGACACATGGAGGGACCGCGCATGTTTGGGGACCGGCCCCTAGGTTTTATTTTGAAGAAGCACCAGAGGAAACTTGGAGGCTTCCACTCACTCTACCCTTTTCTTGAACTTCTCAATAGCCAAGAGAGATTTCCTCAGACCCTAAACACATGGCACCTTCCACTAAAATTTCAAAATTTTAAAGACTCTACTAGACTGAGACACGTGTTGAGCCCACTCTTGTTTGGGGTCTCTACTTTTGGGGACCATCTCAAGATGTGCCATTGAGACACATGGTAGTTTGAAAATTCAAAAGGCGGAGGAGGCGGGCTTCTAGGGGAAATTTGAAAATTTTCCTTTTTTGAAAAAAGGGGTTAAAGTGTAAAAAGGAAGTGCATGGTTCCATTTGGGACCCACATTGGGACACGTGTCAAGCCCGTTTTTCAAGGTGGGGGGTAGGAAGAGAAAATGAGAAATTTTACATTTTTTCCCAAAAGTTGTAAAAATTAAAAAGGAACCCCAGCCCATTTTAACTCGGATCTCCCATGGGACGGTCCAAATTCAAAAAGGAAATCGATGCAAAAATGTGCATTTGATTTGATTTTCCACCATTTTTCTCCAAAGCTCCTAGGGATGATTTTTATGGTTTTTATGATTTCTTGATGTCTCTACACCAAATGAAGAGGAGAATTAATTTGATATCTTGATTTGGTAGGGAAGATCTAAAAACATCTTTTACCATTAAGATGTGATGACTATCGAGTTCATCTGATTTTCCAATCTTTCCTTCCTTGGCACGCAAAAAACCAGATTTGACAGATTAGAGGAGGAAGTAGTTGCATGAGATGAAGAGTGATTTACCAGATGAAAGAATTGAATGCTAGAAATATTTGAAGAGATTTTCCATCTGAGCGCCTGATAACTTTTTTGCAAATCTGATTATGGAATCACGATCAAAATCACAAAAAGCAATGGTGCTTTGAATGTTTTTTTTTTTGGGGAAAAATCTGTTGTAGATTAAATGTTATAAATTGCATGAACTTGTCATGTAAATGGTTGGAGTGTTAGAGGTTGGGAGTTAATTCCTAAGAGAAAAGTTTGACAAAGCCCATCTTTCTGAGAAACCATCTAAGAAACCTGTTTATTTATTTTGTGTTAAATTTGATCATGTCAAGGTGGTTGCAAGTGTACAACCATTGACAAGATCTGAGATTGTTCTAGAAACTTTCCCCTACTGATGAATTTAATCAAATTTGAGTTAATCTATGTTGATTTTGGGGAAAAATTATGTCTGCTTCATTTCGAATGTTTGTAAATAGTTTTCTTGTTCCCATTGCAATCTTACATTGAAATATTTGTGAATCACACAAGATCTTATCCTTGTGATAGTTTGGTGGCATTTTCAATTTCATTTATCAAAAGAGCTTTCATTTGATAGTGAAATAAAAAATTTAAAATCACTTTACTCTAGCATGATGATAAGATTGTTTGTTAGCCTTTGAGGGTATCTTAGGCATGATAAAATAGAGGTTGATAATGTTCAATTAAGTTTTCAATTTGAGCCTTCATTTTGGATTCTTAAAGTTTGTGTGAAAATGTGTTGATCTGGGCCTCCATTGAAGCACACCTTCTAGTTAAAGGAGAATTTTAGTTGTTATGAAGCATTCTGTTGATTAAGCCTTCCATTTTTGTAAAATATCTCAAAGATCTGGCAAATCAAGTTCATTCTTCCTCACCTCCCACCAAAAATTCATTTAAAAACAACCAATCTTACCCATACTACCCTTGTTTGTCTTGTGTGTGTACAAATGCATAACTTCTATTACCAAAACATGTAGAAGTAATCAAGTTTTCATTGTCTTTAGTGGCCTAAACCTTGCTTAGAAAATATCTCCATTATCTAGGTGACAACTCGTGAGAGTTAGGTTTTGTTGTATTGATCATATTTTCTTCAAGGTCTTCTTAATAACTCTACAAGGAAGGACATCTCCATCTCCTCCACAAACAAAAGAGGCTACAAAAGGGTCCTCTCACCCTGGTTGAAAGGCACAACCATAAAGTAGTGAGGATAGATCAAATCCTCTTAAGGGTGCTATCCATTTCTCCACATCTGAGTGACAAAGAGCAAGTTGCATTTATTCCCTAGCTACAAAATGACACACAACATGATCTACCCGTCTCTAAGCTTCCTATCAACACCACAACCGATTAATTTACACGTGGGATCAAGTGGTGCCTTTGAAGGAAGAAAATTAAACAAGTATTTTGGACTTCTATCAAGGTTTCATAACCAGGTTTGGTGTTCCTTCAATCATCATTTTGGATAATGATAAAGCTTATAACGGTGGAAAGATTTCTACATAGGTTGTAATAACTTGTATTTTCCTCGGTAGTTATCAAAATTATTATCCATAAGGAAATGGCCTTACTGAACCAAATAAAAAGAACATTTTGAGGATAATTAGGAGAAATATTGATGAGAATCATAGAACTTGGCATACAAAATTGAAGGAAACCCTATGGTGTGATAAGATCACCGATAAAACTTCAATTTCTAACTCACCATTCAAGCTTATTTATGGTCTTCACGCTAAGTTGCCTATTTATCTTACACTTTCCAGCTTGGAAATGATGCACTAGGAGTTAATGTATTTTGAACCAATGGAAATAAGATATGCTTGGCTCATGGAAGTTGAAGAGGTTAGAAATCAAGCAGTGAAGTCCGCAGAGTTGAATCAAGCAATTTAGTGCTGAAATTTCGATAAGAAGTCTACTTAGAGGATTTTCAATGAAGGATATTTAGTGCTGAAATGGCATGAGGATAGAGAAAAACCAGTTTCTTACACAAATTTTGAATTCTTTTTTAGTGGACCTTACATGATTATTAGTTGCAAAGCCTCATAACACTTTCCACTTGAAATAATGGATGGAGAAGAGATTCTCAACCCATTTAACAGATTCATCTCAAACATTGTTTCTAGAAACATAAATTTACATTATACATAGTTTCCATGCTTTTATCTATGTGTTTTATACACATCCTTTTCATTTATTTTTAGTAGGTGGTTGTCATCTTAGTTAGCTAGCCTTCAGGAGTTTATCTTTCCTCCAAGTGTAGTAATTGATATATTGTAGTTGTTTTTCAGTTTTGTGGTGGATTTTTAGCCTTTATCGGTATTTCTCACCTTGGGCATGTTTGGTCAAGCTTGAGTTAAGGTTTTAGATTTCTTTCATGCAAGGAAAATTTTAGTGGCTAATATTTGTAATTTGGCTAAAAGTAGGAATTTTGGAATATGAATTTGGCTATTTTTATGACCATGGTAGTGACCACGTTTCACCCAAAAATTCCACAAACAATAATTTTTCCCATGTGAATAGCCAATAGATCTCCAATCCTAACATATATTTTTATTGAATTGCCACATGATAGATGGGTCAAGATTTTAAAACATTATTATATCACCAACAAATGTATGGAACCTTACTATTTATTTAGTCTCCTTCGGAGACATGTTTAAGATGTGTTTTTTTAATTTGATTAACTTATCCATGTGTGTGTGTGTGTGTGTGTGTGTGTGTGTGTGTGTGTGTGTGTGTGTGTGTGTGTGTGTGTGTGTGTGTGTGTGTGTGTGTGTGTTTGTATGTATGTATGTATGTATGTATGTATACACACACACACATAGATCTAGATTGGAATTTGTTAAACCTTTAGAAGACCCACCAAATTTAAAAGACTGTGCTACCCTACCGAGGAAGCTTCTAAAACTTTTGATAAGCCTTGACACATGATGATATGCTAAGTGTCACCCATTCCAGAACCCGAGCATAAATGTATGAAAAAGGATCCCCTATTCCTGAAATTGAATATTAGGTAGACATGTGGTAGGATTCTAGGTACCCTAAAGGAAAAGTAATTCCATGGACTCCAAGCTCGTAGTTAGATGAGGTAGAGTGATAGTTAGGGGAACACGTGGAAGACCTCCATTTGAAGTTCAAATGCATTATTTCCAATAAATATCCTTTATGTCAATGAATTAACCTTCATTCGCCACTCCGTCTACAATTTCCTTCAAAAAAATATTATATTTCACCAAATCCACGAACAAATATTTTAAATATTTTGCCAACCCAAAGAATTTGGTTCGACCATATTCGTTATGATTTCTATCATTTTTTAAAATAGATTCCTAAAAATTTTCCCTGGTTTTATGGGTGGAAAATATCGGATCAAAGGTTTCTTGATGATTAACAAGAAATCAATTCAAAAAATTCACAAAAGATGTTGAGCATATTTTTTAATCATAGGAAGGGGGTAGAAAAGTTTTCAAGTTACTCATTATTTGGGGATGATTGGTAAAGTATACAGTAATAAATAGGTTGGCAATCATATTGCAGGATACCTTTTCCCCATAAATTAGGCCATTTTGGTTATCATCATTCTCAAGATCATGCATTAGTCATGGAATACGATTCCGGGGTCCTAACAGAGACATAAAGGGAAGCATATATTTGAAATCAACATGTTGGAACATACACGCATAATAAGGTTTAAGTTACATACTTGAAGTGTCAAAAGAAATTATAGTTGCATTAGGTTTTAATTCATGTGTTCTTGGTCATGAAATAAAGGGACAAATATTTCATTTTAGCTCCTTATGATTATATGGAGTTGTGTTGTTTTGTTGAGTTATAGATGCTTATTTGAGATTATACAACTAAAAATGAAATGTGAAGGAACCACCATACAACTCATTACATAAGACAAATTTTACATATTTATAAGGAATTTCAAGAAGCTATCTAGAAAAGTTGTAGGATATGGATGAAAAAGAAAGAAACGCATGTAAATATGAAGATACAAATGTAAAAAGGGAATAAAACCCTTCATTTCTTGGGGAAAATAAGTTTCCTTGCAAGTTGTTGCTCTAATTTTATCCAGTTGTACCTGAAAGAAGAAAAGGATTTTTGTTAGATCTCAAGGTTAGTTTTACTCATCATATTTTCAACTTCGAATGTATGTGCACCATGAATTAAAGTGAAATAAAAAATAGGTTTCAAGAAAATGATTCATGAAATGAATCTTCAGAATATGAGATTAAAAAAATATAAATTAAAGGTTCTAAAAATATGCTTCACATTTACCAAGTTTCCCATCAACCATTTAACCAAAAGGTTCTTCACAAGATACATTTGCAATTTTGTAAATCAAGAAACAATACAGATTTTAAGATCTAAAATCACTAGTTATAGTTTAAAAATGGTTTTCATCAATCCTTCAAGTATAGTTTCAAAATGTAAAATAGATTAAAATACCATAAAGCCTTCAAAGGAACACTAATTTCAACAAAGTGTAAATATCATTCCTTAAAGATAAAGTTTTGCACTAAATAAGATTGATTGTGATCCACCATACATGTAATTAAGTACAATTTTTCCATATTAAAGAGATTACATATATGTAAAGTTACTATCTAGCATACATAAAACATTCGGTCTTGAAATATAATAATTTGCACAAGAATCAAAATGACTAAAAACTAAGATCACATCATGCCATTGAGAAAACCATATAGTTACAATAATGAAATTTCCTAGAAAGCGAGAATAGTTAGAATTCCTTCAATGTTGTAAAGAATAAGCTCTAGAAACATATTACATTTTTACGAAAAAGTATCAACTATTCGAGAATAAATATGTAAAAATAAGATGCCTTGAAAATTACTACCAAAGTACAAGTAATAAGGTGCAAACATGTTGAGTTTTCCATTAAGATAAAAGACAAAACATCTCACAAAGCTCATCTCGAATCATAAAAACTCAAATGGAAATTGTCATTCTAGTTCACATTGAGCTCATCTCGCTTAAAAGAAATAGGCCCAATTTGGGAAAATACAAAAACCATCAAGCTAGCCCCAAGTGACTTCCAACTCTAGCTTTGCAAAAATCATGGTGAGTTATGCAACCAAAGTGAGCTAACACAAAATACAAAGTGAGCTCAAGAACCGAATTATAAAAATAAGATGAGTCAAGATAATGTGCACGATCAAGATTTCTAAAGGGTTAGAAAACTCGGTCTAAAACCGAGTTAGCATAACCTTTTGGAGATGGAATGTAGTTAACTTATTTTGGATCTTGTTATATGTACTTTCTATTGAGAGCAAGAGAGGGGAGTTATTAATTCGGCATACTTATGCTATGAATAATTTTTTACTACATCACCTATCAAAGCAATAAAATAATTATTTTCCTCAATTTGCATCTTTTCAAAGTGTTTTATAGCATTTTCTTCATATGTGTTAGTGAATGTTTATTTCCTCTTCAATCCTATAATTCCAAAACATCTCCATCAAGTTTGTTTTACAATATTTTATAGGTCATTTAAGTGTATGTAAATTCCTTATGTGAGTGTGAAATCCTATCAAAAATAGATGAAATTATTTTCTCAAATTCTTTAGCGATCAATTCACAAAGTGTCTTATTCAAGTATAAGTTACCAAACCCTTTTTGTATCACCTATTTTACCTTTTTTCATTAATTTTTAGTTTATTTTCTCTCCATTAACCCCACCAGAGAATTATTTTAGGTGATGAATCCTAGGAACCATCCCCTCTAGAGGTTCTCCTTAATCTGAGTCACCCATAGCTTAGAGGAGTTCTCGGTTTATCAAACGAAGTGAAGATCTGCTTGTGCTTCTTCATCCAGGTGCACTTTGGAGTGATAACATGTAATATAATATGAAGTATTTTTGGCTTTTCTTCCACTTGAGGGTTTTCCACTTACATCTTATGTTGTGTAATCTCTCATGATTATGCTCATGTTAATGGTTGTTATATATTGATTAATCTCACATTAATGCATGGTTGAATGGTAAATGGTTTATGTAATTTAAATTAAATTGGTTAAACTTTTTAAAGTAATGGTTCATGGATCCCTCTAATTCCATTGTTTTTCCAACAATTTCTATCGAGTTGGTTCTTTTGAATACATTTAATTATTAAAGGAGATCCTTTAAAGCACTTAAATGGAAAATCGAATAGTTGAACTTATTGTAGAAAGGATCCCTTGTTTGAAGGAACAAACAATGCATTTTGGAGCATCAAGATGAGGAATCATATCATGTATTTAAGTTTTAACATTTGGAAGTTTGTGTTAGATGGGTATACAATTATTCAAAATCCTCTAACTAACATTGGAGACAAGAAGCTTAGTAGTGACATTTATAGGGAGATGAATGTAATCATGTGTCATCTAGCTAAATTAGAAATGGTGAAGGCCATGCACTATACCTTAATGAAATTTGTGTGAGATAAAATTCAAGTCATCTAGGAAGGATATTCCATTGTACGGATGGAAAATATCCAAACTTTTAGTAATCGGCTTTTAAGGCGTAAGGATAAGAGAAGAAGAATCAATTGTGGTATATTTAATTTGAGTTGATCAAGTTGTCAAATTAATGATAGGTTTAGGTGAAGAAGCAAATAAAGAGGTATGTTTAAAAGGTTTTAATAATCCTTACTCCTAAGTTTTATTCCAAGGTGTCAGCACTTGAGGAGGCTAAGGATTTTAAGTTCATGCTAATTGATGAGCTTCATGGTATCTTAACTACTTATGAGATGAGAATCATGGATTCCAAACCTTTCAAGAAGGAGATTGATTTCAAAACTAAAATTAAGACAAAAGACAAGAAGGATAAGGATGATGGTGTTGCTCCTAATATTGATGATGATGAACTCTTTAGAACTATTTCTATCATAATCAAGGTTAGATCGATAAGCACGAGGAAAATTTCCCTTTAAATTCTTTAATTGTGGTAAAATAGGTCATTTTGCTAATAGAATCCCTCATAAGCACAATGATGAAGATGACCATGAGCATGAACATAAAGAATACCATGCCAAGAATAATAATAGTTTTCATAAATAAATAAAAATCACGCCATTCGATAACTAGAAGAAGTTCAAGAAAAGTTTCTACTCAACGGAGGAAGCTTAATGATCTCGAAGAAAGTAGTGATGGTGGTGTTTATGATTGTAATTATGAATTTTATAATGATGATGTTGGTTATGAGGTTTAATTTATGGAAAAGGATGTTATGAGATCTTAGAAAGAACACTCTATAGTGTTTGGTGACTCATGCATGCATTCCGAGATAGAAGAAGATGATGATGACATACAAACTAAGCTTATTGATTAACTAAAAAGTGGAATTCATTAAGTTAATATAACTAAAAACACGAATAAATTAAAGTAAATAAAAGCAAAGAAATAAATATATAAAATGATCCGAGCAACTAGGCTAATGAAAATAAAAATCCTAATATGTAAAAAAATCATTCAAAAGATCTTAGCCGATTCAAGTGAACTTGTTAGATCGTGTCGCAGATCTGATTGGAAAAAGGAGGACAAAACAACTACACCAAAGTCGAGAAACTTGCGAGATCCAAGAAATTTAAGTGGCACGGGGTACTGGAGAGTATCATGGCACTGTGGGTTCCCTATTCTCCATTTTGGGTTCCCTGCACGTGCAGAAAGTCTACCAACTATATTTGTAAGGTTCCAAGGTGATGTGAATCCCTTGATGTCTATCTCACTAATGTATTCGAACTACATTGGATGTCGTTGGTAATGAGTGTTGAAGTGAAGACCAAAAAAACCCCCAAAAAAACATCAAACGCAAAAATAAAGATGTATAGGAAGGAGCCAGATTGTCCTTAGTTACATAAAGAATAAGGGTGGACTTACTAACTTATTGGTGCACTATTTGTCAGACCTAATGTAGTTCTATTTACAAGTGTGTGAAATCATCCCCTAAGAAGCAATAACTATGTGTAGAAAATGTAATAGAATGGTGGATGGAATTAAATAAACTTCCCTCCTACGCTTGTGTGATGTAGATGAACTAGCCTTGTGCCTTGTGATGGAGCTAGATAGTTACAAATGGAGACTTTGATGGATGTAATCTTAGGTGATGATACTAGTTCTTAGTACTTTTTCTCATTATTGTTTTTATAGATTTATATTTATATGTTTCTCTTCTTCTAATTACATAATTAACCCAAAAATGTATGACCATAAGAAATATAAATTGTTCCAATGGCTAGAAAGTTCCCAAAAAGTAGCGGGAATGAGGGAAAAGGAATAGGGCACCCTGACTAGGACAAATTTTCCTACAGGTTCCACACTACATGCATGTGCACCCTTGTCAAGGCGTAAATGATAGAAAACAATGAAAATAAATTGGGCATGCATGTATGTGAATTTGGAAGTGACAACAAAAATCAAATTAAAATGGCCAAAAGATAGGGGTTAACTAGTACTTTCTTCAAAAAAAAACCATATGAATAGTAGCATGAGACCGTGGCTAAATAATTTCTAAAGTGTGTGATTTTTCTACTACATATACCCCCACTTTATGTTGGCGAGATGAATCCTCGATAACATATATTAGATATATATGTGTACTTGATAATCCATGTAAAGTGATGTAGAAACGCATCAAGGACTAGACAAAGCGTGGAGTGAAAAAAATAGGATGAAGTATGGAAACTAGATATGAAAAAGCACAAACAAATTGATGAGAGTGAGCCTAGGGCAAAAATGCATGTGTAATTTCTGATGTATGTGATATACCCGCATGGTTAGTATTGTGTGTCCTATCATAAAATGTTGTTTTTATTTCCCTCATTATTGCAAATTGTTGACTACATGATTCTCATATGGTCGAGCCTGGAATGAGAAGACATTCAAGAATTTAAATATGCATGTATATATGTAAAAATGTATGTAAAATATGCATGCATATATATGTAAGAGTATGTAAATGTAAAATACACAAATAAAAAATGGAACATGTGCACTTGATCCGTGATGAGAGAAAGGGTGTAGAAAGAGGATATCATGTCCTAGTTTTTTTGGGTGATCCAACACCATAGTCCAAAGAAGTATAGGGAGGAATTCCATTATATCCTCCAACCTTTAACTTCATCCCTAAACATGTATAAAGAGATATGTGTACTTCTTTGTTATTTGGGTGACCCGATGCCATTAGCTAAAGTATTATAGAGAGGAGGTCTGATGTATCATCTAACTTGTAACTTCTCCCTAGAATGCTAAGGACAATCCTACCTATAAAATCTGTTGTGTATGGAGTTTTGTAGACTATTCTAAACCCACTCGCTGCATCACCCACAATGCCAAGGGTAGAAACTAAACTGAATTGAACTGGTGTAGAACTATGTATAATATGTAAACCCCAAATGATGCCCTTGATTTTTGGGGACACATGCAATGTCATTGATAAGAGCATGCAGCCCCGAAAGAAGATCAACTGCATGATCTTTGTAACTATACCCCGTAGGGGAAAAGGAATGTGCTTGGTATAAAACAAGGCACACACAAATAAGAGGCTAGAAAAAGTGTTAGTACATGCATGTATAAGAATATGTGTAAAGTACGCAAACAACATATAAGCTACCAAGCAAGAGAGTAAAAATGTAAGAAGATACCATCATCTATGAAAATTGGGATATAAACATGGGACATCGCTCATGATGGCTGCGTACGATAAGAAAGTGTGCACACCAAATAATGATAAGAATGGAAGAAAGTAATCCCGCTAAAAATGCTGCACATAAAGTTCCCATTAGCATGTCATAAAGATAAGCAAGATGTTGAAAGGCACATATAAGCAAGTAATGTAAAGTGCTAAGTACAAAATGGAACAATATCACCCGCGAGAGACGAATTTGGAAGCCACTAATGACCAATGTAGGATGGGTAATAGGTGATCATCTATACTACGTGAAAAACACCTATATATGTGATCACAACTAAGAAAAGGCGTGAACGCACATGTGTGCAATGTATCGATAAATGACAACCAAGAGATTTAACTAGCATGTGTAATAAAGTTACCATATAAAAGCAAATGTAAGTAAAATTAAAAGTAACTAAGATATGCAATATTCTATACATGGATGGAATTGAATGCAAGATGGAATGATAGGAGACACACGCCCCTAAGTGAATGGAAATGTATGCACATTACAATGAGGTTCATTTGCTTTTCCCCGAGCAATGATCAAGGATGAACCGTAAATGAGAGTAAGTTATCGGAAATGGTTGAATAGTGTGTATTGTGTCTAATGGGTTGTGATGAATATGTATGTGTGATGATATGTGACCTAGAAATGATATGTCATCAACTCGTATATCCGACGTGTGTATGACTATAAGATGAAAATAGGAGTGATGTTTTATCCTACCTCATATATCACTACAAGATGAATAGAAGGGTGTGTACATGTAGTCTAAATCATATATCACAACGAGATGAAGGGATAGGTGACCATTTAGCCAAAAGCGTTTGTCACTAGACTATTAATGTTACATGATGGAAGGTCGAATGGTAACCATGTGAGTATGATAAGGTCCGTTTGATTTTTAAACCCTGTAATCGATTATGGACCAAGGAACCAATGTGTTTCATTGGGTAGTGATTATAACGTGTATAATATGATGTAGTATGTGGGATGATGATATTAGATGACTATATGATGTGTAAGATGTGTAACAATGCAATGTATAATGTGTAATGTAAGATAGAATAATAATGTGAGAGTGAACGTAATGTAGTATGTAGGAGTAGTATGTGGTTCTAGACTCATGGAAAATAAAAGTGTGAAATATGTATGATGAATACTAGTATAATGTATAGATAATGTATGGTGTATAGATGTGCAATGGAAGTATATAATGTAGAACCTAAAAGTGTGATTTTTGTATAATTCGACTAGTGTGATGTATGATGTGTAGATGTGTAATGATGTAGATTAACTATAGAATGTGTGATGTGTGAATAGACATAGTGTGTAATGCCTATTCTGAAGTGTCTTGGGATCATGAGTAGTATGCATCCCTCAATAGTCCATTTGAGTAGAAGCACAAGTGTGTGTCGTCAGATAGTAATCAATGTTCCATTCAAGCATAGTATTTTTAAGATGCATTACATGAGTGGACTTTTTAGAGCTTTTCCTAAGAGGGTGGCGAGATGATAAAATCAACCATAAGGTTTGTTAGTGATAGTGTATGGACCAAGCCAATTAGGCTTGAATTTTCCTTTGAGAGGAACCTCAACATTTGTATTCTTTTATTTTCTTTTAAAACAAGGTCACCAATGTTAAATTCTCGAGAATAAGTTTTTTGATTATATGCATGTGAAATACAATATTGATATGTATAAAGGTTTTCAAGGTATTTGACACGTCTTGAGTCCAACATTTCTAGTTCATATAAGTGGTTTTCATGATATTCGTTGTCTTTAAGGATGCCTTTGAGATAAATAAGCAATGAAGGTATTTTGAGCTCCACTGCAATAATAGCTTCAGCACCATAAACTAAGGAAAATGGGGTAGTGTCAGTAGGTGTGTGGACACTATTACGGTAGGCCCATAGGTCATAGAATAGTTGGTTATGCCAATCGGTGCCGTTAGAGTCAATTTTCTTTCATAATATTTTAAAAATGGTCTTGTTAGTAGCCTCAACTTGGCCATTTTCTTGTGGATAATGCGGGGTGGAAAATTATTGTATGGTTTTGAATTTAGCGAAACCTTTTTAACGCCTTTATTTTTGAAGGAATCTCTATTATCAATTAGTATAATAGAGGTACAAAAAAATGTGTGATAATATGAGTGGTGAGAAAAGTAAAACTATCGATGCCATCAATTAAGCATAGGCAAGCCACCTCGACCCACTTGGTAAAGTATTCGACAGTCATAATAGTATATTTGTGTCCATCAGCTAATTCAAGATTGATCATATTAATGAGATCAAGTCCCCATAGGGAAAAAGGCCAAGTTAGTGTAATGGGATAGAGGTCATATGTAGGTGCATGATGTAGATTACCCTGTTTTTGGCATTTTTCAAAATGTGTAGCATATTCAAGGCTATATTTCTTCATTGTCGGCCAATAATACACTTGGCATAAAAATTTGTGTCACATATCTTTACCCGAAAAATGACCACCACATATGTTGTCATGAATCTGCGAGATGGAAATGGGAATGTTTGCAAGTGTGAGGCAACGTAACAAACAACCATTAATAGCACACTTAAATAATTCTTTCCCAACAATATCACAACGAGTAGCTTTAAAGGCGTAAACAAAGAGCTTCATGAGGGTGTAAGGTTTCAAGGATAGTTTGCTAATATAAGTAATTATAAATAGGTGTAAACAATTCAAGATTATCATGACTCTATGTGATGGTGCTATCAGAAAGAACTAATGCCAAGATAGAGGGATGTCACAATTTCATAATTATGAATGTAGCTTGTTCATTAGTAATGTCTTATGGGATGAGTGATGGAGCACTATTCATAGAATTTGCATGACGTTTATCCTTGTGCGGAATAGTAGAAATGGAATAGGACTCAAATGTAGCTAGGAGATATTTAACAAGCGTGTTATATGGGATTACATTCTCCTCCTTTGTGTTATATGTGTTATTGACATGATCGATGACTAATTAAGAGTCACCGTGTATGCATAAATTGTGAATGATAAGTTTTTGATTGGTATGTAGACCTAAAATAAGAGCTTCATATTTGGAGATGTTATTTGTTCAAGAAAATACTAATCAATTTACGAATGGGAGTGGGTCAACATGTGGGGTAATGAAGATTATCCTAGCTCCAATAATAGATTTAAAATGAGAAGCATCAAAATAAATTATCCATATGTGTGGCTCAATGGTGTAGGTAGTGAAATTGTCCAGGAGACTATCCATTTTGACCCTAAAAATACACTTTTTGGGATTAAGACGCACACAATATTGTCGTAGTATTTCAAATACTATTTGTAGATCATGTGCATGTGAAGAGTGTCATTTAGATTTGGCAAAAATGTCATCGACGTAATCTTCAATGATTTTTTGAATATAATCATGGAATATATTTGTCACTACCCTTGATAAGTAACCCTTCCATTTTTAAGACCAAAAGGCATAACTATATAACAAAATGTTCCCCATGGTGTAGTGGAGGTCTTTTCTTAGTTAACGAGGTTTGGATTTAATTTGATTGTAACCTGCAAAGCCATCCATAAAAGAAATAATATCATATTTGGTCGTAGAATCGATAATAACATCAATGTGTTGTAAAGGAAAGCTATCCCGAACACAAGCTTTGTTTAAATCATTGAAATTAGTGAAATAACGAACTTGACCATCCAGTTTCAGTACTGACATGATATTAGACACCCATTTAGGATAGTCAATAGTGTGAATAAAACCAACATTGATAATCTTCTAAATTCCTTCTTTAACTAAAAGGGCTACTTTGGGATGTATCTTGCAAATTTTTTGCTAGACGGGTTTAGCATCGTGGTTGCAGATAATATTATGTGTTGCGATCGGTGGGTCGATACCTTACATATCATTATAGTCCCATGCAAAAATATTAGAGAAATCATGAAGGACTTGTTTGATATCTTTTTTTCCAACAAGAGTGTGGGAGGCATCGAGAAAAACCTTTCATTGATTTTCATATGTACCTAGGTTGTATTGTATTGTATCTTCATTAAGAAAGGTAGAGTGATCTTTAATCGTGGTATCAATAGGAATAGTTTTGGGAGGATCGACGTTGTGAGGGGATATATCATATTATCGAAAATAGGCCATATTAGCAATAGATAATGGAAGATGCCTTTTATGGTTAAAAGAAGGGAGATGATTATAAACACCCATATAATCAAGTAGAGAATCATCAAGAGAGAGAAAGTATTTACAAAGTCCCAAATAGTGGATTTATCATCACTAATAAGTTCTTGATGTACTATGAAAAGTGAATTAATATCAAACGTGGTATAATCATCTATAGGAGGTATAGAATGGGGTTGATACCCAAGTAAAAACAAGGATGACCATGTAGGAAGACCCAAAATCTCGGTGAAAATGTGTTCTTATTGATCTATATTTCTATCGGTGAAGCCATAACCACGTAAATACTCATATCCTAACCCATATATATATAATTCGGAGGAGCTTCGAGGTAGTGGAAGTATTAATAGATTTCTCAACAAAGTTACAATTTCTCGGATGGATCGGTTAGAACATCATAAATAGTTTCTCGATGATGGAAATTAAGTCATGTGTGTAACATAGAGGGAACTCGCATGCATAACATGAATCCAAGGTTGCTCAAGAAGAATATCTAGTTAATGTTATTAGGCATGAGATGGCATGGAATGATAATTTTACATAGGCACATAGTGACAGGTAAACTGAAATTACCTACTAGACCATCTCATTTCTCTTATCTTCCTATCCACCGCTCATCCACATATCTCTCTCCAAGGGGACCACATTCCCCTTAATATTGATTCCTCCACATATTCTTCCTCATCATCCTATCCCCATAGCTTCTTTGACATTGGGGGACTTCATTCTAGGATTTTTCTACTTACAGATTAGATCCTTTCCATACTTGACATTATCTTATCCTATCTAGCTCATCTCATCCAATCATATCAGCCAATTTTATCCATCATCTTCTCCTCCTAAGACCACCTTCATGGCCATATTGTGCTTCCCTTGGGAGCACCATGGCTTTATCTAAGGCCCACCCTCATGGCCGTATGATCTCATCCAAAATCACTGTAGTAACTATTATTCTTGTTTTCCCAAGAAAACATGTATTTACTCAAGCCTCATGATCCTTATCTAACTTATCTCAAACTTGAATTTGTCTTGACCAAATGATTTTCCCTATCCCCCCGTCAGTAGACAAGGGGGTCTCGATCTTATTAATCCTCGATCTTCACAACAACATCACTCCATCATCAGTAAAACTAAATATTTCACTAAGTGGGTGGAAGCAATTCCCCTCACTTCAACCAAATCCAGTCCAATCATTAACTTTATCTACCAGCACATCATTTTCCTCTTTGGCGTTCCTCACAAAATCATCACGAACAACGAAAAGTCCTTTAAAAAAGATCTTAAGAATATTTTTGATTCGTTTAAAATCTAACTCATCTTATCTTCTCCATACTATCCTTAAGCTAACATCCAATCCAAAGCCACTAATAAAAATCTTTGAAACATTCTTGCAAAAACTATTGGCCAGCTTAGGATGTAATCGACACCTTCATCTCCATTTTGTTCTTTAGGATTATCGGACCAGCATTCGTACTTCCATGGGACATACGCCATTTTCTCTTCTATATGCTCTATATATTTTCTTCCCCTTAAAGTTCAAATTCCATCCTTGCACATGTATCTTCACGACTTCATCTTTGATGAAGATTACTCCATGGAGCATATAAAGCACAACTCGAATAGCTATATGATTGTTGCCTCCTTTCTATTGAACACCATCATGTTTATAAGGAATGAATCAAGTGTTCTTAAAACACGTACCTCAAAGAGCATGACTTCAATGTTGGCAATTCCATCCTTACGAGAAAATCATAACGTCACTACTCTAAAAAGGACCTAATGAGAAAGTCATAAATGGATTGGACCATACATTATCACACATAAGCATGGGTCGGGATCCTATCGATTGGCCTCCCTTGATGGTAAACCGGAAGTGGAACCTCTTATCTCATTGCAAATTACAACTATTCTATTGTTAGTGTGTCTTCTAGTGATCTCTTAGTCATATCCTTAGATCATCCCTCCATCATTATCCTCTTCCATATTTCATCGTAGTGATTTGGAATTATGTGGTCATCTGTCACTTTCCTAGATATGACCTTACATATGATCACCATAGCTCTACTTGTATAATATTGCTTGGGGATTTTTTCTTCCATCTCGGTGATAAATCCATGATCATTACATCTATCACCCTCTCATTCACTTATTGGAACCATGCAAAGGGTCTAAGGGTGTCTCTTGTACATTCATTGTCCCCTCCTAAGTGGTCTACTTAGCTATTTCTAGCTCTTCCCCATGTCAAAATTAAAATCAAAGGATGCTCCAATAAAAATTAAAAGCACTCAAAAATAGACTTCTTCCTCAAAGGACAGTTTTTCATGTTCACAAAAACAAAGAAAGAAAAATAATCAAATCAAAGAAATAGACCAATCCCTTGAAGGATGTCTATCATATATATTATCTTTTGCCATATATATTACATATGTATAAAGTATAGCATAACCTCTAAGGATGGATACTCCTTTTATCATGGCATAGAAAGCTTCCCACATTAATCATCCTTCCATGTTATCATCATCCTAAGAAATCTTTCCACGTTGATCATATTTTTCTAGAATTGCTCTTCCCCCTTTCCCATAGCTAGGTATAGATTTAGGGAACACCACTCATAGAGAATCCACTAACCATGTACAAGTTACATCTCAAAACCCTTTTTCATGTTGAAATTATGTCTATGAGTACATCCCATCCTTATCTCCTTATGATCTTTGATATAACTAACTATTGTTGGTTACATTTTAACATCATGTTTTGGTCGTATGTGCGTTGATTATTTGGATACCCTCTTGTTTACCACTATTGCAATTAGATGTATATTTTCTTCATGCATTCCTTGATATGACATAGCATCATTTGCACTCATAGGTCACCATCATTTGGTTGCACTCTTTATTAAATACTTTTTGCATCTATCTCTCTTTCATGTTTTAACACATTGTTAGTTATCTCAATCACATATCAACCTATGGATATATCATAAATACCTCAACATTTACTTATTTTAATCAATAAAATTAGTTAATTTTTCATCCACATCACATTATATCCATTCATTTCATTACCATGGTCAAATTCAAAACTAACATGTAATCCTAATCCTCATTAACCATACAACAAATTCACATCATCATCATCACATATCCATATCATCATCAATATAAATCAAATAATCAACATTACACAATGCACATATGTTAAATCACGACAAAATCATATATATATATATATATATATATATATATATATATCATCAAAATCAAGTGTATCAATACATCATTTCCCTCTAACGGGGCTCTCTCAAAGCAGAGATATCAGTAAAACCATAAAAGTGAATGTCAGAGAGCCTAATATATTTCCCCTATGAGGCAAGTCCCTTTTTCTATCTATCGGCCTCATCACCTCTTCCCTAGCCCTCTCCTTGATGTGGTTGAGAAAAAGCCACTAAGCTCCGAGATGGCCCAGCTCCACCTACCACTCTCCTCTACAGATGCTCCTAATATCATAGTGTCTTCGGTAGCTTGTTGATCATGATACCCTCATAATACTTAGCTTATGTGACTAAGCATCTGTACCTATCAATGGAAATCAGACCATGAGGTTCCATCTCTCTTCCTTTCTTCATTGTTTCTGTCCTCCACCTCGCAACCTCAAAAACTAGTATGGTAGAAAGATCTCCAAAGCGGACCCTATTGGTCTCCTCTCGCGTGGTAGTAGTCCCTATCTTGTACAACTAAGTCCCTCTCTTGGACTATAGCATATCTCTCCACCATCATCTAGTCTAACTCAAAGCATGAAGTCATGCTAACTCTGTAGTCTCTCCAGCCCCTCCATCTGTGCCTCTCAAGCATCCTCTCCCCCAATCTCCAAATCATCTACCTCCTTCTCTCCTCCCTCTACAACCACCCTAGCTACCTAGATGGAGGTTATACAATCACCAAATCCAACTTTGACTCCTATTTCATCATCAAGCATCCATAGTGTAGCCTCCTCTCCTATAATAGATTTGTCATAACAGGGCTCTGCAGCTCTCTGTCTATCTCCTCCCACCTATACAAAATAGGATCATGAGGTATAGTCTAGATGACCCCAAAATTTCATCACACTCAATCAAACTAAATGAAATCAATCATCTCTGGTTGTCTTCGCTAAACTCAACATGTCTTCCGAACCCGAAAAACTCCGCATCTTCCCTAGGCCATGCGGCAAAGACCCTATATTGTTGCAATCTAATATGATCAATCTCTAACTCTACAAACAAATCAACATACCAATCTACTCCTCTTTCCCCCTATATACATGGGCTTGTTTGTCCCTCTATCTCAAAAATCCCACCGCCAGCTCTATATGGTCTCATGTGACCCATGGAAGCCA